>JAGGNH010000016.1:0-441047 GCA_026586065.1 Dioscorea zingiberensis | reverse complement strand
TAAGGAATTCCCAATCAACTATGTCAAAGGCCTTTTCGAAGTCAACTTTCATCAAGATCCCCCCCTATTTTTTTTCATTCCATGGATAATTTCCTATCCGCTACTATATTATCTTGTATGTATCCGGCCTTTGATGAATGCAGCTTAATCCTTTCCCCTACTAGCTTAGACATTACTGGTTGTAATCTATTTGCTAGTACTTTGGTGATGATCTTGGCTGAGCAGTTGAGAAGACTTATGGGGCGATAGTCCTTGATCGAGATTGGCGCATTGGATTTTGGTATAAGGAGAATGTGTGCCAAATTAATTCTTTCCAGGTTTGCTTCTCCTTGATATAGTTCTCGAAAAGTTTGGGTGATGTCGTCCTTCATAAAATTCCATCCTTGTTGATACAGTGTCATGGGGAATCCGTCGGGGCCCGGTGCCTTGTCTTGGTTTAACTCCTGGATTGCCTGAAAGATTTCTTCTTCGGTGAAGGGTTCTTCCAGCTGTGAGAGGTCTACTCTTTCTCTGTTTTCGAACATTTTATTCCAGTCTGTGGTGTATCTGAATTCTCTTTTCTTTCCCATGAGGTCATTGTAGTGGTTTGATATGGCCGTCATGATGCGTGTCATCTCCCTTACTGGTTGTCCTTCAATTAGCAATTGATGTATCCAGTTCCGGTTCCTCCTTTGGTTTGTGATTGAGTGAAAGTATTTTGTATTCCGGTCCCCCTCCTTAAGCCATGTTATTCTAGAGCATTGTCGCCAGAGTTCCTCCTCATGTCGAATAATATTCTCATATTCTCCTTTGCTTGAGGAGAGTAGGTCCTCCTCCTCTGTAGAGAGTGGATGTATTTCACTTTGAAGGTCTAAATCATCAATCTGTTGAAGCAGGTCATTCTTTCTCTGTCTTTGGGTCCTCAACTTTTCCTTTTCCCATGTTTTGAGTGGGCCTTTGATCTGGGTTAGTTTTTTGGTCCATTTGAAGGCGCCTTCTCCCGTGGCTTCGCTCTGCATCCACCATTCTTTTATCATTTCCCAGAAGCCTTCTGTACTTCCCCAGCTTCTGTTGAAGCGAAAGGGGTATTTTTGTGGCATCTGGTTTCCACATTCAAGTACTATCGGTGTATGGTCTGACCGAATGCGCGGGAGCGCCGTCTGTAGAATTCTGGGAAATGCGGACACCCAATCTGTGGAAAGCAAGAATCTGTCAAGACGTGTCATCGTTGGTGATTCCCTTCCGTTTGTCCATGTGAATCTTTTGCCTGTGAGCGGGGGGTCGTAGAGTTGTAGTTCCTCAATCATTCGATTAAACTCATGTTGTTCTTGGCTATTTCCTTCACCCAGATTCCTGTATGCTCTGCCTCTTGTTGCATTAAAATCTCCCCCTATAAGCCACGGCCCATTCCATCTTCTTCGCACTGTCCTTAGTTCTTCCTAGAAGGCAGCTTTAAGATTTCTCTCACAGGGGCCATATACGGTTGTGATCATCCAGGTGGTGCAATCCTCTTTCCTCTCAAGTGTGGCCGAGATTGAGAAGGTATCCACTTGACTGTGTAATAAGTTGAATTGTGTTGTTTTCTACCCCATACAGCATCCTCCCCTAGTGTTGCATGCTGGGGGGGGTTAGTCTCTCCCCATAGGCAGTACCTCCAATTGTATGCCTTGTGCGGTTGTCGATTGACTGGAGTTTTGTCTCTTATAGACAAAATATGTCAACCTTTTGTGCCTCAATGAAGTCCTTGACTAGGAAATATTTTTTACTCTTCCCTAGTCCCCGTACATTCCATGATAGTAGCTTCATGAATAAACCAGGTTATGGCCCTATATGTTCAGGCTGGGGGGGAGCTTAGTTGTCTCCCGGCTCCATCGAGCCTCTTCCCGCTTTTGTTTCCCTCATGTGCTTGATGACCTGGCTGGCGTTGCCTTCCTTGTGCTCCAAATGAACCCCCATCATCCGTGCTTTGGATATGAGGTCCTCCTCAGGCCAATTGGAGATGGTGAGCGGTACAATTTGTGGTGGTGTGTCTTTGATCTTGTATGTTGGTGTGATTTTCCTTTTGCTCCTTCGAATTTGGTTGTCTATGGTGGGGTGGGTCTGATTCAGTTTGGATGTTACTGAGTGTGTGTCTGTGGTTGGGAGATTAGGAGGTTTGTTCTTTCTGGGTCGTCCTCTTTTCTTTGGTGCTTCGATCACCATTGTTTGTGTTTCTCTATCCCCTAGGTTAGCCTCTCGGGATTCCTCTTCACTAATGTGGGTGCCGTCTATCCGTTGGTTTGTTGGGGGGGTTCCTTGGTTGCCATTACAGGAAATGATTGTATCCCATGCCACATCGATGATGAGATTCCATGTATTGTTGATTTTTCTTAGTGAGGCTTTATGTAGGTCCAATTTAATGTCTCCTCCTAAGTTGATAATATGATTTTCTTCTACGTTGTGGTGAGCTTGTGGGTACTCAGGAAGCTTGGCAAGGCCATTTGATTCATTGGATAAGTTTTCCATTTGGATTACATGAGATGTTGCATTTGGGTTCTGGCCCAAATTTTGGGCTTGGTGGCCCTCATGGTGGCCAGTTGGGCCAGAGTCAGTTGGTGTAACAAGTGTTGGGTTTGATTTAGCCAGGGTCAGTGCAATTGGCATATGGGCTTGATGTGTATCAGCTGAGCCATCCGCATTGTCACAAGTCAGAGATTAGACACGTGCTGAGATCTTGGCATGGTGGGACCCACCACCTTTGACCGTTGGATTAGCTCTCTTGGCCTGGCAGTGAGGCCTGGTTTGGCAGAGGGGACCCAGTTTGTCTGGGTCCCATGCTGAGTAGCCCATCCACCCCATGAGTTGGGTGAGGTCGTCAGCTTCACCTTGGTCCCAAATCAGCTTCCTTTTAACTTTCCACGTGCTGCCTGGAGATTGGTGGTTGCGCGAGTTTGGTTCTTCATCCAGCTCTTCGAGCGGGCGTGTATTGACCGCCGGTTCATCCACAACGCCGGTATGGCTCGTGGCTCCATGGCCTGTCCCATCCTGCTGCAGTGTCGTCTCCGTACCTGTTTCCGTCGCCCTGTCACGTCTGGTCTGGAGATGGGTCGCAGTCTCTGAGCCGTTCACCGAGATCTGGTCCACCGGCTCTCGTAGGAGGATCCCTTTCGGCTGCTGGGGGTCGCCGTACGTCGGAGCTAGGTGCAAATCAGTGGCCAAGGCTTTCCCCTTCTCTGCTTTGGTTGCTATGCGCACTGGAGCGACTTGGCGAGTACATGGAGGTTGGTCGTTGGCTCCACCAGCCATTTCAATCATTGTTCTCCCCTTGCCTGATGGTCGGCAGGAGGACCATGATAGCGGAGCTTGGCCATCCTCCATTTCCACCTTGAAGCTGTGAATGCATCGTCCCATGGTGCAATGCACGAAGTCGGGGAGAGTTCTTGGCCTTCGGATGCGGATTAGGGCTCGGACGTCGTCAGCCACCTCCGTCCCTCTGCCGCCAGCATAGATCAATTCTCTGACGGGCTTCAAAGAACCTTGCATGAGCTCGGTTCAGCGAAGGGAATTGCCTAACACCCACCGGCTTCACCGCCCGGCTGGCGGATTCCATAGGTCTAGCGACCATGGTGAGAAGATCATTGAGAATCTACGGTGATGTAGTGGTCCAATTGCCTCCATTCTTCTTGCGAGGTCAGCTGATGGGCAAGCAATGAGATACCTTCCATCTCGCAATGGTTTGATCGGCCATTCCCAATTCTCCTCCACCTTGGCCTTCAGTAGCTCCGCCACATCCTGGCGGAGCACCATCCCTTCTCGGGTGGTTGTGATTTTTCCAATCATGAACCCTGTCATGTTCTCCATTCCCGCCAGGACATCATTATCGATTGCCATGGAGATGAGTGATGTTCAGATTCCGGGGAGTTCTCTTGGCTCTCGCCTTGGGTGGTGGGGTTCACAGTTTGGGGGGGCCTCATTGCAGGTGCATCAATTGAAGTTGGCTCCCTCTTTTTCGTTGAGATTGTGGGGTGGTAGCCAGCTTTGTCTTGATTGGAGCTTATGTTGTGCCTCGTCCGCAGCTCCGTGCGGCACGTTGCGCCCTTGTGGCCGACTTCTCCACAACGTCGGCAAATCGCCGCTCGTCGGCACTCCGACGCCATGTGTCCTGGTCGAAGACACTGACCACAGACGGCTATCATCCCCGCCGGAGTATGTATGGTTGGTGGGGATCGTCTGCCTGCCACGGGGCCTTCCCTTCGTGGCTCCTTGTTTTGCTCTCTGTAACGCTTTCGACGGGGCTTCTCCCAACCTTCCTCTTACGCCTTGTCCCGCCGCCGCCTTCAGCGGTTGTGTCTTATGCCTTTGATGTTGTTCCCACGCCTTCCGCCCCGGAGGGAGATCTCTAGCGGGGGGCCTCCGCTTGTCGCCCTGCAAATAGAGGTTGTTTTGGTCTCGCCAGCCGCTCAAGGCGTAGACCACTGTGCTCTCCCGGGAGGGCTCCGCTGCGGGTCCCTAAGGCGCTGTGTCTTTGGTTGTTCTAGTGTTAAGTACCGATTCTCAAGTAATCACCGTTCCTCGTCCGTCCGCCACCGCTTCTGATTGCCCCGCTCGCCTCATATCCCATCTGATTCATTCATTCATAATAAAGCTGCTTTTTAACACTTTATGTATGAACTTTACTCATCTGAGCTTACGTTAAGCTCTAGTTATAATACAATCAACAATCCCAATGTAACGAGCAGCGTAGGACAAAATTCGAGGATCCGGTTAAAGAGCGATTCTTGTTATATTGTTTGCCGTGATTAATCTTTATCATCCTTTTTCCTCTCAAAGTGGTCTATATGCTTATCAAATGAATTAGATGCAATTTTATGCTCTATTCAATTTATGATGCTCTTTTGTATAGATTCTCGGTCTTCGATCTTTCTAAATCTATTTTTATCGCACTCACACACTTCAAAACGGGTTGATATGATGAAATATTTCCTTAAAATATAAGCCGCTAATTGATTTATCCTATATCAAATATCCGGAACCAATTAACATCGTGTGACTGGGCTTTTTGTGTGTCATTTAAATTTGAAGGTGTTAGAAATTAAAACAAAGTGCCACATCTGTAGTTGAAGAAAAAGGGCAAGGGCTTAAGTAATAAGTATATCTCCATTAGTAGCGAGGCCTTCGTTAAGCCCAAGAACAAAACCGCGGCGTGGCTCAGCGCCCAAAGCGTATAACATCATACCAATACGGAGATGTGAACTAGCTCGATAGTAGTTCCGGCCGGACCCAAGAAATCCAGCGCCAAAAGATTTAACAATACGGCATCAAAGCGCGTTATAGACCGTGAGCAGAACCGGATCAAGACGTGGTCCTTTCGTTAAGCATATACCCCATTAGTAGTGAGGCCTTTTGGGTTAATCCTAAGAACAAAACCGCGGCGCAGCTTAGGCCCAAAGCGGACAATATCATACTAATGTGGAGACGTGACCTACCCCGATAGAAGTTCCGGGTCGGACTACAGTGGTCCAAAATTTTAAAAGGAACAGGAAAAACAAAAGTGTATTGCAAATCATAATTACTTGTTATTTGTGAGTGCTATCGAGATACAAACCAGCTTCATATACCAACAACAAAGATCTCGAAAAAAAAATTTTATGAAAACTCTACTTCAAACCTAAACGCAACGGTGCCTATCATATCAGGTTCCCAACTATTAGGGTTTCAAGTATTTATCTATTTATATTTTGTATTTATCTATCTCTATATATATTTAGTTCCTATTTTACTCTGCCAGAGTGGTATTATAAATAATTTACAATTTTATTATCACACATATTATGCCTTTTCTTTTCATGGTATCTGGAGCCAAGATCCAAAAATCCTAAATTTTTCTCCTCAACCGCATCACCAAATACATTCGTGACTCCATTAAGCCCTACTTCCAAAGTAACCCAGTAAAGAACTCGTTGCTCCACACGCCTGTCTTCACAATCAAGATTAACCGACAAAGTACAACAAGACACCCCACCTTTTGGTTACCCACACACCGTCCTCACCTTTTTCCTTTTATTTTTCTTTCTTTCTTTCCACCTACTACTTTTTCTTAGTCGGTCAACTACTAATTCTCTTCCCAAGGCTTCCAAACAAATGCCCTTGGTCACCCATAAGCTTTCCTCACTTCTCGTAGGTTTCAAACCATTAACCGGCGGTCACTATAATTTTCTTGGCCACCCATGCTTCGCACAACACCATCAATCAATTGAAATCCAAGTTCGACTGGAATCAAAGTTCCGTTTTTAATTCAATTAAATTTCCAAGTTCGACATCAAATCCAAGTTCCGCTTGAAATCAAAGTTCCGGTTTTTAATTCAATTAAATTTCCATCCGGGATCTCCAAAACTGGATTTTTCAATCGATTCTCTTCTTAAGGACACAAAACTATAGTAAAATACTCATCACCTACGTACGCTTCCTCCTCCTTCTTCCAAATTCCTCACTACTTCTCTCCACCAACTCGATCTCTCTCTCCAAGTTCCCATTATAATCAATGTTGCAAAGACAAGTTCCTCCTAAGTTGATCATACCACTATCAAGCAAGGTGGTACACAAGACTCTCCTCTGATTGGGTAATGTATCTCTATGGCCATGTCATTTACTCTTCTTCCTCGCCTACTGTGTACTAATATCATCAAGACTGACTCCTCACGCCTGGACATTCCCAATCCGGCCTATTCTCTCGGATTCTCCAAGATAAGGTTGCACAAAGCGTTTCTTGGACTCTCCATCGCAAGTCCGGTCCCTTTTACGTTTCCAAGAAAATATCGCATGGAAGCTTCAAGACTCTCGAGAAGACTTATGCTTCCCCGTCCACGTGGATAAATCATGGAGTCGCTGGGCCGCAAGCTCGCTACCTCGCCAAAGGGTCTCGCATCATTACCGAATAACATATGCAATACATTGATCCAAATTCAGACATTCTCTTTCATTTACAGTAAGCCTCGCTGATTTCAATGAAGTTGTTGATTCGGATTCCTCAATGGACCGGATGCACTCCTATAAGCATCTATCCAAAGGCTATTCAAGCCCTGAGACACCTATTACTTTTTTGAGGAATTGTTTGAGAAGCTATTTCATAAGGAAGCTCAACAAAGAATTTCTCATCAGATCACCACCGTACAAGCACCCGGCCATCACCGCTCTTCTTGCCGCGACAGATCCATTGTGGTTCTCTCCTTCCAGTGCGTGGTCCTTTCCGGTGGCCGCCTCTCACCACAACCCCTGGGCCCCTCCAACTAAAATCGGCCCTCCCCACTGTGTTTTCTTCCCCACCTTCTACGCCACCTGGGATTCCACCGCTCGGGCGACATCTCCAGCTGCCAGCCATCTCCGGGTCGTGGCTATCACGGCAGCTGCTGACCGCTGTGGCACTACTACCACCTCCTCGGCTTCGCCGGCTTCCGCCATTCCTCCACATACATGGGATCGAAGACTGGGCGCCGCCTCAGGTCCTCCCTCCCTCGTAAATATCAAGCCACACACCATCCCGCGCCTGTGTGCTCCTTCCGATTGGCATTTAGATTCGTGTGTGCTTCTCATCATGTAAATCCACCGACCATCATTCAACCCGCTACATCAACCCTACAATGAGTCTCAGATGCGTCATTGCCACTGTGATGGTACCGCCTTCCTATTAATCATACGGGCTCTAAGGCTTTCGGCATTAAGTGACGCATTCTCTTGTGGACGTGTGATAAGTTGCTCAAATGTAGAAAGCATCATTTATATATAAAATTCATGCATATTACTATAAGTTTTGGAGGAATATCGCCTCCGCCACTCAAAACGCCTTTGTTTTACGTAAAGTCAGGCGTAGAAAATAGATGCTCCAAGAGAAGGGGAAGCGCGATCAAGAGAATACGGGCCAAAACAGTCAGAGTAAGATAACCAACCCATACGCGAGTCCCATACGGACTGTGACACCGGAGAATCTTGCATCCAACCTCCCACCGCATCTTTAATTCTCTAAATGGACCGAGCTGTGACCCCGTGATAATGGACTGAGACATACCACCTCGTATTTAAGTCCGTATTGGGTCGTATGCTGTAAACCTGCAGCCACATTTTGATCCAACTAAGGGTAAAATTGGAAAATATACCCAAAACCAAGTATAGGGTATAAATACAAAGCTTAGTTAGGGTTTTGGGGCATCTTGGAGAAAAAAATCAAAGTCTTGGGGAGCCACCATCTTCTCCACTCACCAAGAAGGAGAGTGATTGGAGGAGTTCTTCCCATTCAAAAAAGCTCAAGAAGGAGCAGTTAAGGGCAATAGGAGCAAAGAAGGAATCCACCAATGGAGCACAATTAGGGTTTTTCCTCATTAACTCACAGTGATTTCTTTCCCTAAAAGCATGGATTATTGCTCTCCATCACGGTGAGCCACTTTCTTGATACTTGTGCGTTGATGGACACTTGGACGCATGTTTAATTCACCATACGTTTTTCTATGTTACTTGCTTGGTTGAATCTACATGGTCTATTATTAGATATTATGGGGATGATAGTATTAACCCCTCTAATGCTACGAGCCCGGAGAGGTTTCTATAGTCCATATGGGGAAGATGCGAAAGGCTCCCAATGTATGCATACAATCTCCAATAGAAAGGCCTATATAAGTACACCGAGCCGGGTACTATGGAGAGTGAATCCTTTAGACGCCTTATTCCTATAGCTCTTCCAAGAGATAAGTGCTCCTAGAACATAATCTCCCAAGAAGGGCACTATGGCTTAGTAATCACCCTCGAAATGTAGGGACGAAAGCACATTAGGAACCTTTTGGCTAATGATTCACCAAGAATTCAGTATAGATAGCATCATCCATCTCTAAGAAAATCCACGGGGATTCAATAACCTAAGTATCATCCCTCTTACAATTTGAGAATGGTTCTCAAGGCCTAATTTGCTTGTTAATTTGTATCGTTAATTTTAGAATTTGTAGTTTAGTCACCACCAACCAATCTTTCGATCGACTCAGAGTACGTATGAGTCAGCCTACTACTGGGAACTTCCTTTCTCCCCGAGGATCGACACCCTCGGCGGTTACCCACTTTATTACTTGATTCGACCCGTATACTTGCGGATTTAGTGCGCATCAACGTATTATATGTCCCATCCACGTCCTTGAATTTAATATCGCATTTTCGGCGCTTACCATACTAACGCAGTTTCACTATTCTATTCTTTGACGACATTTCTTTTAGGTGCGGGATCGGCCACACCTGGGCAACTCCGGGTCATCGCATCGACGTAAGGACGGTGTCTACCTTTGGCCAACTACCAGCACACGGTTAAGCTTCACGCTTCCCCTGCCTCTTCTTCGCTGCTCACTTAGTTCGCCTTCGCCTTTACTTTCATTATAAGATACTCATTTTGGTCATCCTTCTCGTTAGCTCCTTAGACAAATGTTAGCCACATTCCTACTTTTCTACCTTCATAATCAGTCAATTTTTCATGCCAGACTTCACGCCATATTAATAAAAGCCACAAGTTTCCTCCTTTCTCTCTCAATCCTCAGCCTCTTATATCTTTCCCTCTTGAATTAATCTATTACGATGTTTTGCTCGATATCACTGTCCTCTTCTCTTGATGGCTATAAATGAGTTATGTTTATTTTTTGTGGATCCCACTTTTAACCAAATATATCCGATTTTATCCTCTCTTGCATGCGAAAATCAGGATGTTCATATGACCTTTGTCAGCTTCTTATCAAAACACGGCTTGAAAGTATATTTCCAACAATCCATCCGCAGACCTTGTACTCCGACAATGGTGGGAGTACATCGCTTCTTTTCGCCAATTTCCTCAAATACCAATGGCATTACTCATCTCACCATCCCCCTCACACTGCTACCTGGAAGACACAATACAGGTATTACAGTAGCAGAGCATGTCGCCATATTACTCGAGAACCGGCCATTGGTCATTTGCTTAAATTACGTACTTCTCTTAGGCTCCGATTCTACAGTCCTTTGTCTTTTACTCATGGCGAGTTTATCTTATCAATCGTACGCCCAAAGAAACATAAACTTGCAGGCAGGTCTCGATTCTTCCTTTGAACTTCCTATTCAACAAGCACTTACTCCAATTCTACATCTCTTCATGTTTTTGGTTGTCTTTGTGTTTTCTTGGCTTCGTGGGTACATACTACTGCAACCAAACTTGAACCTCGGTACCCAAAGTCTTGGTGTCTTTTTTAAAGAGCTATTCTCTGTCTCAAAGGTGCCTATATTTGCTACAATCTCTCTCCACCCATAAGCTTGTCAATACTCCGCCATGTATTAAGCTTTGTTGAGGGGATGGTTTTTACTTTCTTCTAGGTCCCTCTTCCCACCTCTGCCAAAACTTACAGTCCGGAGCATTTCACTCAAGGCGTCCTCACGGCCTGGCGACCATTGTTGCCCACTCGAAAGTAACTTACTCCCTCGCACTTTTGTGGTGGCACCTCTTGTCTTTGCGCCGCTTCCTTACGAAAGGCACTAGCCACTTACCAAATGGCTCATTTCGGTCACTTCCCTCTATTCAGAGCGGCTTACCAGTCCGGCGCTGCATGCCAAGCATCCAAAGCACCTTCCTGGGGTCGAGGTTCTTCCTCACGGTTGCTCCGCAGGGAATGCCACTAATGTTCCACCTAATAACCACTTGGTTCAAAAAATTCCTATTTTTAAGCCTTCCAATCCGAGGAGTACACTCTCTGCACTCGCTGATTTGCTCTTCCGATCGCGGAGCAACTCGCTACAATGACTCGGGCTCTTACGTCAACCCAAATGGTTTCAAAGCAATGCAAGTTGAATGTAGTGATACTCTTCAACGCAATTGAAAGCCAAAACACTCGGGAGTCCTTGATTCCTCCCTACTCTACATCGGAATATTATTTGGGAACAAGTGAGCTGTTCCGTATCAAACGCCTTCCTGGGATGGTACCATTGAGCGGTTTAAAGCGCGTCCTTTGTTGTTGCTTATAAAGGGTTTCATCGTACGTCCGGTGTTGATTTTCATGAAACTTTCGATCACCGTTGTTAATCCAGGTCACTATTGGCACAATCTTCGAGTGTAGCATTGCATGTGAAGGTGGTATGTTCCTAGAGCAGCTTGATGTCAACAATGCATGTCTCAATAGATATCTCATTTGAGGAAGTTTACATGGGCACAAATCCCTCACGGTATCACGTGATCCCCAGCTTTCCACAATTATGTTTGCCATTTTGAGAAGGCTCTCTATGATTTGAAGCTAAGCCTCACCATGAAAGTCGCTGGTACCCATGAGAGTTAGAAACTATTTCTTTAGCCTCACTTGGTTTTGTAACTTCGCGCGCGATGTGATACATCCCTCTTCATTACATCGAGTTGGCTCTACTATTGTCTATTTTCCTGCAGTTTGTACGCCGGTTTGACCTTCCCATTCTTACCGGCAAAGTGATCCTCAACTAGTTGCTTTCGCATTATTCAACAGAACTTAATACTAAATTTTCCACCAAAGGATCTTGAATTGTGCTCTCCTATACTGTGAAATTGTGCTGAAGTTACCCCGGACGTCGATGCAGTGTGCTTGCTTTCACCGGCCTGCAAGTATATTGTTGATCTTACGTAGAAAACACAACATACGCTTGGACTCAAAACCGGTTTCACCGCCTAACTAGCATTGGTGCCTCTCTCTTTTCTTCATGATGGGTCATCCTCACAGTGATGCTACCAAGTATAGGCGGGTTATTGGTGGTGGTCTTTAACATTTTACACATGACTTACTGCCGGAGCATTTCTTTTTGTCATTAATGTCAGCGGACTTTCTAGGTTAAATTGCATTAGCTAAGCGAGGATCATTAGAGGGATTTTAAGGGCTTGCTTTGGTATTTGGAATGGCACCAAATCTCTTGGCATTGGGCGCAATTTTAATACATTCCCTTCTTAGAGCTTCCGCGGCTTCATACAATTTCTACCATGCCGAATGGGGGTAATCCAGGATTATGCATTACACTCCACGGGTGCATATGTCATATGTTCTTGGGTGCAAAATCCCATCTCACGGTATTGATCTACTTGGCAACGAGCGCCTTTGTTTGCTCGGTCATCTATCGAGTTTGTAGTATCGTGCATATTAAGCAGTTCGCTATACCGAAATTCAATGGATGAAACACAAGCTTCTTCATGAACTGCAAGATGTCCCTATTTCGTTTCAAAGACACCACTATCTACTCTGGACAATCTTGGTGCCATGTATCTATGTGCTAATCTTGTGTTCTACGCATTTACTGACATGAGGAAACATCTTGCCATTGACTATCACTTTGTTCGTGATCTTGTTCGAGTCTTTCCGCTTCTCCGGGTTGTTCCATGTCCCCTTGCTGGCGATCAACACAGCGTCCTTCGCCGATACACTATAGGGAAACTCTTCCAATGTTCCTGCCCTCTGGCTTACTTGACATTTGTGACAAGGAATTGAGGTGTTGCTTCTCGGTACACCATCTTGCAGGGGGGACCTAATAGGGGTTTCCAAGTATTTATCTATATTTATATTTGTGTACACATATTTATCTCTATATATATATTTTAGTTCCTATTTTACCCCTATAGTGGTATATTATAAATACCTCAACTTATTATCCCGATAATAATATTATACCTTTTCTTAACTTCAGCTAAGAGAGGTTGGGATTCTCTCGGGACGCAGCCAGTAGGGTTGAATCTCCCCTCTTGCAAGGTGGGGGCATACAGGTCGTGTAGGACTTCCAACAAACAAATCTTGAGCTCATGGACTATTTAAGCAATATTTGTATATATATTTTTAGCAAAATTTTTTTCATCTCTGCCTTGTGCTTCCGGAGGCCGGCAGGGCAGAGAAGAAGGTTGTTTTCCAATATTGAGCCATCGGTAGAAAAAATAAAAGTAGATACCATTTCCATGCACCCATGTATGGTGATGGCATTGGAAGGGTGGGGGCGGGGGGCAGGGGTAGGGTTCTACCACAACCTCCGGGCCTCGAATCCGATCCCCCCCACCTTGCAGCCCAGCCCACGCCAGCCCTTAAATACTACAAGTATGATACCACAAAGCCCCTAATTCTGCTTTTTCCTCATACCCTCGCCTCAGCCCCGCCCTTCATGGTTAAAAAAAAATAAATTTCTTTTTTTGATCCCCCACTCTTCTGCCCTGTTTTAAGAAGTGTGCTTTTTGATTCATGTAATATGAGCAAAAAAAGTTTTCAAAGTCAGAAAGAAGTTGGAAGATATCTGACCAAAACATTGAAATGTCTGTAACCTGCGCCTACAAAACAAATCCTCAACTCTTTTACGATTAGAAACTTTATGCGGGGACACCTTTGCCCGGGTCCAACTTCTTTAACAAGCAGGTCCACGGAGTCACTCTCATTTTTACGAATTTGAGTGTAGAGTGGATCCTTGATGTGCTTCTTCTCCGAATTGTCTCGGTGCATTGAGCGTATACAATCGCTTAACCATCAGTCTCAGAGAGTGCTTTGGTTTTGGATGCTCAAAGCCTCAAAGCGGGTAAAAGAGCCGATATATATCTATATATATATATATATATATATATATATATATATATATATATATATATATATATATATATACTAGAGATGGATATCATATATTCCAAGTAATCGGAAAAGGCCGGTGTTCTTAGTTTTTCTATGCAGTTAAAAGCCAAAGTAATTGCCTTTCATTTTCTTCATTTTTCTTCATTTTAGGAGCCAAAAGTTGTCCATTGTATGTACTTCGATTCAATGTCTTGGTAGAAACTTCACTAACGGTGGGGTGTCCAAGTCGCACTTCTCGGACTCCCAATTCGGCATTGATGCAACTCCTTCCAAGTGGCGGGGAGAAAGTACTCCTTAAAACAAACTGACAATAAATAAACAAACAAACATTCGTGGATACTCTTTTTAACACCCACAAGAAGCAATTGATATATGTATATAAATTATACATGATCACCTCCGGTTCTTGACCGGTTCCTTTCGCATTGGAAGCAGAGACAAAGATATAAAAGCGACGCACTTGGGATGAGGCAACCTTCACCGGCGGCTTGATCGATGAACGAAAGCAAAGAGTTGCCAGTATCCATCAACATTGGCAAATAATCCCTATCAACAATGAATGAAAAAAACACACATAGATTGAGTAATTGTTTTCTCTTGATTCACCACATTGCCTATGAAGAATTCTTATTAATCAATTGTGTGAGGAAATATTATTTTTCAATGGGAGTTTGAAGATTGCAGATTCACCTTCCATCACAAAACAGCACACTTTGCCTACACAGAAGATGTAGGAGTTGAGAAAAATATAATTAATCAAATTCTATGAACTAAACATAACATACCGATTGCTTTCCTTAGAGATCATACGACATGAAGAAATACATAAAGTAGCAAAGTCCCAATATATCTCCAAGGAAGGGAAGGTTGGGATATAGGCCAAACAAGATAGAAGGAATAAAAGCTCTCTTTGGCAGTTCACGGAAGCTGAAAAAATAAAAATAAAAATAAATAAAAGCTTCTTCAGATGTCATACGTAAAATGAGACAAAATGTACAATAGAAATTAGAGAAAGCATTATATCGCGATTTTGAAGTTTGCAATGGAAGCCCTATTTATCTTTCTAAATCATCATCATCAAAAACTTGAAAGCTTGGAAGAGAAAAGGAAACAAGAAGCCATTCTAATTAGAATAAAGAAAAACTAAAAACTAAAAAGCAGGTGAAAACTAGCTATTCTACAATTAGAACAAACCACGGGCCCACAAGAAAAGTTAGAAGAAAAAAAAGAAGAAAAAGAAGCAAAGAAAGAGTCACATTACTTCCTCAAAAGAAAAATTTGAGAAGATTAATAGGTTCGGATCCCAACAAGCAATGTGAAAAGAGACAAAGCCCGATGAAATAGTAAAGATTTCAAAATCCCATCATGTAAGCGTTAACGTGGAAGATGTGAATCTAGGCCGGGAAGGAACTTCAAGAGTATCAGGAGACAACTTCTACAGTTGAAAGGCTGAGAAAGAACGGCTGATGCCACCAAGACTAGTTTAAAGTCTGGAAAAGTTAAGGCTGGAAAACTAGAAATAGAATGGATTCAAAGGAGGAGATGGGTAATGGGTTTACAGAAGTACACAGTGGTGATTGGGTGAAGTGATCTCGGTTAAGCGGAAAGATCTCCTACGGCGGTGGTGGTTGAGCTTGGAACATTGTTTTTTCATATAATTATAAAAAGAAGAAAAAGAAGCAAGAAAGAGTCACCAAACCTTCACAACTCGGTATACCCCAAAAACCCAACAAACAATTGCAAAAGAAAAGATTCCTCAATGTTGAACAAGAGTACCTTTCAAAGAAGAGGATGAAGGAAAGCCTAGGAAAAGAAGAAGAGATTAGATTTGGGTCGAAGTTTGGTAGCACGGACTCGAAGAAAAGTGAAGAACCTCATGGGACTCAAAGGGGAAGGCCCGGTGGCTCAGGTACCGGCCCTTTGCCCCAGAGTTTGAGTTTGAAAGTTGAAAGTTTGAAACTTGTAAGTTTGAGTTTGAAACTCCTAATCTCTAAAAATATTATATATATATATATATATATATATATATATATATATATATATATATATATATATTGGCATTTTTGTAATTTAAAGTATTTCATGGAGCGGGCCCGAGTGAATGATTTTAAATAATTGTTTACTAAACCCATTACGCCCCACGCACATATTTACAAAAATCCCGCCCCGCCCCGCCCCATGCCCGTCTCTTTAACAAAAAACGATTCCCATTCGGCCGGATCAGTCGGGCTTGAAAACCACGTATTTGAATTGGCTTCGGGATTGTCATCCCTAGACCCATGGTACCCATTAGGGTAAGTCGAGGTGATGATTGTAAAATGCAGTGATATTATTCGGTATGTGATCTTTGCCTCACCAAAATAAGTGTGATATTATGTGATTTCTGGGACATATACATAAATGTTGTTGGAGAAACAGGCTTGATTCACTGTAAAAGAAAGAGAAGGTATTAAAAGAAAATAGCAAGCCGGTTTCCAATTATTCCAAAGCACTTGGCCAAATTTTTTCTTGGTCTGCTACAAAGCGAAACATTATTAGCATTGATCCGAGCACGTTACATATACATATAAAATACAATGATGGAACTGAACCTATATAGAGCAGAGCATCTAGGACCTGATCTCATAATTATAAAGATCAAATTAATATGAAGTATGAACCAACACTGGAAAGCATGGCTCCAGGCATTTTGATCAAGAATGTTTGTATTATCCATCAAGTGACCCAATTGTGAGTGCATGGAAAGAGGAGGCTGCTAGTTGTATTGTTGGCAGTCTTGGAGAAGACAAACTCCTGAGAGTAGCAACTTGCATGCATTGTTGGGACGAGATTGTGGATTGGTAAGTCAATGCATTTCATGCGGCCTCCCAAAAATCACTGCAAAGCACTTGGGTTTCACGGCCACTTGATCATCAATATAAAATGGAAGGCGTGGATCTAGAATACATCTTCTCACTCAATATGCTCTGACGATAAGCCGTTAATAAGATCACCGGGATGAATTCCATGCATCACTTCAAGTGCTACTTTAACTCCAAAACTATATACATCACATCCTTCTATGTCACCCCCTCATTATATATAGGCAAAGCTCTGCAAAATAAAAAAGCAAGCACAAACTACTTACATTGAAACAATCAAAATTCCTTCAATACCTTCTAGCGATACATCTATATATTAAAGGTGTTCAAAGTATTGTGTGGCAATGACATACATACCTGGGGCCTATATCCCATGTGGTGCTTACTGCAAGCATGCTCCAATGTGATGAATCATAACTTAGGAGTCTAGCAATGCTGTAAAGTCTGAAATACAAGCCTTGTACTCTTCATCTGCAAAAAGGAATATTGTTGCTTGTTATGTCTCGATGAACTATGGGTGGGAGAACAATAAATGATGCAAATAAAATAATAGAGCTTCAGCAATGTCTCTAACAATGTTCACTCTTTTGATCCAATCCAACTCTATAGCTCTTTCAGACCTCAAAATGGCACCCCACACTTCCTCTCTCTCCATATACTCGTATGCAAGAAAGTTGAATTCGTTGGTAGAGCAGAAAAACCATAGAGCTTTCACAATATTCCGATGCCGAATTTGAGTTAATGCTTGTATTTCGTTTCTGAAAGCTTGCTCCACTTGCTTGATCTTCTATTTTATGAATTTTCTTGATAGCAAAATGTCTCACCGAATGATACTGTCGCTACATAAAACAGTGCCATAACCCTCCTACGCTACAATGCGACATTTGTCGTATCAAAATTTTCTGTTGCCCTCGATGATTTCCTTTATATGCTTCTTTCCCATTGAAGTTCCAAATTGTGAAGATACCTCCATTAACTTCCAACTTCAGCAGTTTCCAGTTGCAGTGTGTTTCTTCCCTCTTGCAATAGGGTAGAAATGATTGCAGCTATCAGTGAATAAGAAGAAACAATCATGCTACAGCTGTGGGAAATAATAACCCAGCATTATGACTTTTGTTGTTTTTGATGAGTGATTTTTCTTATCTCTGCTTTCCCAGGAGGGATGGAGCACAAGGAGTGGCCAAAGCCCTCTGCAGCAATTTCACCTCACATAAGCCCTTGTTATGGATGAACCACTCAATCGGTGCCCACATGAGAAATATTTTGCTTTTTGGGGAACAGGACCATCCAGAAAATTATAAGACAAAGTCTATTGATGTCAAGCTTCTCATGAGCTGAAAAGAAGATGGAATGCGGCCTACCAACTCATTGTGTGATAAGATTCAACACATTTGTAGTTCGAGGTTAATTTGAACTGAGTTGTGTTGAGGTACTCCTCTCAGTAGAACAAAATTGTCACTCAAAATCCTAGAACTCAGTGCAATTTTAAATTACCAAGTTGAAAAGGGATGGCTCCACTTAGATCATTATTGCTGGGAGGCTTAAAGTAGAGTCCAATTCAAAACAATTCTCTATTTGTATTGGTATTTTCCACTCAACTTGTTCCTTGACAAATCCAAAATCTTTAAATGAAAGATAGGTCCCCAAATTCCGGTGGTATTGTTCCTGAGAGCTGATTGTTACTCATGTTCAGGTGAAATAGGTAAGATAATCTTCTAAATTCCCTTGGAATATTTCCAACTAACTTGTTGGAAGGAGATGTCAAGTCAAATTTTGGAGCTTTTGGCATTTGGCTGATTTCAACATGCGTATTTCTCCGGTAATGCATACCTTGCAGGGAGATCTTGAAACTTGTCAAATTGGTACACGCTCCCCAAGGCGTCGCAGATAGAGTGCCCGGACAATGCTGCCCCAGAAACTAAAGGTCGAATATAATCCAAAAGCGGATGAATAACAAAACTTTCGGAGATATCTCCAGTCGGAATGGTGGTTTCCCTTCAAAAAGTCCGAACTACGATCAAGTTTGTTGAATTTTTCAAACTGGCTCTTGGAATGTGACGCTTCAAATTATTGATATATCGAGGTCCTGGGCTTGAAAAGACCTCCCTTGGCCAAATCTTGTGGTATATTACCGGATAAGGTTGTATATTCCCAATTTGAAGCTTAATTAAATTTGTAAAGGTTGGCCATTTCCATTAGGAAGCTGGACCATTTTATGTCCCATTTATAATTGCGGAAAAATTTCAAGCCTTGAACCGGGTTCCCGAATGTAGCCCTTTGGGGATTGAGCCGATTATTTGGTTGTTAGAGATATCAAAAATCTCTCAAATTCAAAAGATTTCCGATCTCAAGGTGAGGGAATTGGATCCTGCTTATTTGGTTCCTCAAAAAGGATCTGAAAAACTCTGCCAAATTCAAAAAGATTTCCTATCTCTGTAGGAATTGGATGGCATTAACGTTATCGTTATTTATATGAGTAAACCAAAGTAAAGCCCGAGTATAGGTTTCCAGTGTTATGGGGATGGAGCTGGTTATTCTGGTTGTTAGAAAGATCAAAATTTCCCAAATTCAAAAGATTTCCGATCCTCACATTTGGGAATCTGGACCACTAATATTATTCTCAGATTAGATAAAACCTTCTCAAAAGAAGCTTGGTTAGGTTTCTAATGGCTATTTTGGGATAGAGCCAATTATTCAATGGTTGTTATTGATCAAAACACGTCTACTCCAAATTCAAAAGATTTCCGATCTCTCATGGGGTATGGAGCACATTATTTGGTTGTTAGAGATATCAAAATATCTCAAATTCAAAAACTTATTAATCTCATGGGATATGGAGCCTATCGTTATTTGGTATGTTAGCTTGATATCAAATATCATCTCCAAATTCAAAAGCTTGCCAATCTCATGGGGTATAGGATGCCGGTTATTTTTGTTGCTTGAATTTGAATGAAAAATCACAATGTCAAATTGAAAAGATTTCACCCCGCCCAGAGTGGGGTTCATAGAAACGGTGATGTTATTCTCCGCCCGGATCCAACCTTTTCCAGAGCTTCTGAATTGAGGGTTTTCCTAAGCTTGGAGGCAGCTACAACCATCTATTTTCGTTCGGTAGATAGACAAAATATTTAGATTGACAAGATTTCCTATCTCATTCTGGTATGGATCCAGAGATTGGATTTTCATAAAGGCTCAAATAATGGTGAGTTTAGTCAAGTTTACTAGAAAAAGGAGGGATGGGACCTGCTATATCGTTTTGAGATGTCAAAAGATCAATTAAGTTTACAAGATATTTGATTTCATTAGGGATGGAAACCACTAAGGTTATTTCCCCATGGGTGAAGTGAAATTGAGTCAGGTCAAATTTCCTAAGGTACGAGGGATGTGGGCCTGGACAGAGTGTGGGCTACCAGATAGACTCTCAATGACCGGAGCCTGAAATGTAAGATTACCCAAAGAAGAAGAAGGGATGGAGCCAGCCTTATCTGATTGTTATCAGGAGAGATCAAGCGTAAAATTTGAGCTTGGAGAGAGATGAAATCGCCGCAGGAATGGACCCGTGAGAGATTGTTAGCGGCAGTGAGGTTGAGAACCCGGGAGTGAGGGGCAGAGCTGAGTAGTTGAGAGTCTCTAGCTTTCTTCCTTCCTAGACCCATCTGGCTCAGTTGGATCCTGGGTGATTGTTGGCATAAAATGATGATGATCTCTATGAGACAGTAACTAATGATCCTCTGCAGATGTGTAACACCAGTCCAGTTGCATGGACTGGTCTGGAATGTCCAGGTGTTGAGGAGGTGTTGTGTTTGAGAGAGTGGCCTTCCATTGAAGAAGAGCTCTCCTTGAAATTCAATATTCTTAGAAGAAGCTGTTGCTGCTACAGTGGGAACATGAAAGGACAGAATATTGGAAAAGAGTATTACTAACATTGAAAACGCCATCAAAATTTAACGCTGGATTCATGGTGGTGAGAGTGGGGGGTGTGGTTTGAGGGAAGCAATGATTTCATGCTGAAAGCCTGGTGGTTTTAGTACAGGGCCTCTCAGGGTCTTCTTATATAGCATATCAGAATTAACTAAATGACATTACCTAATAATATTTTTTAACAATATTGCAAGCTTCTGCAAATTGAGTTAAGAAAAAACTTTTACAGCCCAATAGCACAAAGTGAATTGTTGGTATTCAATCATTAAAAAATGTTGAAAGGAAACTACACAGAATTCCCTCCTATGATACACGACTACTTTTTTCATATTTAAAAAAAACCCAAGGAAATAGGGAAAGATAGAATTTTCTTAAAGCCTTTCTGTTGACTAGGATTAGAATTGGAGAAACTTCCACAAAGCATTAATTAAGTATGAGACAGAAAGAAACTTCAATATTTAGAGGAAAACTTCCACAAAGCATTAAGTATGACAGAAAATCTTCAATATGTGAGAGAAAAACATCCACAAAGGCATTTTCCACAAAGCTACATCTTCAATACAATCTTGTGGATCCTTATGGAGTCACTCCGGTCAAATGTGTCACTCTGATTGACTGATTTTTGTGGAAAGAAAGTTTTCCAAGATCACTAGGAATTTGAGTAGATTTGGTGGTCGCTAGTATTAAGTATGACAGTCTTTGATGAACCAGAAAATAGAGAGCATTACACCTTTTTGAAATTTTCTAATATTTAGAGAATGCTTCCTATCTTTTTAGATTACTTGAGGTAAATATTATGGATTTGGTCAGTTATTATTATGATCGAATTTTGATTTTGGGTATCAAATTTTAATTTATATTAAAATGGTTATTTCAAATTTTAATTTGGTTTAGGGAATTGCTAATGTGGATGTGGTGACCAAATGGACGCCTGCATCTTTACACGCGTCCATTGCATCGGTGGCATGCGCTAAAACGACAGCGTAAGTGTCAACTTCTACGTGTAAACTTATGGTATTATTACGCAAAGTACTTACGCGATCAACTTATGTACGTGGCGATCGCAGGTGATGCAAGTGATGCGTAAAGATGGCGTCCTCCATGGTCACTACTATGGCGTCCCCGTAACACGCTAATTTTTTGAACACACCCACATTTCCGTGGGTGATCTCCTAGATTTGAAATCAAATTGATGTTTACAGTAACCATTTTAATACAAATTAAAATTTCGCTAATATACCCAAAATGCAGACCATCAGTTAGTGACCAACCATAATATTTACCCTTTTAATTCGCGTATACTATTACTGAAACTTGTCTTTTTATTATGAGGGGTGAAATGTTAATAGTTGAAAAAGAAGTAAAGAGAGAGAGAGGATTAATGTAAAGAAAATGCTTGGAATGCAAACAACAAAGTGTTGAAATTAATTTTAAACTAGGAATTTAATTGATTTAAAAAGGGACTAATGTCTTATTATTATCATCCCTCTTAATAATGTCTTGGATAATGTAGTGTCAGCTAGATTTAAATCCCTTAAAGGTGACTTTTTAAAAATTTGGGTATACAATACGATGTTAACCAACATATTAAAAAATATAAAATATAGAGAAATATTCTCTTCCTATATTCCTCTTGAACTACTTTTTAAGCTGAAAAGAATATTCTCTCATTTCATGCGTTTTACTAACCTTGGTTGCTTTGAACTAGTACAAATAGAGTTTTCTAAAAACCACTTGAAAATTCACCTAACCTCGACATTAGACAAATTACAAAATGAGCGGGTAATGGGTCATCGACACATAGATATGAATGTGGGAATTCATCTAGGGGCATTCACCTGTCCGAAAGTGCTTGAAAATGTAAAATGGACTGTAAGTGGGTGGAAGTGGAGTTCCTTAAATGAAATTTTGAATTGGTGAAGTGGACAGATTAGAGTGTTCATTGCCACCAAAGTGTGAGGAGCACACTATAATAATAATAATGTATGATGATGATGATAATAATAATCATATTGATAATAATGATAATAATAATAATAATAATAATAATAATAATAATTATTATTATTATTATTATTATTATTATAAATGATAATGATAATAATAATCATGATAATGATAATAATAATAAGGGATATTAATTATTTATAAGTCCACAATAAGAATACTACCTGACGCATACCTCCCCATAACTTTGTAGCTTACACACACCCCAACACTTTCACCTGCACCCCAAGAGCCAAATCGGAAGTTGGGCCACTTCAGTATAAAGCATACATATAGTCCAAATTATCTAATAATAATAATGAAGCCCATTCGACCTCGAGAAGTCACTTACGGCCACTTGATTTGCACCTACTTATTGCACACGCGAAGTGGGCACAAGCTTACCAAGACAAATGAAGGGGAAAGTGCCCACTAATTTCACTTGAGCAAATGGGGCCAAAAGTGTCAACTTTCGATGACTTAAAAGCGTCGAGGGAAGTAGGCCAAGGATCAAGTGGTACTCTACTTCCCCACTTCCCCAATTTGCCTCTATGTGTAAGAAGTTGAACACCGAGATTAAAATTTCATATAAAATCCCACGTAAGGCATATATTTGAGGTATTAAATAAAGAAAATGCCCCATTGATATTTAAAATAAATTTTTATATAGAAGCATGGTAAGATATATTTTTCTTAAAAAAAATTAAATAAATTTAGTATGCAGTAGATATATACATAATTAAAAAAATCTAGGTACAAGTGTCTCATACAACCCAGAGAGAAAAAGTATATGCAAAATTTTTGGGATAAAAAGAAATAATAAAGTGTGTATACTTATAAAGAGATGATGACCAATCATTCTTAAGATTGGGTAAAGGAAACCATTGTGCCTGTGTTCTCTTCGATGTGACCCTCATATTAAATAGATTTACATCATTTTTAACACAATCCCATTTTGGGTATATCCTTATTGATTGCTTTGTTAATTATTTATTTTTAATTTTGTGAATTATTTTTATATGTTAGCCCTAGGATACTCGGTTACACGGCTACATGAATCCAATTCCTGGATTTGCATACTAGCGATGCATGAAACTTTAATTTTGAATTCGGAAGTCTTGAGAGAGGGTTGATGTCATCTTGAGAGTTCACCGATATGATATGGTGGAAAAGCAGATTGCAAAGAAACTGGGTGAGGAATTGGGCTCTTTTCAATTTCGTTACTTGCTTCAATTGCCAAGTCGGTCGACTAATAGGAGGAAGATGGAGGGAGGGAGGAGATTTTTGTGTAGCTTAATTTCGATACGGCTTGGGGCCTTGCTTTTCTTGGCTTTTTCTCTTTATCTCCTTTTCCTTCTTGGGCTTCATGCTTCATTTTCATGTCCAGTCTTGTCCCTCATTACTGGGGTGTGTGTCTGCTAACCTATGTTTGTGGGTGGCTACTTCTTCCTCTCTGGAGGTAGGTCAGCGTCACTTGAAGATTCGCGTCTCATTGATCACGCATGAGGGGGGCCCGATTTGTGATAATTGGTGACGCAGATGTGGAGGGTTTTAATCTGGATGTATCATTTTACTATTGCAAGATCCCATATGTAAAATCAAATTAACAACTAATCCAATTTCTAAATAGGTATGTAGCAAGATCTACGAAATAAAACTATATAATACCGAAAGTAATAGAAATAATTGGGGAAGAAAAAATAATTCTATATTTGGAGTTCTTAGCAAAACCTCCACTAGGGAAAGCACAAGTTTGTGTTGGATCAAAGAAGTATCCAATCAAGAAGGATTACATTTGGATTTATTTTCGCGTCGCGTTTGCATGGGGAGAATGAAAAGAAATTGAATGGGAAGAAGAATGAGATTATCTCTGTTTGAATAGGAGTGGTTAATGTGGGAATGTAGTTTATTGGGGTTGAGAGGAAAGTAAAAGAAAAGAATTATGATAATATTACTTTTTTATATCCCTTGATATAAAAACTGAAATTATTTATTTAAAAATACTTTGAATATCGAAATTATTAGATTTAATTATTATGATTAATTTTTTAATTAAATAAATTATTAAAATTAAATATAAATACTCTGAATTTAACTTCTTTTTTAATTTAATTACTATAATTAATTATTTAAAATCAAATAGGGAAATTGCTTATATACCCCACTTTAAAGTGCCTTCATAATTATATATTTACTTTCACGAAAAATTCATGATTGCTTCTGCATACCCTTAAAAAAACAAGTTTGAATTGCAGGGATATGCCCACGATGTTAGGGTACATTATAGTTAACTTTCGATGATCTTAACCATGGTTATACAACTTAGGTTGAGGGTTGAAAAAATGTTCAAAATATCCCTCTTTATATATTTTAAGTATTTTAAATTTCAGATTTTTAAAAGGGGTATTTGTAAATTTACAGTCAAATAAACTTTTTAGGAGTATATATGCAAATGGTATAATAGTTATTTCATGTCCACCATTTGTTAATGGCTTGATTTTTCATTTAATTTTAACCCTAGGGTATATACCTTGAATTATACCTATTATTGAGGGGTATGTATGAAATTATATTTTATTGAGTAAATATATAATTTCAAAATTATTCGGTACACATGCATAAATAGCCCTATCAAATATATCATATGAATTACTTTGTTATAAAAACCATTGATAATTCACCTAATTATTTAATTTAGAAATTTTTTTAATTTATTATTATAATTAATAATTAATTATAATAATCAATTATTATAACTAAATTTGTTAATTAAAATAATTAATTATTATAAGTAATTGTTAAATATAATAATTAATTATTATATTTAATTGGAGGGTAAAAATGTCATTTGGCCATTGGGTTGGGGAAGTCTATTCCCCGAGAGAATCGTTCTTATCCATTTTAACAATAATTAAAAAAAAAAAAAAACACAGTTTTCTCTAGATACAACTAAAAGCTCACAGTCATCAAGAAAGCAATGATCTTGGCTAAATAACAAAGTTCATCACCATTTACAAGATGAATTTCACGACATAGCAACGAAAGAGACATCCTTTTGTTGCTGATCACACTAACATAATTGTAAAAAACGCCATGTTTATAGTTTTATTAATCTTTAATTATTTTCTAATTATAGTTTAGTAATTAAAACTTTTATTTAGATGAATATGATTTATTAGTGGGGTTTAGTTACATAATAAAGGACAGTAGACTCACCAACCTTTCTGGTCCTCACGGACTTCAAAATACAATCTTTTTGAAATATTCAATATTGGAAGAAAACTTCCACAAAAGCATTTTCCACAAAAACTTCCGGTCTTCTAATAATTAATGGCATGTAGTGGAAAATATGCCCAGAGTTGGTGACTCATAAATGCGATCAATAGACTTTGAGGTCAAGTGCTGTAGATTTTTCTAAGTAATCATTAGCCTTGATTGAAAAGACATTTTACAGAAAAGCGATTCACCTGCCAAATGTTTCGCTCTGATTGACTGACTTTGTGGAAAGACTAAGGGCCCGTTTAAATTGCCCGTTTTCCGTGTTTTTAATAGATTTTCTGCGTTTTAATTTTCTGAAACGCGAAAGCGAAAAGCAGCGTTTGGATTTGGGCCGCTTTTTACGGAAAGGCAAACAATGGTGGAAAAGCGGAAAACGGGAAAGCGAAAAAATCGCTTTCTAGTTTAAAACGATTGGAAAAGCGGTGGCCAGATTGTAAAATAAACCAAACTTCAAAATTAATTATAAAAATATATAAAATATCATGTTTATCATTTTTTATTTTTTAAAATAGATTTTCTTTAACTTTTGTTATTGTAAAAATATATAAATATCATGTTTGTTATTTTTTTATATTTTTAACTTTATAAAAATATCATGTTTGCCATTTTTTTATTTTTTAAAAATATATTTTGAACTTTTGTTATTATATAAATATATAAAAATATCATGTTTGTTGTTTTTATATTTTAAACTTTATAAAAATATCATGTTTATCATTTTTTTATTTCTTAAAATATATTTTTTAAAATTTTATGAAATATATAAAAAAAATATTATGTTTGTTATTTTTATATTTTAAACTTTATAAAAATATAATGTTGTCATTTTTTTTATTTCTAAAAATATATTTTTTAAACTTTATTTATTATATATAAAATATATATAAATATTATGTTTGTTATTTTTATATTTTGAACTTTATAAAAATATCATGTTTGTCATTATTTTATATTTTTGAAATTTATAAAAATATCATGTTTGTCATTTATTTATTTTTTATATTTTTGAACTTTATTATTATAATTATTATATTTGGTTTATAGTTCTATTTTACATTTATTATATTGTTTTACAATAGTTAAAAAGCTTTATACATATTTGATAAAATCACCCGAGGAAAACATACTACACAGCTTTTCTATTAAACCAACAAATTTTTCCATTTTACGCTTCTCGAAACAGCGGTAACCAAACAAATTTTTCCTTTTTCCGGTTTTATGTTTTCCATTTTACTGCGTTTTCAGAATTTCCAGAAAATGGAAAATGGAAAACAAAACCAAACGCCCTAATATATTTTAGCTAGGCCTTCGTGTAACCGAGGGTTTCATGTTTTCAAGCTTCAAACTGACTAAAAGCTAAAAAAGCTTAAGCTCAATTTCGACTCATGAAATCGAGCCCAAAATTACTCGCTCAAAATACTAATCTTTTCATCCACCCAAATATTTTTTAGTACATATATACATACAAGTTTATTCCACGAGCTTGTTTATCAATACTAATCTTTTCATCCACCCAAATATTTCTAAGATATATATATATATATATATATATATATATATATATATATATATATAAACGAGAACTTACAAATAAGCCTATAAGCGAGTTTGTTCGTATGAGCTTACATTCACGAAGTTTGAATGAGACGCAGAAACTTTCTTACTCGCTCAAGTTTGGTTTGTTTATTAATCGAGCTTTAAAATTGAAGCTCAAGTTTGGCCTGCTTTTCAATTTTCACAGTGAGTTGAACACCTAAGCGAGCTCTTGCTCAGTAGACACCTGTGAGCCAACGAGTCAGCTTCATGAATGGGTCGGTCAAATACACCCCTATGGAATAGTGAGTTTCAAGTAGTATACTTGGGTCACGTATGATGAAAGCATGTGTACCCCTTGTCAAGACTAGAATTTATAGACTTGGTGGAAGAAAGTATAAAGAATGAAGGTCTTTGATCGATGAATCAAAAATAGAGGCAATACACACTTTTCAAATCTTCAATATTTGGAGAATCACTTCCTATATCTTCCTGATTTATTTATTTATTTATTTATTTGATAAAATGACAAGCACCAAACGTCAAGCAAAGGTGGATAACGTAATTTAACGCATATGTCCTTATCTTTTGCTTGTTAGTAGCGTGTTGAAAAAAATAAAAGTATTAAGGTAAATAAAATGCTTGAATGCAGAGAACAAACTGTTCGATTTTTAACTAGAATCCAATTGATTTAAAAGTCACTAATGCCTCATTATCTCCCTCTTATGTCTTGGATAATTGTGTCATTAATTTAAAGCATAAAGGGTGTTTATGAAAAATTCAGACTAACAATGTTAACCAACATATTCGAAGGATATTTCAAATTTAGGAATATTATCCTATCTTTCCTCATAAACACTTTTTAAGCTGAAAGAATACTCTCATTTTATGAGTTTCTACTTGTCGGAACTTTGGCCCGTATTGAATAGGGTTTTCTACTCGCCAGAAAATTCTCCTATATCGATTAGACCCATTACCAAAATGGCAAGGGTAATGGGTCATCCACCTATAGATATGAATGGGAATTTATTTAGTTAAATTTCATAAAAATCCAAGAAATAATGATAATAATAGTAATAAATAAATAAATGATATTAAATATATAAATTTGGCCATAGATATTTTAAATAAATTTTTTAGAAGCATGGTAGATATATATATTATTTAAATTTATTTAATGAAAATGTATGATCGATATATATACAGAATTAAAAAAATCTAGTACAAGAGTATCATACAACTCAGAGAAAAGTATGCAAAATTTTGGGATAAAAAATAATAATCTAGTATGTGTGTATATATAGAGCATGATTTTCCCTCCTTCTGCTATGTAATATTGGTTTAGATGGAGATGTCTTAATTAATTAAGATGGGGTAAAGGGAAACCATTGTGCATGTGTTATCTATGGATATGATCCCCATATTAAATACATTTACGTTTTTTTAACACATCATCCCATTATGGTAAATCTTATTGATTGTTTAATTATTTATTTTTAATTTGTAATTGTTTTTCTATTGCAAGATCCCAAGTAAATTAAAATTAACAAAGAATAATAGAAAGAATTGGGGGAAAATAATTCCATGTTGGAGTACTTCTTCACAAACCTCTCTGAAAGCATAAGTTTATATTGGATCAAAGCATGAAGGAAGAAGGATTACTTGGTTATTTAATGCATAATTAGATACAAGATAGTTTATCCACTTTTATAAAATAAATAAATAAATAACTAAAATGGGTACAATTAAAGAGCATTTTAATTTTTAAATAGATAGAACTTCAGAACTTTATATTTTCCCAAAATAAATGGTAATACTTATAAAGCATCAACAAGACGAGCAACTCTTGAACAAATTATTTAATTTTCCAACCATTAAAAAAAAACAATTTTATTTCTTTTTAACTTTGGTCCCTCATCTTCATTTGATAACTAAACTATCCACCAACTTCAGATTGTAACAAAAAATTACATCCCAACATATGTTGCTAGTTAAAGAAGGTTGGCATGACTGTAAAGGTGCTTAGTCACGTCCGACCCCAAAATCTGATGTGACAGCCAAAAAAAAAATGTATATTTCATATAAAGACCCCTTAATTTTGTATTGATCGCCCAACTTTTGATAAATGTTGCACATGGTTCCTCATTTTAGATTTGTGCATGAGTCATGACAACCACTTCCATCTATCTCTCTCCACATTCAAGAGAGTGTCATAATAAAGGAGAATAAAGGCTCTCACCTTTCTTGTGATTTTCTTCTTTTAGATTTGAATTGCTATTACAAGCTACGGATCATGTATATGCCCATGAGAAAGATATTCTTGTCGACTAAATTTCATGAAAACGGTTCCCCAAACTATTGATAATGCCTCGAGATATATATGTTGATGATCCCAAAGACACCATCAATGGTTCGATCAGAAACTATTTTCAAAAACTTAGTCGGTAAGTAGGAATAGCTAGCACTGCTCTATACCCATCTACCAAGAAACTCTAAAATTTGGTAGAAGATTAAACCCATGGCCTATGATGGTTTACCTAATTTACAAATGAACATCTAATCACACACTTATGATCCGATTTATTCTCAGTATTTGAAAAGCATGCTTTTTCATGATCATATGTCATATTAGTCAGTAATGCAGATGTACGAATTAGCTCAAAAAGTCAGCTGGGGCCAATTGCTTAGCAACAAAGCCTTGCATGCATGCATCTACTATTCTTAACTCAAGTCACATTTTCACAAACAAATTAATCGCTCCAAGTTAAGCCATGGCCCGTCGATGTCTATATAAGGGAATAATCAATGCCATACTTTTGAAACCCTACTAATTTTCCTGAAACTAGTAAACAAACAGCCCATGGAACCAAGTACTTCTTTTATACTAACTCTTCTCTTCTTCTTCTTCCTTCTAAACTCCTCCTCAGTAGAGTCCATGAACAAGAACAAGAAGCTTCCCAAGCCTTGCAAGACCCTGACCCTCTACTTCCATGACATCATCTACGACGGCACCAACGCCGGCAACGCGACATCAGCCATCGTTGCGGCGCCTGCATGGGCTAACCGAACGACGCTCTCCGGCCTCATGCACTTCGGAGACGTCGTAGTGTTTGACGATCCTATCACAACGGACAACAACCTCCATTCTCCGGCCGTTGGCCGCGCACAAGGCTTATACTTGTATGATAGGAAGGAGGTGTTCACGGCCACAACTAGGGTTCTCATTCGTCTTCAACTCCACTGAACACAAAGGAACCCTAAACTTCATTGGCGCCGATCCTTTGATGGAGAAGGTGAGAGATGTGTCTGTCGTCGGCGGCACAGGAGACTTCTTCATGAGCCGGGGAGTGGCGACGTTGATGACTGACGCATTTGAGGGCTCTGTGTACTTCAGGCTTCGTGTGGATATCAAGCTCTATGAGTGTTACTAGCTAGCATGCAAGGAGTCTATACGTAAAACTCAAAAGAGCATGCATGAAGATACTTTTGTTTGTTGATTTGGTTGTTTTCTATTATTATTATTATTATTGTTATTATTATTATTATTATAAGAAATAAGAATCATGGCTTCTCGTTTGTTTTTCTTTTCTTGATCAGATGTAACATATCTTGTCTATTTTCATATATAGAAGTGGGACCACAATATATTGAAGTGGGACTTGTGGTGGGGAAATTTATATATATATATATATATATATATATATATATATATATTAATATATTAATAAATTAATAAATATATATTTGTTTTTCAATGGACAAATTTAAGATGAAGGACCATGATCAATTAAAAAGTTAAGGGGCCTTATATGAAATATACACTATTCTCTTGCCTGTGCGATTTTTGGAGTTTGGGGGGTGAGTGAAGCACCTTTAGCCGTGTCACCTTTCTCTAACCCAACAATCGGCTTGGGACTTTTACATTTACTGTCCCGAAAAGTTGGGGGTTAGTTTGATTACAAAATGAAGATGAGGGACGGAAGTGAAAAAAGGGCCAAAGTTGAGGGACCATTGGTGTAATTGTAAATTCCCACACAATTAGAAAATAAGTCAGGCATATTCATCAACTAAGTATTTTTTATGGGTAAATAGTCACACAACTATTCGGGTACTCCTATTTGAGTCGCCGAATTATAAAATATTTCAACTTGATACCCCAATTTTAGAATCACTTCAATTGATTCACTCATTCTAACGCCGTTAAAACCACAATAAATATTTTGTTGCCCCAATGGAGTCAGAGAAAGGTTTTGCAGAATATGAGTGATTAATCATAAGACTTTCTTGTTTTGTTAGCCAATATAATAATAATTCCAGAGACTTGAAAATTTTCCACCAGGGCTCAATAATGAATTAGATTGCATCTATTGATATTTGATATGAGGCTATGAGCCTTGTGTCCGATGCTTATTGGCCATATTCCACATTCAGTAATTCATAATACAAAGCTTATCCAAGTAAAACACATTATAGTGAATTCATAATGCAATGCTTTTGATTTTTTATAAGCGGTATGATTACGTAGCTTATGCCACGGAAGAGAAAACTTAGTCAAGCTTTGGCTTTGAGGAAGTTGGAATCGGCCCGGTGTGGTTCGAGTTCCACCATCTTTCGATGGCATTAAAGTGCGATTATTTGAAAAATTTGGGCTCCTTACTTGGGTCAGTGCTAAAAATCGATCCTCATACTTTGGATGTGGATGCTCCCTCATTGGAGATTGGGTGATCAAAGTTTGCTCGCCTATGTGTGGAATTGGACCTCTCAAAACCGCTTCAAAGAGGGATTTGGGTTAGAGAGGATGACTCAGAAACACTGGTGGCTCTAATTTATGTAAGACGCATTCCATCCTTGTGCTTTTTGTTGTGGTGCGTTATTGGCCATACAATAGCAGCTTGTAAAAGGATTCCTTGCGTACCCGATGGTGACAAGGCGCGCAGTCGCGGCAGGCTCATCATCGTAGCCGCAACCAATGTACAAATCGTTGTGGCGGGGAAAGGATCATACGATTCGAGTTACCGAGGATCTTAGGATCAAACAAATGTGGATCTTTCCAGAGGATGATATCGGCACATGGAAGATTCTTTGGATCTCGTTGCGGCCGTGGCCCCTCGAGAACAATCGTAGAAATTTGAAGGGTCAAGGAAGATGGACAAATGACCTTTTATTCGTACTGGTGGCTGACACTTGGAGAAAGCGAAGTGGTCACCCTACCGCGTGGCGGTTGTGGTGGCTACACAAATGGGTGTCGCGAACAAATCCACGAGGCAACTTCGGTGTTCATCTTGAGGGAGCCAACAATGGATAAGATATGGCCCCCACTTGTCAACCCTAATCGGAAAGGAACCATCTCTCCTGGAACCCGACTCTAAGCGTAGCGGAAATTCCATTCCGGTGACCGTTGGAGTTGAATCCCGATGGAAGCAAACTGGCAAGTCAACACTGCAACAACAATAACTTTACCAGAAGGAGACACTCAAGGAAGACGTTAGGTTGGATCCTGGTCTCATATATCTTCAGATAGGTCTCAGAAAAATTAAGGATCTTCCCCAAAGTTGTGATCTCTAGCTGGATAATCATACCCGGTAGGTAGATAAGATCATGGTGGCCATTGAGGCAAAAGTTCAACAATCAAACAATGATCAAGCAATAGAAGAGGCCTCTGAAGAAATAGTCAAGAATCAGAGTACTTTCCATGAAGATATGCTGCAAGCGTTGGTACATAAAGAGGCTAAAATGGAAGCCTTGGCATGAGGAGGCAAACTCAAGGAGACCACATGCGCAAAAAAACGGCGTGTGGACAACCTGATGAAAGACGCCTAAGTTCCCCCTATTGAGGAGTATTTCTAACCTTTTCTTCTCTGTATTATTCATTATGAATACAGTTAAAATGATTTTCTGGAATTGTAGGGGATCTTTGAACCCCAAAACAATTAGCAGGAATAAAGCTCTTATGAGAAACTCTCAACCGGATTTGATTTGCTTGGTAGAAACCCAGACTGATATCAACCGAGCACTCGAGTTTTGTAACAAATTCTCCAAAAGCTGGCAGTGGGCTGACTATTCCATTTCGAGGCATGTCAGGGAAATCGTCACTCTTTGGAAACAGAGGGTTGGTATGGTAACTCCTATTGCTACCTCTAGATTCTCCCTTCATTTGATAGTCTCCTTAGAGAACCCCAGAGAATGGATTCTATTAGTGATTTATAATTCTCAAAACATTCAAACCCAAAACGCCCTTTGGCGGGATTTAAAAACTTTCTCATCTTTTAACCTCCCTTGGATTTTACTGGGCGATTTCAATGCTATTTTAAATTTGGATGAACACAGGGGGGTTGTTTTGATTACTTCTATTCGAAATCAAAATTATTCAACGAGTTTGTTACTGAAAATCAACTTTTTGATTTGGGTTTTGTTGGCTCTCCATTTACTTGGTGTAACAACCAACTTGGATTGGCTAGGAGATGGGCAAGACTTGATCGGGTCTTGGCCAATAATGCATGGATATCCAAGTTTGATTCTTATTTTAACAAACACCTCCCTAGGACAACTTAGATCATTCTCCACTATTCTTGACTAATAAATTTTATTCTCATCATAAAAAGAGAGTTTTCAAATTTGAAAATTTCTTGTTTGAGTATGATCGATGCCATCTTAATGTGGGTAGAGCTTGGGATTGCGGGACGGAGCAAACCCCATGCATGCATTTAACCATCTTATTGCTAGAACTAGATCCTTTCTATGTAAATGGAAATCTAAGGATATTACACCCTTAGAGAAGAATATTTCCCAAGTGGAAGAAGAAATTCTCCACCTTGAATCTATAGTATCAAGCCTTGGATATTCTAACCTCATGAGTGTAGCCCTTAAAGGAATTTATAGCAAACATAATGCTTTACTTAAACAAAATACCCTAAGATGGGCCCAAAGAGCAAAATTACTATGGATTTACAACATAGTGATTACAATTCTAAATTTTTCCATAGACAAGCTAAAAGTGAGAGGGCATAAAACAAAGTGTATGCCTTTAATGGCTGAGCAGGGGACATATCTTAGTGATCAAGTATCTATAGGCCAAGCTTTTTGATTTTTACACCTATATTTGGACTTTAAATAGCAATACTACTGTAGATGAACTCATCCTAAGATTTGCCCACGATCTTCCTTCCCCATCTGAAGAGGACAAAATCAATCTCACCAAACCAGTATCTATATCTGAAGTCTTTCAAACTCTGAACAGCATGCCTAAAGGCAAAAGCCACAGCCACGATGGTTTCAAAGTTGAATTTTTTTTATTTTATTGGGACATAGTTAGGGAATCCCTATCTCTTGCTATAAATCAATTATTCCATACAACTTATCTACCCAAAGAATGGGGGAAGACTTGTGTTGCTCTAATTCCCAAAAAAGAATCCCTTAATAAGGTTCAGGATTTTAGAACCATTTCCTTGTGTAATGTGCCATACAAAATTCAGTCCAAACTCCTATCCAATAGACTAAAGGGGGTCATTTCCAACCTTATTGGTCCCGAATAGCGAGTGGCTTTCTTATTGGTAGGTCAGCCTCTGACAACATAATTGCCACTCAGGAGATAGTCCACTCTTTAGAGCATGATTTCAAATCCCTTCTTAGGATGATTTTGAAGTTGGACATTGAAAAGGCTTATGATGCATTGGAATGGAATGACATCCTTGCCACTCTCCATGTGATGAAATTCACTGACTCTTGGATTTCCTGGATCAAAGCTTGTATTACATCCCTACTTTTCCTTCTTACTTAATGGGATGGTTGGTTTAATAGCTCTAGGGGCATAAGACAAGGGGATCCTCTTTCCCCTTAACTTTTCCTTCTAGTTTCCCAAAATTTGTCTGCTATGTTAAACCATGCCATGTACTTGAAACTGATCCCTGGATTCGACAACAGGTTAACTTGCAATTTACTATTTGCTGATGATGCTCTTATAGTCACAAGAGCAACTAGGTCTATGGCTAGGGACTACAAGTTATGCCTAGATGTCTACAACCAGTTGGCAGGTCAGAAGGTTAATTTGAGTAAATCCAGTATTCATTTCCCTTCCTAGTTTAATACTAGAGTTAGAAATTCTATTGTTAACTTTTTGGGAATGAAAGTTGGCTCCTTCCCCTTTAAATATCTTGGAGCTTTGATTTCTCCCAAAAGAATCCCTGTAAACCAGTGGAATTCCACGATCAATGAGAACCGATGGTACCTTAAATCTAGTGTGCTTCTTCCATATCTCTAGCTAATTTGAGCCATACTTGTTAATACTTGCCTAATGTCTATTCAGTTTACCCTATGTCTTGTTATCTGTTTCTAGACACAGTTATTGATCATATATCCAAGATGTAGAGAAAATTCCTATGGGCTAGGGAATGCTGCGGAGACTCCTTCTAATCTATGAGCTAGTCAATTACTATACTTGATAAATCCGAGGGAGGGTTAGTGAATAGAAATTTAAGAACAACTAAGATTGCACTCATGACCAAGAATATATTCTCATTATTAAATAATGAGAATAAGTTTTTCAGGTTGATTGCCCATCTTAAGTATGGCACTTTAAATCCTTGGACTAAGCCAACTAACACTTCTGGTTCTCTGTTTGATAAGAAACTTTGCTCTACAGCCTTCTCCTTGAAAGAAATTTTTTATATCAGCAACTGCAATCCAACTACTACCAATTTTCTTAATGATCCATCATTATTTGACATCACCATTGCTCTTAAACCTACTTCTATAAACATGCATACTCCCTTTTGAGTCTTTTACAATTCTTGATGTTAAGTGGGGATAGACTCAATTATCTGAGATATCTTAAACTATTTTGGACACACATTGGATTGGAATAGTCTCTCTAGAGGCATATACAACAGAAATTGAGAGCGATTGGGTTTGGTATCTTCGGGATCCACTTGCTAACATCTTTAGGGAAGTCTGTAGCCTTCTCAATCAGTCTATAAACTCTAAAATTGATAAATGGCTTAAGGTTGGTACAAGATTTAGAGCCTTTCGGTTGCCCCAAGAGTGAAAACTTTGTTTGGAGACTTATGCATGGAAGGATACCTACCTATGATTATATGTATTCTTTGGGTATTGGTCCCCAAACTTCTTGCCCCTTTTGTGGATTAACAGATGAAACCATCAAACACCTTATGATAGATTGTAGGATAGCTAAAATTTGCTGGTTTGTTGTCTCTGAATTCACTGGTTGGAATGCTTACAGCATAATAAATTTTCTTTCTGGGCATTGGCTTTTCAAGGTAAGTGGATCTAGAAACATTGATCAATCTTTTACCAAAACTTTATTGGCCACTTGAGTTTGGAATATTTGGAAGGCGAGGTGTGATTTTATTTTCAACAACAAAAGACACTTGCCTTCTTAGATTTTCAAGCAGGCTTTAACCACTACTCAAGAGCATTACTGGAAATTACAGAGAGTCTTCAGGGAGTATCTTCATACTTTAATTTTCAATCAATCTATATCTACTATGTGCGATGCTGCTTGGACTGATACGCACTCTTATTGTGGTATAGGTTTTGTAATCATCAAAGGTCAAGACATGATACTCATGGCTAAATGCACCAGTAGGATGGTTGAATCAAGTCTCCAAGCTAGGGATGGCAAAATCCGATCTGATCCGTGGTTTCTGATCAGATCCATCCCGAATGGGGCGGTTTTTTTTGTTAGAGAGCGGGGCACGGGATGGGGCGGGTTTGGTAAACATCCATTTTAAATCCGCCCGCCCCGCTAAAAAAATGTTTGGGCTTATGGTTTAGGCCCATCACTCATATTAGAAATGGGCTTTACTATTTACATGATCTAACCCAATGTTCAATGAATTTCTTTTTTATTTTATTTGTTAACTAATTGTATTTTCATGTTTCGATAAAAAATTAAAAAAATTTAAAAAAAACTCATTCTATTTCATTTTTTTTAAATCATTTTTTTAATACCATGGCGGGGTGGGGCGGGGCGGGGCGGGGAATGAGGAAAAACCATGGTAGCTGTTGTGGTATTGAAAATACCACTATTTGGTAGTGGCGGGGCCTGAGGCGGGGGTTGGTTCGGTCGAGGAGTGGTTGTGGTAGAGGCACGCCCACCATCGCCCGCCCCATTGCCATCCCTACTCCAAGTATTAGTTCAAGTAATAAGGATTGCAATGGAATAGTGCAAAGCGAGGAATTGGAACATTGAGGCTATTTACACCGCTTGCCTACATGCCTTACAAATGGTCAGAAGTGGATCAGATTCTAATTGTGAGAGGCTTCAAAGCAACATCCAATTGATCAAGCAATTTCTATCAGAACAGCCTGAAGTGGAGCTGAAATTTTTTTCCAAGGGATATAAATTTCTTGGCTGATGTATTAGCTAACCATGCTAGAAGCAATCTAGGTCTCTCCTTATTTCACGGAGGAAGTGATAAACCTAGATGGCTGGAAGAGAAGATTGCTGCAGTTGGGCTGCATTTTTGATGTGTTTTCAATCATCCTTTATCCTTGTTATGTTTTCTTTTAATAAGCTGTTAACAGCTCTACTTTGCCAAAACAAAAACAAAAAATGTTTTTGATTTTTTTTAGTTTTTAGTTTTTTCATTGTCAAATTTTATATGGATGGTATTGCTAAAGACTCTTGTTTTTATTCTGAAATAGAGAATATATATTTATTTGTAATATGAAATGGCATATGGATGGTACAAATTAACATTCTGATTCTGATTAAAAACAATATTAATAATCATCATAAAGGAATATGGCTATGGCTATAGATTAATGTATTGCTCTCAAAGTCTATAAAATGGCCATAGTTTCTGTTTTATGTCTATAAAACATAATAAAAAAAATCCATTTTATGGTGCTTATAAACAAAAAGATAGATCACTTCTTCTCAAAATCTAGTCCATTGATTGTAGCATTGAATTAGACCTCATTTAATAAGTTTGGACTTTGGAGAGAGAAAAAAAAAAGAAGACAATAGAGCCCTGAAATTCTGGTTAACAACTTTGTCATCAGTAGGAAAGTTACAATAACATGCTCAATGATAAACTGTTTACAAGTTTGCCAGGATGAATTTCAAGTATCTCTTAATCTGCTATATTGCTCCAAAACTATATACATCACATCTTTGGTCACCATCAATATATATGCAAACTCTGCAACAACAAATCAAGCAAACACTACTACTTGTTAGATCATTGAAATACCTTATAGAAATACACATATTAGACTATGGGGTACGGAGATATCTGGTGCCATCTATCCATGTGTGCCTACAAGCATGCTTCTTTGAGATGAATTAGGGTTCAAAAGACTGTCTAAAGGAATATTCTACTACTGGCAAAGACTGTTAAATCTAGTTGAAATAGTCACTTTTAGCGTATTTCGAAGGAAAGGAACAAAGTCAATTTCCAAAACAACTATATACCAATTATTCTTAAATACATTAGGGATGTTTTTGTTGCAATGATAGACAAACTTTATAAGATCAGGAAAGACAATGAATTGACATCTCCGTCCTCTCTAGTTGGAGGGTGTGTATGAAGTAGTAGTATCAAAATCTCTTATGCTAGAACTATATATTTGATGAATTGGGCAGAGGTTGGGCATTTAGAGTGTCACCTAGGGAATGTCTCGCACGTTGAATTTATTCATACATCAGAAACCATATTGCCTCAGATTATTCCCATGTCGAATCCGAGGAAATGATTGTATTTCATTTTGAAAGCTTACTCAACAGGCTGACCTTGTCATTCTTGAAGTTTCTCAATAGAAAGTGTCTCACCAAATGATAGTGTCTCTTTATAGACTAATTCTTATTATCAAAATTTTTTATTGCTTTCGAATGATTTCTCTGTATGCTTCTTTCCCATTATTGACAGTGGATGCTCCAAATCGAGAAGAAATGTCCACCAAACTCTTCAGTGTTGCCATTTTCATGGAATTTCTTTCTTTTTTAATAAAATTAGGAATAAGAGAAATTAAACACCAAACGTGGGAGTTACAGCTAAGGACATGACTTCTAATGTTTTTCTGTATCATTTCTGCTCTTAAAAAGATGGAATATGACTTAATTACCACTTATTTGTGGTGTTTGGAAATGAGATATCCCTAGGTGGGATATAGGATATCCCAAAATGTTTTTTTGAAAAAATTGAAATTGATTTGGAGGGAAACTGGTAAGTGTATGTATGTTAATATTTTATTTAGTAAACAAGGGTTGTAGAATTTATCACATTGCTCCTTAAAGAGATTGCAAAGCGAGAACTGGAATACAACCCAAGTTAATATGGGCATTATCTTTTTGCATCCCGTGGGTACAAGTGATATGATTACTAGTTTAAGTGAAATGATAGATTCAGATCCAATCATTAATGTCCTTCAATGATATTCCAATTTGTCGTGTTTGGAAAAGGAGGGAGAGGGGGAATTGGGGATATCCCTGTGATGTCCCCTTTCTAAACACCACCAGTTTCTGTTAGATTCAATTCTTGCAACTCTCTTAATTTGCTTAATTGTGGTGGTATTTCTTCTATGAAAAAAAATAATTTCATGGAGTTTATATTACTGAGTTGAAAATGAATGGTTTACCTTAGATAATTTCTTCTGAATTTCACCAAGGACAGCTGAAGGCAATTTTTCAGTTCTATTGGTACTTCTGATGCTCTGGTAGATGACTGTTACTCATATTCATATTCAGGTAAAATATAAATATTTTTGCTCATATTCACATGTTTTTATTCCCAGACATGTACAAGAATTGAATTTGGCCAGTTAATTTCCAAAAACACGAGGGATGGAACCTCCTACTATGAAGTTTAGTGAGAGGGACAACCATTGTAGCTACTCCCAAGACTCCCTTTCTCCATGGGCTTTCTCATAATAGAATTCAAGGGCTTTCTCATTATACCTATGAATTGCATACACTGCAATAACATATTCCATCCAACAACTATGAGCTTCTTGGATGCGCCTGCACAAGACTCGTCTAAGTGAGTAAAATCAAGTAGGTTTAGGCAAACTAGCGATAAAGTGATCAAAGAAGTGCAAAGTTAACTTCGGCAGAAAATCACAAGTAAATTGCAGTAAATTGCAACTAAATTCAAACTAAGATTAAAGTGTTGGGTTTTTATTTAGAGCTTGATATTTCTATTTGTTGTGGGCAACTCAAATTTGGAAGGTTTACTTTGTGGAGCTGGGTAAGGGGCCAATAGACCCAAATAGTATTTTGGCTTATTTTGTGGTAGCAATGCAGTTAGCAATCAATTAAACTGTAATTATAGCAGAATAGCAACAGAATTTGAGCAGTTTATCAATAGGAATTCTAATAATATGATGAAAAAAAAAGGCAGCAATATAGTAACAAGGTTACACAAGCAAGAGATAATATAACAGAAATTGGCAACATAAATCAGGACAAGGAGCTATAAAAATGCAGGAATTTAAGTCACTTTAGGTGCTATACTTATGGAATTCAGGGAAATTAAAATCAGGAAATTTTAATAAGCTGCAGATTATATGGATTAACGGAGGATATAGTGGACATTGATGTAGCAGAATCAAAGTTGAGTTAAACAATTGCAGTAATATCAAATAGTAGAGGTTGTGATGTAATAGTGATGCAAGTGGCCGGGCTTTGATTTTGTTATCAGATTTGAACAATTAATGGTAGTGACTTAATGAAACAATAAGATTTTACTTCAATTAGAGTGGGCAAACAGATGCCATGAAATTAGAGCTGCAGGTTCAAATCTAGTGTGGATAATTGGTTGCAGGTGTCAATTAAGCAAGGCAGTGAAACAACAATGAAGCACTGAGGGTTGCAGATCAGATTTAAGGTACTGAGGGTTGTAGTTTCAGTGAACAGTGGACATGTATACCAAGGGATTTGAAAATAGAAGAATATAGGCTGATTATACTAGTAAACAACAAGTTATATCAGGAAACTGAACAGATTAGCAACCACAAGAAATTAGTACATTAATGGGACAGAACTACAACCAAAATTTAGTAATGAAACTGCAATGTATATATAACAGTGAACAACAGTATAACAGTAGATTAACAGTAGCTATGAGACATTACTTAGAGGCAAGACAATGGATTTCGGAATATTACAGTGTAGGACAGTAAGGTTAAGCATTTAAAGCATATAAAAGTCGGTCACAGATTATTAGAAACTCGTGTGTGTAAAGTCCAATCAATCAAACAGGGTTAGAAATAGGGGAGCTTGGGATTATAAAACCATGTCCAACATCTTGTTGGGATGATGTCCAAGACAAGATGTGCCGATGAGCTTATATGCTGAAGCAGATGTGTTGAAGCTGATATGCCGATAAATTGATGTCTTGGCCAGATGTCTTTGTCTTTGATATGCTAAAGCGAGATGTCTTTGAAAGCAGATATGCCGATGAGCTGATGTGTTGTGATGATATGATGAAGCAGATGAGATGAAGCTGAAGCCGATGTGCCGATATGCTAAAGCCGATGTGCTAAAGCCGATATGCTGAAGCTAATGTGCTGACGTGTTGAAGCTGATATGCTGATTTGTTGATGTGTTGAAATACTGATGTGCTGATGCCGAATTGTTATGGTGTTGATTGCAAGGTGAAGTACCTTGGGATGATGAAAGTAAGGCAAGCAAGAGAATGACTGTTGAGTGTCACTCAAGTCAAAAGAAAAGGTGTCTTGGAAAACACTCCAGGATGGTAGAAAGGAAAAGGTAATAGCATCCAGTGTAGTACATAGACACACATATAGAGACAAAGAGAGTGGGTGAAGCATATGTGTGTAGCTGTGACTTTTGAAGAAGAAGAAGAAGTGGAAGAGAGATTTTTTTCTCTATTGAAGAGGAAGACAGGTGAAGCTTTGTAGTTTTACAAAGAGTTTAGTTGTCTGAGTATATGTACTCAGATTTGAGTCTTCTTAATTAGATCTTCTTCTTGTAAAAGGTTTATCTCAAGTTAGGGCAACAACTTGAGATTTTGTATTGTTCTCTCTCTGATTTAGTGAAATTTCTCGCTTTCCAGTGCCCCGTGGTTTTTCCCTCGATTTGTAGGGTTTTCCATGTAAAATCTTTTGTGTGCTATTCTCTACAGTGTTACTCTTTTCCTCCCCAGCATCTGAATCTCATCTCTACAGGAAGGTTAGATGTTGAAGGGTATTTCAGCACCTTTAGTAATGGACAATGGAGACTTACCAAAGGATCAATGGTTATGGGTCATGGTAACAAGTGTAGCAATAATCTCTATACTATGCAAGCATCCGAAAATCAAGACTGTGAATGCAACTCAGGAAGATAAATCCATTGAGTTGTGGCATAGACGACTAAGTCACATGAGTGAGAAAGGATTGTATTGCTTGATCAAGAGGAATCTTTTTTCAAATGTAAGAAGAGAAAAGTTAGAGAGATGCACTCATTGTCTGGCTGGGAAGCAAACAAGAGTTACTTTCAAGAGCAATTCACCTTCGAGAAAGACCCAAGCATTAGAGCTTGTTCACACAGATGTGTGTGGTCCTTTGAAAATAAGTTCTTTTGGTGGTGCACTCTATTTTGTCACATTTATTGATGACTTCTCCAGGAAGGTGTGGGTCAATGCTTTGAAGAGAAAAGACCAAGTCCTTGGTGTGTTCAAGGAATTTCATGCATCAGTTGAGAGACAGACTGGAAAGAAATTGAAGTGCATCCAAAGTGATAATGGTGGTGAATATGTAGGTCCTTTTGATGAGTAATCTTTGCGGGACTCATGGGATTAGACATCGAGAAAATTCCACCAAAGACTCCTCGGTTGAATGAAGTGGCAGAGAGAATGAACGAACACTCATGGAGAGGGTTAGATGTCTCTATGCGAGGCCAAGTTGCCTAACATGTTACGGTGTGAAGCTCTCTATACAATTTGTACATGTGATCAACCTATCTCTACATATATCCTTTGATGGTGATATCCCAGACAAAGTTTGGTATGGTAAGAATGTATCCTATAATCACTTAAGTGTTTTAGATTTGAGGGGGCCTTTGTGTATGTTCCAAGAGATGAAAGATCTAAGTTGGAAGCAAAGACCAAACAATGTGTGTTTTTGGGATATGGACAAGATGAATTTGGATATAGGTTGTATGATCCAGTTGAGAAGAAACTGGTTAGAAGTCTGGATATGGTGTTTGCTGAAGACCAAACGATAGAGAACATTCATGAAGATGTCAAGGATCCTTCACAAAGCAGTTACAAGTCAGTTGATGTGGAACCCTCCTCTTTACAGCAAGGTTCAGACTTGGTTCCAAATGATGTTCAGGAATCAGACCCGACTTCTGAGGAACCCAATGTGTCAGATCCGACTTTTGAAGATGCAAACCCGACTCCAGAAGAACCGAACTTCAGAAGTACCTGAGATATGCAGGATGATAACACTTCATTTGATGAAGTTCCACACCGCTGATCCACGAGGAAAAGATGTCCTTCTACTAGGTATCCTACCCATGAATATGTCCTTATTGACAGGTGATGGTAAGCCTGAATACTATGAAGAGGCAATGCAGGATATACATAAAGAAAGGTGGATCGAAGCTATGAAAAATGAGATGCAGTCCCTCTATGACAACCAAACTTTTGAGCTTATGAAGTTGCCACAAGGGAAAAAGGCACTGCAGAACAAATGGGTTTTTAGAGTGAAGCATGATGAGAACTCTTCAAACTCGAGATACAAAGCTAGGTTGGTTGTGAAAGGGTTTAACCAAAGGAAAGGAATTGACTTTGAGGAGATATTTTCTCCTGTTGTCAAGATGTCATCTATAAGATTTGTTCTTAGCTTGGCAGCTAGTCTTAACTTGGAGATTGAGCAGATGGATGTGAAGACCGCTTTTCTCCATGGAGATCTTCAAGAGGAAATCTACATGAAGCAACCAGAGGGCTTCGTGGTCAGAAGAAAGGAAGACTATGTTTGCAAGTTAAAGAAAAGCTTGTATGGATTGAAGCAAGCTCCTAGACAGTGGTACAAGAAGTTTGAGTCTTTTATGGGGGAGCATGGATACTCCAAGACAACTTCATATCACTGTGTTTTTATGAAGAAGTTTTCAACTAATGATTTTGTTATTCTGTTGATTTATGTTGATGACATGCTCATTGTTGGCAGCAACATCTCAAGAATTTCAAGTTTGAAAAAGAGTTGAGTAAATCCTTTGCTATGAAGGATTTAGGGGTTGCAAGCCAAATATTGGGCATGAAGATTACAAGAGACAGGAAGTCTAAGAGAATGTGGTTGTTACAGGGAGAAGTATATTGAGAAGATACTTCAGAGCTTCAATATGGACAAAGCCAAGCCAGTGAGTACTCCTCTTGGAGCACAGTTCAAGTTAAGAACCAAGCAAAGTCCAAAGACAGAGGAAGGAAGAAAAGCTATGGAAATGATCCCTTATGCTTCAGCCATAGGAAGTCTGATATATGTTATGGTCTGTACTAGACTTGATATTGCACATTCAGTTGGAGTTGTTAGCAGGTTTGTCTCTAATCTAGGAAAGGAACATTGGGATGCAGTTAAGTGTATTCTGAGATACATTCGTGGCACTAGCAATCTGTCCTTGTGTTTTGGAACAAAAGAGCCAGTACTTATAGTTTATACAGATTCATACATGGCAGGAGATATTGATAGAAGAAGGTCATTGTCTGGTTACTTGATGACTTAGGCAGGTGGTGTTGTTACCTGGCAATCAAAGCTTCAGAAATGTGTTGCCCTGTCTACCACAGAAGTTGAATTCATTGCAGCAACTGAAGCAAGCAAAGAGTTATTGTGGATGAAGAAGTTCTTGCAAGAACTTAATTCTGTGCAAGAAAAGTATGTTTTGTATTGTGATAGTCAGAGTGTGATTCACCTTGGAAAGAATTCTACATTTCATGCAAGGTCGAAGCACATAGACGTGAGATATCACTGGATATGGGTAATGGTGTCGATATGTTGACCAAGGGTTTGTCACTTGGGAAATTTGAAGTGTGTCAGCTCCATCGCGGTATGGAGCAAATCCTACTTCATCCTGTGAAGAAGTCATAATTTGAGATCTCTCTCATTTGTCTTGGAGGGGAGATTCTATTGGGATAATGTCTAAGACAAGATGTCTTTGATGTGCTAATATGCTAAAAGCGGATATGCGAGAAGGCTGATATACCGATGAGTGATATCTTTGAAATAGATGTCTTTGGAGCTGATGTCTTGGATGAGCTGATGTCTTGGCGAGATGTCTTTGTCTTGATATGGTGAAGCGGATGTCTTTGAAAGGCGATATATCGATGAGTGATGTCTTTGGCTTGAGATGTGTTGTGTTGATATGTTGAAGCAAATAAAATTTGAAAATTTGGCCGATGCCGATATCTTTGAAGCGAGATGTATTGAAAGGCGATGTGCTGATGTACTAAAGCTGATATGCTGATATGCTGATATGCTGTTGTGCTGATGCCGAAGTGTTATGGTGTTGATCCCAAGGTGAAGTACCATGGGATGATGAAAGTAAGGCAAGCAAGAGAATGACTGTTGAGTGTTACTCAAGTCAAAAGAAAAGGTGTCTTGGAAAACACGCCAGGATGGTATAAATGAAAAGGTAATAGCATCCAGTGTAGTGCATAGACACACATATAGAGACAAAGAGAGTGGGTGAAGCATATGTGTGATAGTTGTGACTTTTGAAGAAAAAGAAGAAGTGGAAGTGAGATTTTTTTCTCTATTAAAGAAGAAGACATGTGAAGCTTTGTAGTTTTACAAAGAGTTTAGTTGTCTGAATATATGTGCTCAGATTTGAGTCTTCTTGATTAGATCTTCTTCTTGTAAAAGGTTTATCTCAAGTTAGGGCATCAACTTGAGATTTTGTATTGTTCTCTCTCTGATTTAGTGAAATTTCTTGCTTGCCGGTGCCCCATGGTTTTTCCCTCGATTTGTATAGTTTTCCACGTAAAATATTTTGTGTGCTATTCTCTACTGTGTTACTCTTCTCCTCCCCTGCATCTTCTCTATCACAAGCTTCCGCAACATATCTTTGGGTACAAGAGGGTGTTATAAGGGAAATATGGATGACTTTGCTTTACGTGCAAGAGGGGTGGAAGCTGGGTTGGCTCTTGTCCCAGCTGTTTCCACTCCAAGAATGGAATAAAAGGACAATATAACTTCTCAAACAAAATGAAAAGCTCTCCTTGTTGTACAACAAGCTCTCTGCATGCATGCAAAAGATTAAGCACCTCAAAGGTATCCTCCATCTCCAAAGTGCCGCTGATGGCGACCTCCTCCTCGTCTCCGATGTAAAGATAATTTTCTCCACCGACGGCAGTGAGAGGCCACCGGTACTTATAGCTCAGCATTAATGTGACGAATGCCGAAAGAATGTCCTAATAAAGTTGAGGTAGCTCAAAGACGGCAACATAGAACCGCTTCAAGAGTGAGTTTCTCCAATTAAGTTCCTTGGCGCTTTTCAGTTGGTCTCCTACACTTCCTGGAGGTTCTTGATGGACCTATATATAGGTGTGCATGTCACAATGAGATGGGAGAGGGAGACCGACAGAAAGAGAGCTAGGTTAGGGCTTACCTCTAGGTTTAATGGTTGTGGCGAGAGAATTGGAGAAGATGCAACACTTGGAGGAGCACCAGGTCGAGAGGACTTGAGGTCGGAGCTTAGAGGAGGAAGAGAGATGTTGGAGTTGAGAATTAACTATATATATTATTGATCCCATAATTAAAATGTATATCTAATAGTGGAGCATGTACAATTGAATATCAAGCTATCGAGCCAAATTGAAGGAGCTCAATATAACTAGAGTTTGTCTTGAATGTCAAATAAAGCTAAAAGAGCAGTGCTCAAGCTTGTTTGTTGTCTAGACAATTGGGCCCGAGCTTCGAGCTTCTATCGAGCCGAGTTCAGTTGTTTGTGAAGAACCCTATTGTTTGCCAACTCTATTATATGTGCACAACATTCTCTTTTCTCATTAATTAAGCACTTGCATCATTTATGTATTCATAGTTGTGATAATAAAACTAAAATTCCACTCACGCATCGATACTTTTCATGTAATTTGGGTATGCTAAACTTAAATATGAACTACAAAAATGATAGAGGGAAGAAAATGTTGGGAAGACACAACTTCCAAAGAGTACCGCAGGAAAAGAGACTCATTCTTCTATATAATTATTTTAAACAAACATTGATTTATTTTAACTAGGCTACTCGGAACAATTTTACATTTTAAACAAATATAAATAGCTAGGCTTTTTAAGTCTTGCATGCTAGAGTAGATTTTCAGTAGTAATAAGCATCTTTGAAGGTTCATTCAGGTGATGAAATAATTGGCAACTTTATGTTAGATTCACTCAAAAACAATACCTACAATGTATACAAGATATGCTAGTAAGGATATCAATTCAGGTCAAAAGAAGCACGGGAGGATGAGTCTGAAAGATACCTTCTTTATTGGATGGAAATCCATTACCAAATTCCCATTGCTAGTGCATTTGATCATCATCATCATGTGTGTTCAATATTCATCAACTGATCAAGTCTATGTGAATGGAAACAGTGGACATTGGAAATTGGCAAAGGCTTTGGATAAGTTAATCTTTGAGATACTTGTTCCATTGTAGGACGCGCGATTGTGGATCAGTCTCAATACATTGAAGTGCTATCAAAATCACTGCAAGTACTTGGTTTATAACTTGATCATCCATATGAAGTGGAAGGCGTGAATCGAGAATATCTTTCACTAACATGCTATGTAATAAGCTTTTTATAAGATTGCCAGGATGAATTCCATACATCACTTCAAGTGCTACAACTCCAAAACTATATACATCACATTTTTGGGTCACCCTCATTATGTAAGCAAGCTCTGCAAATAGCAATCAAGGGAAAAATATGCATGCGTGAGCAATGGGAGAAAAATGCGGCTCTCTTGTATAGTAGCATAGTTCATTCAAATCTTTGTTAATTCAATTAACTAGTATAACAAATGCATATAAATAGATGCACGTAGAAGCAATACCAATGTAAAAGAGAGACATACACAGTGCCATGTATCTATGTGTTCCTGTAACCATACTCCAATGTGACGAATTAGGTTCTAGCAGTCTAGATATGCCGAAGTCTGAAACACAAGCCTTGTACTCTTCATCCAATAGAATATTATTGCTTTTTATGTCTCGATGAACAATGGGTGGGGGACAATTATGGTGCAAATAAGATAAAGCTTGAGCAATGTCTCTAATGATGTTTACTCTCTTGATCCAATCCAACTCCATAGCTCTTTCTTCAGACCTCAAAATGGCTCCCAAAGTTCCTATCTCCATATACTCTTATGCAATAAATTTGAATTTAGCAAAGAGGAGCGTAAACCATATAACCTCACAATATTTCTATGTCAATTTGAGTTAATGCTTGTATTTCATTTTGGAAAGATTGCTTAACCACTTGACCTTCTCCTTGAAGCTTCTTGATAGCAAGTGTACAACCGGATGGAAGTGTGGCCTTGTAGACTATGCTATGGGCTCCGATACCAATCGATACTTATTGTCAAAATTTTACATTTGCTCGAAGAATGACTTTAAATAATTCTTTTCCATGGTCAACACTCCAAATAGAGAAGAAATGTTTCCCTGCAAACTCTTCACAAGAGTCATTTGCAGTGGACTTATCTCTCTTGTAACATACCAAAACTATTCGAACACTAGAAATAAGAGAAATAAAATGGCAAGTGTGGAAATAGCAACTGAGATAATGAATTTGTGATGTTTCGTGTTGTCAACATCTCTAGTTGCCCAAGGGGGGTGAATACATGGAGGCAAACCATGGACTTGACCACATAAACCCTTGTTGTGGATGAAACACTTTCAATTGGAGCTGTTTGAAAGAAATGGTTGTCGGACCGGATCGTCTAAAGAATTATAAGACAAATCCAATGATGCCAAGCCCATCATGGATTGAAAAGGAGATGGAATGGGACCAACCAACTCATTATGTGATACGTTTAACACCTCTAAATTTGTTAACTTGCCGATTTGGGGTGGAATTTCTCCGGTGAACAAGTTGTCACTCAAATCAAGAACTCGGTGCAACTTTAAATTACCGAGTTGAAAAGGGATGCCTCCACTTAGATCATTATTCTTTGAGGCTTAGTAAGCCCAATTTAAGGCAATTCTCTATTTGTATTGGTATTTTTCCACTTAACTTGTTCCTTGACAAATCCAAAATCTCTAATGAAGATAGGTCCCCAAATTCCGGTGGTATTGTTCACGTAGGTGATTGTTACTTAAGTTTAGTTGAAATAGGTTAGATAATCACGCTAAATTCCCTTGGAATCTTTATGACTAGCTTGTTGGATGAGATGTCAAATAGCTGTAGCATTGGAATTCGACTGATTTCAGGTATTTCTCCAGTAATCATGTTTCTAGAGATTTGAAACTTGTCAAATTGAGACATGCTCCCCAAGATGGTAATAGAGTGCCAGACAATCTGTTGAAACTAAGGTCAATATAATCCAAATACGGATGAATACCAAAAATTTCAGAGATATCTCCAGTGAATTGGTTTCTTTCAAGTCGAGCTCGGATTAACTTTGTAGAGTTTTTCAAACTCACAGGAATCTGACCTTGGAAATTATTGGATCCCAAGGAAAGGTACTGAAGCAAGCCTCCCTTGGCCAAATCTGGTGGTAGATTACCAGAAAGGTTGTTGTCCTCAAGTTGAAGATAAATTAAATTTGTAAGGTTGCCCATTTCATCAGGAATTGGACCATTTATGTTATTTATAATTGCGGAAAAAATTTCAAGCTTGGTCAGGTTTCCAATGGCATTTGGGATTGAGCCAATTATTTGGTTGTCAGAGATATCAAAAACCCTCAAATTCAAAAGATTTCCGATCTCAGTAGGAATTGGACCAGTAAAGTTATTGCTAAATAGTAAAAAAAGATTCTTCGTCAGGTTTCTAATGGCATTTGGGATGGAGCCAGTTATTTGGTTTCCAAGGATCTGAAAATGTATCAAATTCAAAAGATTTCCGATCTCGGTAGGAATTGGACCATTTATGCTATTATTATATAGGTAAAAATATGCAAGGTTGGTCAGGTTTCCAATGTCATTTGGGATGGAGCCGGTTATTTGGTTGTTAGAGATATCAAAATCTCTCAAATTCACAAGATTTCCAATCTCATGGGGTATAGAAGCATTTCTCATGTTATTCTCCCATAGATACAATTTTTCAAGCTTGAGTCAGTTTCCTAAGCTTGGAGGCATACAACCATCTATATGTGTTTTGTAGATAAACAAAAATTTAGATTGACAAGATTTCCTATCTCCTTGGGTATGGGTCCGGATATTGGATTTTCAAAAGCTTCAAATAAATGAGTTTAGTCAAGTTTCCTAGAAAAGGAGGGATGGGACACCGCTATATTGTTTCTTGAGATGTTAAATACAATTAAGTTTACAAGATACCCGATTTCATTAGGGATGGAACCACTGAGGTTATTTTCCTCTAGGTAAAGGAAATTGAGTCCTGTTAAATTTCCTAAGGCATGAGCGGTGGTCACGAGCGGTAAGGGCGAAGGCGGTCGGATCCCTTCGCAAGAATGCGCACTGCAGTCATCAGCGGTGGTACAGACGTGCCCCTCGAAGTGAAACCCGTGATAGCTTGATCCGTGCGCGTGTCCTACCTTGATATAATGGGGTTTATCCCCTTAGTCAAAAAAAGTGATGCATAACTAAATTATTCAATGTTCATTGCCTGTTGAAGTGGGTTTGTTTATCCTTTTTTCCATATCAATATTAATTTTTTTGGGGAAATTATAAAAAAGTACCCTGTGGTTTGCGACTTTTTGAATTCGGTCCTTGTGGTTTAAAATTGAACAATAAAGACCCTGTGGTTTGCCCGTTTATCACTTTAGTACCCTGTAATACTGTGCATTCAAGGTCGTGTCCCCGTTTGCCCCCCTAGAGCATGTTTGAAGGATTTCCAACCATATGGATGGGAAGATCATCAAAAAATAAGCTAGCCTGCCAATTTTTATACAATTTGGGAACTTGTAGGATCTTCATCTTAACGGTTCTTATTTTATAGGAATCACGAAGCAGGTAATTTCAACCGCTAAGGGAAGACCAAACGGTTACCAAATTGTGTATGAAAATCGAGCGCTAGCTTATTTTTTCGATGATCTTCCCATCCATACTGGTTGAAATCCAAACGGGACCTAATTCCTGAATGCAACGACAAGATTACATTAACATCAAAGTAATAAATCCGCAAAACCATGCGGCCTTTATTGTTCAATTTTAAACCACAAGGACCGAATTCAAAAAGTCGCAAACCACAGGGTACTTTTTTGTAATTTCCCCTATTTTTTTTTGTTTATATATCCTTTGCTTAGATATTTTCTGATTTCCTGCTTCTGGTGGTTTAGTGAGTTAAATTACTTAACGCCTTGACTTACCATCAGATCGATTATGGGACAAAAGATGTAGTAGTTAGACATAAACTAAAAACATAACCGCTTAGTGAATTAAAATTATTTTTTTCTTGAATTAGCTGAATGATAATAGGCAGAATCTGAAATAATTGATATATACATTTAGCAAACATAATTTAATCTTTTGCTTTGCTTCTAATTAAGATATGATATTTGATATTCCTGAAACACCCAAGTCCTGAATAAATCTTTGGTCATATGTGTTATGTCTAAGTTAAGAATGATACATGTCATGTTTTCATCATTTCTACCTGTTTTGCAGCATGGCTATCTAAGAGAACTACTACCGGTTTTAGCCCCAAAACATCCAGAAGTTTGGAAGATGTTCTCAATATTGGTGAATACGATTTGTTGACTTTCATCAAAATTACTTGTGATCAGACAAATGATTTGGTTTTATCTTCTCATAACACTTGCAAATGTGTGTCAAAAGATATAATCCCTAGTGTGACCTATATTGGCAAGGTTCCCGTATATTTTGCTTATCATCCCTCTAATAGCAGCACTGCTGGATTGTTAGGGGAAATTCTCAGTGCTGGTTTTAACTGTGAAATAATCCAAAGAAACCAAAAAAGAACAAAGTAGAGAGAAGAAAGAGAAAAGAAGGCTAGGTTTTATTCAACTAGCATAATGCAATCTAAAAACAAAGTACAGTAGAAATCCTAAATACAAAGGAACTATATATAGGCTAAAATAAAAAAAATTGAAAAGACTATTGTACCCTTAATAAAACAAAATAACAAAACCCTAATAAATCCTTAAATATCTCAACACCCCCCCTCCCCCCTCAAACTCACGATGCGCCAGCTACTAGCATTGAGAGTTTGCCAACTAAATAACGAAAGCGGAAAATGGGATGTGACTTGGTAAAGAAATCTGCAATCTGCGAAGAAGAAGAAACAAAGGGCAAGGTGATGGTGCCATGCTTGAGATGATGACGTGTAAGGTGGCATTCAATCTCAATATGCTTAGTTCGTTCATGAAAAACTGAGTTGTGAGCAATGAATAGCACTCTTGTTGTAGCAATACATAGGAGTGGGATGAGAAAGAAATACTCCCATATCCACAAGTAACCAACATAACCAAACAATCTCTTTGGTAGTAAATGCGATAGCATGATATTCCGCTTCAGTTGAAGATTGAGAAACAATAGATTGTTTCTTACTTTTCCAAGAAATAAGAGAATCACCCAGAAAGATACAGAAACCAGTAATAGACTTGCAATCTGTGGGATCACTGCCATGATCAAAATCGGAGTAGGCACGCAACTCCAAGGAAGAGGTGGACGAAAGTAGAAGGCTCTAAAAGGTTGTACCTCGAAGATACCGCAAAATACGAAGAACAACTGCCCAATGAAGTGTAGTGGGAGAAGCTACAAACTGACTAACAATATGAACAACATATGCAATATCTGGATGAGTAATAGTAAGATATACCAAGCTCCCAACAATAGTACGATATAAAGTAGGATCCGACAAAGGTGTACCATCAAAAGGGGAATATTTTGCATTAACCTCAATAGGAGTATCAACAGTCTCATTATTAGTAAGCCTGGCCCGCTTAAGAATATCTGCAACATATTTTGACTGAGAAAGAAGATAACCTCTGAGCAAGTAGGCTACAAAAATACCCAAGAAATATCGTAGAGAACCCAAATCCTTCATTTCAAACTGTCTAGTTAACTCTGTCTTCAAAACAGAAATGCCATCAACATCATCACCACTAATAATCATGTCATCAACATATAAAGAAAGAATAATACGGCCTGCATCAGTGCACTTAATAAAGAGAGGGGAGTCATTATTACTAGAAGCAAATCCAAGAGAAGAGATCACCATTGAGAAAACTTCTCAAACCATGCACGAGGTGCTTGTTTGAGACCATATAACGCCTTCTTGAACTTGCAAACATACCCAGAACTATGTAAAACAACAGGAGGAGGCTCCATATAAACTTCTTCCTTAAGATCTCCATTTAAGAAGGCATTCTTAAAATCAAGTTGAGTTTTGACAAGAGCTCGAAAAGCTGTGTATATCTCAAAGAATTCAGAATTTATGTTTCATTAAATAAATCCAACAACAACGAGTATGATCATAAATAAATAAAACATAATATCGAGACCCTCCTTTAGTCGGAAAAGGAGAAGGTCCCCATACATCAGAATGAATCAAATCAAATGGAGAAGAAGAAATAGAAATACTTCGATTAAACGGTAAAGTTGAGAATTTTGCCAATTTACATCCACTACAATCAGATATATCATGAGTTTGCAAATTTTCTAAATCCCCTGTAGATGTTAAAAATCTCAAACGAGAAAATGAAACATGACCAAGACGAGAATGTCATAAATAAAAACTAGAAGAAGAAGGACACAAACGAAAAGAAGATAAATCAGCACTAGTAGAAGAAGTAATTTACACTTTCAGCTCATCTAAAACATATAGTCTCCCTTTCCTATGGCTTGTCCCAATCAGCTTCTGAGACTGCAAATCCTGCACATAACAAGAAGAAGAAGAAAAGGTGACTATATTACCAAAATTACATAATTGACCAACATAATCTAGATTTAATGTGAGCTTCGTAATATGATAAACATTAGGGAGAGACAAGTGAGGGAGTAAATAACAGAACCAACACCTCGCTAAAGGCATAGGAGTGCCAATCTGATCATATGTGAATAGAAGACGAAGGAGACATAGAAGTAAAAGATGAAGAATATGGAGACATATGATCACGAAGTACCGTAATCCAAGACTCATGTAGATGATGATGACATACCAAGAACTATGAGGCAAACCGAGCTCTGAGAAGAAGAGGCAAACATAGCTTGGTGTTATAAAGAGAGAAACTTCCGGAATTGCTCAACCGAGAATACGGGATGATGATAGGACACGATAAAGCTACTGGCTGCGGCGTTAGGCTGTGATGGTTTTGTAACCTTAAGGTGGTCTATTAGTATTAGATTGTGAGTGGTTGCGAGGGTTTCCAAGCTTGAGATTGCTTTGCGATTGATTCTATTGTCTCAATCTCCAATGACCTTTACGCTTACAAAAACTTCACTGCGTCGAAGGAAACCCTTATGTAAGGCTTATTCTAATTATTAAAGGGAGGCTTAGAGGGCAATACCAATCTGAAGGATTTGGAGCAGAGAGAATCCCTTTTTCAGAAAAATATTTAAGATGAATTTCTTCAGCCAATAACTCACTAACAACTGAGTCAACAGACGGAAGTGGAGAATAATGCAAAATTGAACTTCTAAGTCCTTCAAAATCACTTCGAAGAGCCATTAAAAACTACACTAACCGTTGTTTCTATCTACGAGCAATATAGGCACGACATGCTTTTAATTCATCAGATTCTGTAAGAGCCAATTGATCCCAAAGATCTGTCATAGCAGAATAAAAATCCTGCATACTCATAGTCTTTTGCTGAAGGGCTCGTATGTCGTTCTCCAATTGATACTGCTTTGCAAAATTTGATTGAGTGAATAACCTTTGCAGATGATCCCAAACCTCCTTTGTTGTCTCATACTTTGCCAACTATGTGCCTATGGAGTGCTCAATAGAATTATTAATTCAAGTAATGATTTTTGCATTATTTGCTTCCTAAACATCTATCGCCAAAAGCATAATTCACATCATTACTCCTAGGTTGCTCACAAGTTCCACAAACATATCCCCACAATTTTTTACCCTTAAGAAAATTTCTCATCACATAACTCCAATACGATTAATTCTTTCCATCCAACTTCACACTCACAGACTAAAGCGAATCGTCTCTTTCAGTAGACATAATAAAAAAAAACAAAGAAAACCAGAGTGCAAAAAAAAGAATACTGAAATACCAGATGCAAACCCTTTAGCAACTCATTGCGAAGTTGGATCCACGATGCTTTTGAGATTAAACTTTCTTCAATGCAACCTTCTTTGATACCATGTGAAATAATCCAAAGAAACCAAAAAAGAACAAAGGAGAGAGAAGAAAGAGAAGAAAGAGAAAAGAAGGCTATATTTTATTCAATTAACATAATGCAATCTTAAAACAAAGTATAACAAAAATCCTAAATACAAAGAAACTATATATATATAGGCTAAAATAAAAAAAAAAAATTGAAAAGACTATTGTACCCTTAATAAAACAAAATAACAAAACCCTAATAAATCCCTAAATATCTCAATATTATCATGGTTAGTTTCGGTTGGGTAACCTCTCCTACACTCTTGAACTATAAGAGATTATTTTGGACTGGCTTGCTAAGATGTTAAAAGCTTCATAGAATTCCTATCATCTGGTAATAAATCACTTGTCTCCATGCAAGATGCATGTCAGTCTACAATTAAGGCATTAACCATCAATTAATGTCCATATCTCCATTGTAACATCCCGGGTTTTCATACACATACCACAGGATCTTTTAGTTTAGATGTTTGGAGGTTAGGTACATTCTCATACTTTAAACTGAAAATGAAATAATTTTATACAATTTTATACATCAATTTATACTCTCAACAGTCTCGTCAATCTCCCGATCCGTACCCTTCAAGTCAAGTAGGTCGGCTACCCTGAACGATTCACATTACTGTATTGAAGAAAGGGAGTTGTGAGCTAAAACTAGCCCAGTGAGAGACTAACATCGCACCAGGGTTAAATATAAAAATAGCTTGCATAACATATGTAGCATAACAAAATCCATGCTAAACATACGTGCATCATCTTAACATATCATACCATAAAACATAGATATCAACCGTATCTAGTCCGTATGCACCAAATCTCAAATCCGGATATTACATCCATGGCAATGTTGGCATGAATAAAATTAACTTCAAATAGTCTACTAGGAATACACTTTTACCATCAATTTTCTTTCACCAAATGTGGATGTTTTGTCCTATAATAAATTAAGTTTTAGAATATTTCACTAAATTTTTAATGCTAAAGTCATTTTCCAGTTCCCTATTTTGAATGGAAATATGAGACTGGTTGGTTGTGTTTGACGATATTCTTTAACTAATTTTGCTCATCACAATATCACAATGTCGAGCATCTTGCAGGGCAAGGTGGTGGAGCCATTCAAGGCACACCTAATGAATATTCTTGTTGTATTATTGATGCTTGTGATAAAGCATTGAGGAAGATCGAAAATAATTCTCTGGAAAAACTTGTTTATCCTTAAGATCAAATACATTCTGCAATTCAGAAAGCATGCCCGGTATTTGTGACTATGTTTATAAGAGTGTAATTAGATGGCCACCTAACCGAGGACAATAAGTATTATTTTTCTACATGTAAATATAAAAAGAGGCAACATATGTTGGTAAACCGTATTACCGCTTTTGAATGTAGAAACTAGACACTTATCAACTTGCCCATGTTAAATCTTTCCGGCCTTTGGAGTACATGAAGGTCCAACCGTAACTACTATCGAGCTAGTTCACATCTTCACACTAGTAGTGATATTATACGCTTTGGGCCTAAGCCCAAGACAGCTTTTGTTCTTGGGCTAAACCCAAAAAAGCCTCGCTACTAATAGAGATATGCTTTATTACTTAAGCCCTACACTTTTTCTTCAACAAATGATGTGGGACTATTGTTTGATTTCCTAATGGCCAATTCTACCATGGGCTGGACAGATTATATGTCATGATTTTGGTCATGGGCCCATTATTTTAGTATAAATTTTGTTATCTTTAAGCGCATTTACTCCTATTCTTCTATCATCATCCCCACATCGTACTTGATAGGTTAAACAAAAATCTTACAACCCACACATACATTTGTTTTATATACTCATTTGTGTGACAATGGTGAACTTTTGGTCATGTTTGATAAACTTTTCTACTATTAATGCTTTACATCACTTGTAGATTGCCGAGATTTATCAGAGAACCGTAGAGTTATGAAGGCAAAAGCTCCAAAGATAAATTATGCTTTTATTCCTGATCAACTTCATGAAGCAATGAATAATTAATGATATATAATCATGTTAATTCCTTTTTTCCTCCATACTACATTAAGGAACACTAACCCACCTCTTTTATTCAACATTTTCTTTGTATCTCCAAGAAAATACATACATTTCCCCATCTTTTATGCGCAGCTATTAATCTATTTTTATCGGACCACACTTCAAAAGGTAGTGATAGTTACATCCAAGTTATGCACTTGTTGTATGTGGTATTGCAACACCTATTATAACTCACTGCTCACAAAATATCTCAAAGGAGAATAACCAACACAATCACATACAAGCAAAGCAAACAACGCACAAAGGGGACACAAGAGTTGGTAACCCAGTTCAGCTTCCAAGCCTACGCCTGGGGGACCAAGCCCGGAGATAAAAATCCACTAAAAGAGGGTGAACAACATGTGTACAAACAAATGACACACACACACACACACACTAGAACATCATCACCCTGTCCCCTCAAATTGCCGGTCCACTCCAACCTCTCCCTCAAGGTTTTCTCCAATGGTCACCCGTCAATTTTCCCAGCAGGGCTTATAATAGGCACTCTACTTGCCTAAGATGTCACCTTCCTCTTTTAGTATCGCCATAATCTCCACGGCTACTGAATTGGATTCCTTCCGCATTTAGCCGTTGCAACCTAGTTGTAACTACGGTTGCAACATGACCCGGCTGAATAATTGACCAAGGCTCCAGCTTCCATTGCTCTTCGACCTTGAGAAAGCTGTAACCCTCCTGGTTGAGTTCTAAGTTGACTACGTCGAATCCACCAGATCCCGACTACCGCAACTAGTTGGACTTCCTCTCCGTCACGTTCTCAGCTTTATCAACATAGCGTCTCACAATGTACAAGATCTTCATTCAAAAAGAATATCATCCAAAACTTGATCTCCTCAATCACAATTTTCGTTAGCCAGTCTTCCAAAATGCTTCATTAGTTCCCACCATATTTGCATGCCAAATATGGCCTTCAATCATATCTCGATTTGGCGTTAATCAAAGCTACCATCAATCACCAATTACTTGCCAAATCCACTCACCAATCTAATCCCCAATTAGCTCACCGCATGTAGCAATCTCCTTCTAAGTCTGCATCATCCAAGCTTGGACTGCAGCCAACTTTGACAATCTTGAGCCAAGTTGTATTTGCAATAATAGGTAGAGAAGAGGAAATATTTCCTTTAAAATTACTGAGAATTGATTTGTCCCATAACAGAAGTAGTGTGTATCTTTATCTTGCAATAGGGTTGAATGATTCCAACTATTAGGAATAAGAGAAGTAATATGGTGGTACGTGGGAATAATAACCTGAGATAATGACTTTCTTTGCAATACGTGATTTTTCTTATCTCTACTTCCCCAAGAGAATGGAGCACAAGGAGGCAAGCCATGCACTTCACCACATAAGCCTTTGTTGTGGATGAACCACTCAATCAATGCCCTTTGAAATATGAAGCTTTGAGGAACATGACCATCAAGAAAATTATAAGACAAATCTATTGAGGTCAAGCTTCTCATGAGTTGAAAAGTAGATGGAATGCGACCTACCAACTCATTGTCGCGATAGATTCAAATTTTGTAGTTTAGTTAATTTATTGAGTTAGGGTGGTATTTTTACGGTGAACAAGTTGTCACTCAAATCAAAGAACTTTGTGCAAGTTTAAATTACCAAGTTGAAAAGGGATGGCTGCACTTAGATCATTATTGTTGAGGCTTAATGAGTCCAATTTAAGGCAATTCTCCACCATTTATATTGGTATTTGTCCACTCAAATTGTTCCTTAACAATTTCAAAATCTCTAATGATGATAGGTCCCCAAATTCTAGTGGTATGGTTCACGAGAGTGATTGTTACTCATGTTTACGTGGAAATAGGTAAGATAATATGCTAAATTCCCTTAGAATCTTTCGAACTAGCTTGTTGGAAGAGATGTCAAGTAGTTGTAGCTTTGGAATTTGACTGATTTCAACAGGTATTTCTCCAGTAATCATGTTTCCAGAGATCTTTAAATTTGTCAAATTGAGACATGCTCCCCAAGATGGTGATAGAGTACCAGATAATCTGTTGAAACTAAGGTCGATATAATTCAAATGAGGATGAATACCAAAACTTTAAGAGATATCTCCAGAGAATTTGTTTCTTTCAAGTCAAACTCTTATCAATTTCGTAGAATTTTTCAAACTCACCAGAATGTGACCTTGGAAATTATTGAAACCCAAGGAAATGTACTGAAGCAATCCTCCCTTAGCCAAATCTGGTAGTAGATTTCAAGATAGGTTGTTTTTCGCAAGCTAAAGATCAATTAAATTTGTAAGGTTGGCCATTTCATAAGGAATTTGACCATTTATGCTATTGTCATCTATGTAAAAAAATTCAAGCTTGATCCCGAGGGTTTCCAATGGCATTTGGGATGGAGCGGTTATTTGGTTGTTAGAGATATCAAATTCTCTCAAATTCAAAAGATTTCTTATATCACTAGGAATTTGACCATTTATGTTATTGTCATCTATGTAAAAATTCAAGCTTGAGTAGGGTTTCCAATGGCATTTGGGATGGAGCCGGTTATTTTGTTGTATTTGGTTGTTAGAGTCATCAAAATCTCTCAAATTCAAAAGACTTCAGAACTCAGGGGGTATAGAACAACTCATGTTATTCTTCGATAGATACAACTTTTCAAGCTTAGTCAGCTTTCCTAAGCTTGGAGGCTGACAACCATCTATTTTTGTTTTGCAGCTACACAAAAAATTTAAATTGAAAAGATTTCCAATTTCATTGGGTATGGGTCCTGAGATGAGATTTTCACAAAGACACAAATAATTGAGTTTAGTCAAGTTTCCTAGAAAAGAAGGGATGAGACGTACTATATTGTTTATTGAGATGTCAATTTAATTAAGTTTACAAGATACCTGATTTCATTAGGGATGGAACCATTGAGGTTATTTGTCCCTAGGTAAAGGATATTGAGCTTGTCAAATATCCAAAGGTATAAGGGATGGGACCTGACAAGTTGTTAAGACCTAGACTCAATAACCACAGCCTAGTAAGATTACCTAAAGAAGAAGGGATGGAGCCACTTATCTGATTCTCATCGAGCCACAAGATATAGAGTCTTATCAAAGAACCAAGCTCTGATGGGATAGTGCCTGTGAGATTGTTTGTGCCATGAGATCAAGGGGAATGAGCTTGGAGAGTGATGACATGGCTGCTGGGATGGACCAGTGGAGATGGTTGTGACTGAGATTGAGAACCCGGAGTGATGGCAGAGCTGAGAAGTTGAGAGTCTCTAGCTTCTCTTCTAGACCCATCTTGCTCAATTGGATCTTGGTGATTGTTGGCATAAGATTATGATGATCTCTACAAGACAGTTAGTATCTGATATGTAATATTCAGGTATTCAGGGGGAGAATTTTCAGAACATGTTTTGGTGTTTATGCCTAGGAGTGTGTCATCACTAACAAATGTTTGTAATATCACAAGTCCAGTCAGTTCAGGTTAATCAAGAGTAGATCTCTGTATGTGGTGTAACCAAAAGTTGCAACCAATGTCTAGTCTGGCAGACAGTAGTTTTGTCAAATAATGCCAAAGGGGGAGATTATTAGTGCAAACTGCACTTAGGTTGGCATTATTTGACAATGCAATGACATGGAAAATAAAGATGCAACTTGACGTAAGCTCGCATGACACAAGCTGACAAGGCAGAAGTTTACACTGCAAAGGGCTGTTGCAAGTGTGAATATGATTCAAGTAACAACGAAGTAATGATGAAGACTTGATGAGGTTGAAGGTGACGTGGCATGGATGACAAGGAATGAAGTTGGAGACCTGATGACCTGGCACGTGACTAGGCATAATGAGGTTCAATTGACAAGGTCAAAGCATCATAGAATTACACATATGAAGAAATATCTTTGGAAAGCCCTCTGAAGATCTTACCGGTGATATATTTGGGAAGTAAGATATGGGAGCGGTTGTAGTTAACTTAAGCAAGGTACTATCTTTGGAAAGCGAGCAAGTAGAGAAAAGATATTTTGGGAGATATCATTAGAAGGGTGATATGTTTAGCAAGGACATATGTTTAGAAGGCACGATATGTTTGAGGAGCAAATAGAGCAAGACCAACTTGGAAGGCGGTTACACTCATTATGGCAATAAGGAACCAAGTGGAGCTGAAGACATCATAAGTCATATTTGAAGATCTATTCGAAGATTCATTGAAAGCCATATTTGAGCAGGAGGACAAATATGGTATGAAGAATGATTTGGAAAGATTCTGAAGACCAAACTTAAGTGAGCCAAAGACTAAGTTTGGCAACTACTTGATGTGAACGCTTCGGGAGGCAAAGATGAGGAGGTTCGTGGACACAACATAGAAGGGTCCAACCCGGTTGTCGTGGTTGTGATTAGGAGGATCAGGGGCGAATTCGAGCTTCGAGACCGACCGGGAAGGTTAGACGCTATGAGTTCGTAGAAAGCAACGCAAAAGGCTGCCTTAGTCGATTCAGTGATTTGGGCTATGTTGTAGGATTTGAATGCGTCGAGGATCTCAGAATTGGCTATTTTTGAAGATGTCCAAAAATAATTTCCGTAGAGATTTCAAATATTCTTAAAAAAGAGGATTTGAGGAGATATTTTAGGCTTGTGGAGCGTCTATATAAAGGACCCAGCTTGAGGATTTGAGTTAGCTACTGGAGAGAGACTTAAGGGAGTTAGGTAGTGTGGGCATCGGTCAATCTAGAGTGGGTGTTTATATATGAAGTGAGATGAGTGACAAGGGAGTTGTACTCATGTATTCTCTTCTCTTTTAGTGATCATTGCCTCCTGCCAGGGCTTGGCCTGACGTAGGCTTTGATAGCCAAACTAGGTTACCAATCCGATGTCTCCTTTCTCTTGCTTGCATTAATTTCTTAAGTGTGTGAGGTTGTGTGTTCCTGAGAAACAAAGTGAGAGTGTGTTGTAATATTCACTACAACCAACCACACAACCGACCCATCGAATTACTTGATCACAAAGAAATTCGGTCTAGTGGGCGCCATATTTTCGGGTTATCTTGCCGAGAAGCCACGGGATAGAGGCTTTCTTGCTATTTAAACCGTCTTTGGCCGGGAGAAGGCGGCGTGAATGAGTTCGCACTGACAAGTGTTCTCAGCGCTCACTACCTCCTTAAGTACCTCAACGTAGGCTGGCAAGTTCAAGGCCTGGAGATCAAGAACGGATTGTCTTCATTCGTGCCTGTTGGGAACTCGCTTGTGACTTCATACGCGAAATGTGAACGCATAGATGATTAGCTGATAGTGTTCGATGAAACCTCAGAGGATGCTGACAGGAAGAACTCCATCACTTGGTCTAGTGTGATCACTAGATACTCTCAGAATGGCCATTTTGACAAGGCTCTAGAATTGTTTTCCAAGATGCATTCAACTGGAGTTCAGCCCAATGAGTTCACCTTTGTTGGTGTACGGAATGCTTGTGCTGATAGGATGGTTTTGCTTCATGAAATGAAGCTCACGGGTACTTGCTGATGCTGGGTATTGAGCTTCAAGTATACATCAAGAGTGCTCTTGTTTGTATGTAATGCATTAAATGTGATTTCATTGATGAAGCGAGGAGAGTATTCAATCAAATTTGCATCATGAGGCTGATGTTGTCTTATGGTGTACCATGATTGGAGGCCACGTACCAAAATGGAGTTTGTGAAGAAGCTTTAGCAATTTGTATGGCGGGGATGAAGAGGCAGAGCATCTCTCCAAATGATCTCACCCTTGCTAGTGTTCTCAAGGTTTGCTCCAGCTTTGCAGCTTTGGAACAAGGGAAACAAGTCCATGCTCGTGTTCTCAAGTATGGAATTCGTTTAGCCTTTCCAGTTGGAAGTTCTCTATCCACCATGTACGCCAAGCGTGGGAGCTTAGAGGACTGCAGGCTTGTCTTCCAACGAATGCCTAGCAAGGACATCGTTGTATGGAATTCAATAATAGCTAGATTCTCATAAAATAGATGTGGAGAAGGTGCTCTTGAGCTCTTTGAGGAGATGAAGTTAGAGGGTACTGAACCAGACCATGTCATATTTATTAACCTCCTCGGTGCTTGCAGCCACATGGTACTGGTTGAGAAAGGCGGGTGTTTCATCAGACTGATACAAGATGAGTATGGCTTAGGGGCAAAGGTAGAGCACTATGCTTGCATGGTTGATATCCTCAGTAGAGCTGGAATTGTAGAGAATGCCAAGGAGTTCATAGAATCAGTTCTAGATCATGTAACTAGCCTGTGGCGTATCCTCCTAGGGGCATGACGAGATCGCCCAAGTTTCGACATGAGACTTATCTTGGAGAGAGGGATTTGAGCCGGTACCACTACAAGAATATGTTGGATTAGAAACGGAAATTTAGAAACGGAATTATTCCGTTTCTAATTACAAATGGAATAGAAACATATTGTGTTTTGGTTTCTAAATTAGAAACGGATTCGAAACGGATTATTCTGTTTCTAATTACAAACGGATTAGAAACAGAATGTCGTTTGGTTTCTGTTAGCTCTAAAATTGGATCAAGCCCCAATTTCAAGCAACACTTTAAATTTGTATTAGAGAGGGAAGAACAAGGAGCAGAAGATCAAAGAAGAAAACCAGAATCAAAAAGGAACACACAAAGATTTACGTGGAAAACCCCAAAATGTGGGAAAAAAACCACGATCCTCTTCTCGGGAGGATGAATCCACTAGGCTTCTTACGAAATTACAACTTCGAACTCCATGATCGAGCCTGGAATGAAGAAAATGGAAGAAGAGAAGAAGGAGAAGATGGGAGCTTAGGTCTCGAGAGTGAGGGGCTTGGCAGGATCTGGAATGAGATGATCTCGTTGAATTGGGGAGAGGGGTATTTATAGGGTTTGGAGGTGGGGAGTCTTTGCTTGGAGAACAAGCTACTCAATTTGAGCACGTGAGTGCCAACTTCGACATGCCATTTCGGCAAATCCATTTCGGCATGTTTCTAGAAGCTTCTAGACTCGGTGGCTCCTCAACCGCTTAAGCTTCTCAATAGCCGACTAGGCTTCTAGAAGGTCTTGAGTCACGCGTGTGGAAAATCGTTGGAGGAGTCGAGGGTAGCACGCCTTGCGAATTTCCGAGCTCCTCCTTGAGGACTTCGGAATTCATCATAATTTCCGAGGTGGAGGAGCTCGGCCGTAGAGAGAAAGTGAGCCCCGCACTGCAAGTTCCGTTACGTGGCAGCCACACTCCTGGATATATCTGTGTGCCACGTGTCCTTGTTTATAACCGTACCTATCGTGATCCCCTCAAGTATGCTTGCGATGAGCTCGGAAGATGAGCGAATGTTTTTTGCGAATCTTTCGGCGAAGTTAGCTAAGCATATTGAATCGCTGGAGAAGCTATTCTTTTCTGCTGATGTTTTCCGAGGTGCTCCAAGCGAAAGAGTAGCGAGCGTTATCTTTGATGAACAGTAACTGCATTTATTGCTGGCCGTCTACACGGTTTTCAATAACCTTTTTCTCTAGTGACGGTATGGTGTGCAACGATGTGTAATGATGGGCACGTTCTTTTTGGTCCACGGCATTCATCCACGGTGGTTCCATGAAGAAGCGATCTTCGTCCGTTAGATGGAGAGCCGAGGTGTCACTTAGAGATTATTACATTTTTGAATGGATTTTTCTTTGTAGTTTGGATTCTTTCGTGCCGTTCAAGTATTATCAAATATCGCGTTAGATTTTCCAACACATCTGTTCATCTTCTCCTTCATTATCAAGCCCTGACGGCCGAAACTGCGATTTTCTCTTCTTGCAATCCTCTGCTTTTCCACGAAAAAACCTCAAGGTATGGCTTCTTCCTCTCACATTCCTTCTACTAGCAACGTAGGAACGAAACGTAGCAAAAGACAGTTCCCTTGTTCTGACTCTTACTCTAGCATCCTTCATCAAGAGGAGATCGATGTCGTTGCAAAATATTATAAGATTAGGCACAGGGATTTCCAACCTGAAATTAGATTGCCTGATCCTTCCGATCGAGCAAGTCTTTGGCGAGAGAGGGGTGAATTGGCGGTTTATGTAGGCAGCATTATTAGGAGGACTTGATTCCCTTTTCCTCCTCTATTTCTTGAAATTTTCAAGTCTTTCAATGTTTGTCCATCTCAATTAACCCCGATTCCACGGAGATGCCTCTGTGGATTCAGAATGTCGTGTGTCTAGATGCGTGAGTTACTCCTACACTGCCCTTGTTCGAGGCGCTATTTTGCCTCAATAGAGAGTCCAACACGGATTGGTACTTTTTTGGAGCTAGGCCTGATAGACGTTTCTTAGGTTCTGTGCCGACCTCCATTAAGAGATGGAAGGAGAGATACTTCTTCATTTCCAAAGAAGGGGGTTTCGGAGTCCGAACTGAATGGGGAGTACCTCGGACTCAAGTGTTGAGTAGGGAGAAGCTCTCTAAAACAGAAAACCGTTATCTCGAGAAATTACGGACATGCTCCCAGATTCCTCCTGATATCTTCTTGACTAACAAAATTTTACGAAGAAGTGGGCTGTTCTTAGCGAAGGGTAGGGATTGTCACATTTCTGTTACTCTTTTCCGAATTACTTTCTATCATTTTTGATTGAGTTTCTCTTTTTTGTGTTCCAGGTGAAGGTATGGACCCTTCTCAACGTGCCAAATCTTTGTTGGACAAAGCTCGAGCCCGTCTTAGAAGCTCAACAACCGCATCGCCTGGAGAAGCAGAAAAAGGCTGAGCTCCGGAAGAAAGTGGCTGCAGAGGAGCCCGGAACTGGGAGTACCAATGAACCTGCAGCTGTTGAAGAATTATCTAGACCACAAGGAAATGATGAACTCCATCCTTCACAAGAAGTTGAGGTCGATCCGCCTACACACTCTGAAACTGTTTCAAGAAAGAGAGCTCGGGATTCTGAAGAGGTCATTGTGAAGACGAACCAGCTCGGAAAATGGCTAGCAGGAAGAAACAGGTGGTTTCCAAAGGAAAGAAGAGACAAGCTGAGCTACCTCATCCTCCTAACACCGAGAGGGCGTTGGCCATTTCTCCTTTATCCGCCCGCATTCCTACTGAAAATGACACTTCCGCGAGCGACGTTAATATGGAATTCCATCGCGGTAGTGAGGGAGGAGATCTACATGGAGAGAGGAATTCGGGCGATCCTTTCCCTTCTGTTCCCACTGAAGAAGATATTTTTGGGCACATTCCAGATCTTCCAGAGATCCTCAGAGATTTTGCGGAGGATGAGGTTGAGATCATTGGGACCTCTGGAAGGGCGAATACTGACCCTACTATCAGCTTTGATCCAGTCCGGATTCGAGTTACTCGACCAACTCGCCCTTCCTCAAGTTTCCGAGCTTGTGGCTCGAGTTTTTCTGAGGGTTCTAAGGGATCATCTCACGTGGACCCAAGGGAAGGGATCCTAATTGACGATCCTAAAATTGCCGCTTCTGTAATCAAGTCGGCTTTGCCAGAAGAAATCGAATCTAGACTTGGACGTTTATCTCGGCTTGATCTGGCCGAGCTCCTCCGCCTCCAAGGGCTTTCAGTAAGTATTTCTTTAGCTCGAACCTATTTCTGAATCAGTCCAACTTCAAACTCATTGTATCTTCGTTTGCAGAACTTGTTTCTCAGCCATCGCGCCGCAAGTATTTTGGAAGAAGAAGAGGAGAGCCGGATGTCCTTGTTAACTGAATATATCCGGAGGAATAAAGACTTGGAAGCGGAGGTCAGTCGTTTGAACACGGCATTGAAGAAGGCTTCCGAAGAGAAGAACACGGCCTTGGTTGGGAAGAGTAAGTTAGATGCAATATTGGAAACAATCCAACGAGAAAGCCCGAGACATTTGGAGAAAGAGCTTAAGGCCAAGGAGAAGATTTCATCTACGGAGAAGGAGATTGCTGTTTTGAATGCAAACAATTCCGAGCTCCTCAAGAATTCGAAATCTGCCGAGTCGGAGCGTTCCTTCGCAGAGAAAAAACTTGCAGAGGCGAAGGAAGAAACTAAAGCTGTATCCTTGGAAGTATATTCCCTGCGAGGTGTCGCTGAGTTTCTGGAGAAAGAAAATGGCGAGCTTCTGGAGCAACTCAAGGATAATAATTCTTCTTTGATAGCTATCACCTCGGAAAGGGATGCCTTAAGGAAAGATCACGAAAGTATTTCCGAGGAGATGGAGGCTTGTCGAAAAGTCATTGTCGAGAGTGAAAAGCGAGAGGAATTGGAGAAGGCTTGTGCTGAAGCTCGTCAAGTGACTGAATCAGCTCTGGAGGAGGCACGTGACGAGGGGAGGGAGGAAAGCTTTCCTGTTTTGAAAGAGTTTGTTATGAAATTTCCCAATGCAGATTTTGCTAACCTGACTTATATTGATGCTCTTGAGACTCTGGCTGGTGGAGCTAGTAACGCTAATGTTGAAAAGGATCTCGACGAAAGTGGAGATGTCTCTATGGCTCCTTTGAAGGGCGGCGAGTAGCTTAGTTTTTTGACTAATCCTGTTCATCTTGTACTTCCTTCCCCCATAATGTGCAGATTTGCACATTCCTTCACATTTGCAAATGTTAGTGTCATTTTGATAAATGAAATTCACTTTTACCTGTGCATGGAAAAGATTTTGAGTTTTTTGCCATGCTTTTATTCGCGCTTCTAATTCTTCCGCTTCTTAGTTACTAGTTGTTGAGCTCCTTGTTGTGGGTTCTCATTCAAGGTGATTCGAGCCTAGACCCGCTATCACCATGTTTGGAGAAATGTCTTTGTCATTTGAGTTCCGTAGTGCGCGTTCTCACTTAAGATGATTCGAGCCTAGACCCGCCATCATCTTATTTGGAGAAACACACAAGGATTCATTGACTTTGGTTTCCGAGATCCTTATGGAGGAGTTCGGATTTGTTGGATCATTTGCCGAGGGGATCTTTGATCAGTTGGTTTGGTTATCTGAGCTGTCCTCACTAGGTTGGTTGCTATTGTGTCACTCGAGCCTAGACCACTGGCTGGCGTGTAGCAACCAAGTATTTTGTGAGGATTTTCTAGGTTGCTCACCATTTTAAGTCATTTCGAGCCTCGACCATTTCTTTGTGTGCATGTGAGTTAGCGAGGGGAGCTCCTTCATGTTATGCTATGACTCGAGCCTTGACCCATTTGTCTAGCTTTAAATTGAATTTGGAAGATTTTGCTTCTACTTACGGAGGTTACATTTGAGAGATCCTTAGGCATGTTGTAGAGCGAGAAATTTTATTGATAGTACCTCCTAAGATGTTGAATTGTAAGTGCGTCACGAGCCTTTTTCCGTCCATCTTGGTGAGCCAATAAGTACCGAGCTTTACAATCTTGATTACAACATAAGGGCCTTCCCGGTTTGGATTAAGCTTCCTGTTCTACTTTTTGTTGCCTTCAAAAAAATGTTTTCTCTCAAGACCGGATCTCCAGCGGAATGTCACTTCTTTCAGCCTTGGCGTCGAGAGTGACGTTTGACCTTCTGGCGATATCACGGCGGCTCGGAGGCGACTTAACTTCCCTTTTCTCTTCCAACCAAATCGAGCTTTCGGCTGAGTACTTCTTCATTGCTTGCCGGATTGAAGGCTTGGCTCCGTGGAGTTGGGACTTCAATTTGTGAGGAGGACCGCTTCTACTCCAAATGCAAGGGCAAACGGAGTCTCTCCAGTAGGAGTTCGGCAAGTAGTTCTGTATGCCCAAAGTGCCCCCGGTACCTCATCTACCCAATTAGATTGATTCCTAAGCACCCTAGTCTTGAGGGTATGAAGCAAGGTTCTATTAAATCACTTCCACTTGCCCATTTGCTTGTGGGTGTAAGTAGTGACCAAGTAAGCCCTCGTGCTCAATTCCGAGTTCCTCACAGAAATTTTTGAATGTAGCATTCGCAAACTGTCTCCCATTGTCTGTGATGAATGCTACCGGGAGCCCGAATCGACAGATTACTGACTTCCATAAGAATTTCCGACACACCCTTTCAGTAATAGAGGAAAGGGGTTCAGCTTCCACCCACTTGGTGAAATAATCAATGGCAACAATCAAAAATTTCATCTGCCGAGCTGCTTTTGGAAATGGGCCAAGCAGATCTACTCCCCAAAGTGCGAATGGCCTGGTACTCACAATAGGGGTGAGCTGGGAAGCTGGACGCCGCTGGATGTTTGAGTAGCGCTGACACGCATCGCACCTCTGGACAAATGCTTTTGCATCCTTCAGCAAAGTTGGCCAATAATAACCTTGCCTTAGAATTTTATGACAAAGTGCTTTTCCTCCTGTGTGGTCTCTACTTGAATACCTTCATGGATTTCTTGAAGAACATAATTAAGCTTCACTTGGATGCAAACACCTCAGCGAGGGGAGAGTAAATGATCTCTTGTAAAGGCGTCCATCCGAATAGTGAAGCGGTTGGCTCTAACCTTGATGCGGCGTGCCCGGCTTGGGATCACGAAGGTAGAGATCCGTCTTGGAGATATGTTAAGATCGGATCAATCCAAAGACGGCTCATTTGTCACCTCAAATAGTTCCTCTTCAGGTCGGTCAATCAATTGTCCTTGGCACGTGCCAAATACCGAATATTGAGAGGGGAAGTTATTTCAACTTTGGAGGAAGCAAGTTTGAGAGGGAGAATTAAGCTTCTTGATTCTCTGCCCTCGGAATCTTCGTAATGGATAGTTTCTGGAAGCTAGCAGCTAATTTTTGCACCAAAGCTTTGTATCTTACCATGTTTTCTTCTTTTGCCCCAAATCCTTCACTCATGTGACCAACAACCAGTTGGGAGTCTGTGTTTGCTAACAAATTTTGGACTCCCAGGCCTCTGGCTAACTGTAAGCCTGCAACCATGGCTTCATACTCAGCTTCGTTGTTGGTTGCCTTGAACCCAAACTTCAAGACTGCCGAGGTGCTCCAACCTGAAGGGGATTGAAGCACAATGCCTGCTCCAGAGCTCTCGGCATTCGCTGAACCGTCGGTATGTAACACCCATTGTGCCATAGAAGAGGAGCTCGGTTCAGACGAGTCCATAAAAATAGCTTCTCCAGAATCAGTGGATGTGAGTTCAACGATAAAATCAGCTAGAACCTGGCCTTTGATGGCTGTGCGAGGCTCATAGGTGATGTCATACTCCCCAAGTTCGACAACCCACTTTGTCAATGCGTCCAGAGGCGATGCAGTCGATGGAGAACTTGCTTCAAGGGGCTGATCCGGCCAAGATTACCTTGATTTTATGTGATTGGAAGTAGGGACGAAGTTTTCGAAAGCTGCTGTGACCAAGGCATAGGCCAACTTCGAGAGGATGATACACGGACTCTGTATCATTGAGGACCTTGCTAGTATAATAAACGGTTTTGAATTCCAGCTTCCTCTTTAGGTGAGAACTGAACTTACGACCATATCGGGAAAACCGCCAAATAAAGGCGAGTTCCTCTCACGGCCCGGCTTGGAAAGCAAGGTAGGTGATTGTAAATACTCCTTCAATTGTGTGAGGGCCTTTTCACACTCTTCTGTCCACTCTACCTTTGGGGCTTTCCGAAGTGCTCTGAAAAATGAAAGATTCTTTTCTCACGATGCGTGAAATAAATCTCCCAATTGCTGCTAACTTCCCATTGAGGCTTTGAATTTCCTTGATGGTTCTAGGGGACCTCATCTCCAGAATAGCTCGGATTTGTTCTGGGTTGGCTTCAATTCCCCTCTCTGTGAGCATAAAACCCAAGAACTTGCCTGAGCGGACACCAAATGCACATTTGGTTGGGTTGAGACTCATTCCATGAGCTCTCAGCGTTTCAAATGTCTCCTGGAGAATTGCGGCATGATGCTCAGCAGAGGTGCTCTTCACTAGGATGTCATCAACATATGCTTCGACATTCCTCCCCATCTGTTTCCTAAAGACCTTATTTACTAGTCTTTGGAAGGTTGCTCCCGCATTTTTCAGGCCAAAAGGCATCACCTTGTAGCAATACGTCCCTCGGGAAGTAATGAAGGCCGTTTTTTCTTCATCTTTCCTAGCCATTTTGACTTGGTTATAACCTGAGTATGCGTCGAGGAAACTGAGCATCTCATATCCTGAAGTGGAATCTACCAGATTATCTATGATAGGCAAGGGGTAGCAATCCTTGGGGCAAGCTTTATTGAGATCTGTGAAATCAACACACATACGCCATTTCCCGTTGGCTTTCTTTACAAGGACAACATTGGAGAGCCATTCAGGGTATTGGACTTCCCGAATGAACTCTGCCTTAAGCAACTTGCCGACCTCCTCTTCAGAGCTTCCACTGTCCGACAAAATTTCTCCTCTTCTCAGACACCGGGTTTGGCCAATTTGGGTCAAAGATTCAAATGGTGCTCCATCACTTCTCTTGGTACTCCCGGCATGTCTTCGGCTGTCCATGCAAAAACATCTGAGTTGGCCTTGATCAATTCGAGGAGTTGCTTTTCTTGCCGACAAGACCGAGGCCAACTCCAAGCCGCAGTTAAACTCGGCTCCGGATGTGGCTTCGTCGAGGGCAAAAGGCCGTGAGTTCCTCGACCGGGTAGGCCTCGCGGGCTTCTCTCTTCTCATCCTCCTGCCGGAAATCTTCTATAGCTAGAGATTCGGAAGTTTTGCTTGATTCTCCAAGTTGTCTCTTGAGTGGCAAGGTAACACCGCTCTAGAGGGAGGGTTGATCTCCCTTCACCTCCTCCGCAACCGCGTGATCAGTTTGAAATTTCAATTTCAGATGATAGGTCGAAGGGACCGCTCCGAGTTTGTTGAGAGAAGGTCTTCCCATAATTGCATTGTAACTTGAGGGATGGCGCACCACGAGGAAGTTGATTGGAGTACATAACGATTCGTGGAGGAGTACCAAGAGTGGCGGGAAGAGTAATGATACCTTACGGGTAGAGCGGGATCTCCAGTGAATCCAGCCAAAGGGGTCTTGCATGGTTTAAGATTCTCAGCTCCAATTTTCATTCTGTCGAACACATCCCAAAAGATTATGTCAGCTGAACTCCCAGTATCAACTAGCACCAATGCATTACGTAGATCCCAATATCAAGAACTACGCACAAGAGCTGCCATCTTGTGGTAGACATATTCCCTTCAAATCTTCTTGAGAAAATTCTATTGGGAGAGTAGTTCGCTTTTTCTTACGTGGTGCAAGCTCTGCATTGTACCCACCATGCGGGCATAACTCATACGGAGGATGAAGTTTCTCCTCCACATCACAGTCCGCCCGGCTATGGCGGTCGGATCTATCTTCTTCCGAGGAGGTTCTCGGGCCGAGCCGTTTATTCTTCCTTCTTACTGGTTTCTTGTTTGAGGAACTCGCTCAACTTCCCCTCTCTGACGAGATCCTCTATTGCATCTTTGAGTTGGATGCAATTTTCTGTAGTATGACCTCGGACTTTGTGGTAGGTACAGAATTTGCCGCTCTTCTTTGCCGAGGAGGTCTCCTTGACGGGCTCCGCCGGCTTGAGGATCTTCTTGTCTTGGATCTGCATCATTATGTGTTCTCTGGAAGTATTCAAGGGAGTGTAATTGTCATACCTGGGGCGAATACGGGGTCTGCTTTGGTCCCGAACGCCTCTGTCATCAGAACAAGGAGGTCGGTAACGAGCTTGCTCCATATCCCTCCGGGGTGCCCGTTCGCTTCTTCGACTCTCCTCTCTGCGGAATTCCTCCGCTCGCTGGAGGGCCTGTTCTTTCCTCCCCGCTTTGAATTCATCGGAGGCTATGTACCTTATACAGGCCCCGCCTTTCATCACTTGGAGAGGTCCCTCGGAACATCTCGAGTTAGTGAATCAAGAAATGGGCATTCCCTGACCCATCTAGTAATCGCTTCCAACTACCATGATAGAATCCGGATCGGACATTCCATGAGTTTCCTCATTGAACTGTCAAGATAACTCCCCGAGAGATTCACCCTCTCTCATTTTGCACCTCACAACATATAGCTGGATTCCTCTTATGCCGCGTCGCATTGGCAAAACGCTGGCCGAAAGCGATCAACGAGCTGGTCGAAGTAGGCTATCACGCTTGCCGGGTAGGCTTCGAAACCCGACCATTATCGCGGTTCCGGACAAAGTCTTGAGAAACCGCGGCACAAGATCACCTCGAAAGTTCCATTCACATACCATCTCCTGAGCACCTCTCTACATGCTCATGTGGATCCGAGTACCATCATAATATCTCGAGCATTTGGTGGAATGTACTTCTCTGGGAAGGGAGCTTCCCAAATTGCTTTGATAAATGGAGAGGAAAGCGTGATGCACGTTTCTCGTGACGCGCTCGGTCGAGAGATACCCCCACGCCCTCTCTCATGCTCACAGTGATGTACGGTGGAATAGTGTCTCGACCCTTGCCTGCGGGAGAAATGTCGCGAGGAGCGACTCTCGAGCGGGGGCGTGGAGGGCGGCGCCACCGTGGGAGTATCTCGGAGAATAAGGTCGCGCTTCATATTGAACTGGCGACCGAGGTCTCTGTGAGTGTGGCCGAGGTGGTGATCTCGAAGGAGATCGGCGTCTCCTCTCATACCTCTCAGTTGAGTGGCGACGGTGAATCATTCTCCTCTGATGGTGGGAATCAGAGCTCTCTGAGGATGATGCAGGGCTTCTACGACGCCTCGGAGAACGCCGAGGTGAGCGTCCTTGGCGAGCTGGCGAACGTGCGGGTGCACGGTTTGGGCTCGTTGGAGGTGGCGGAGGTGGTACAGTGGTCTGTGAGACATGGCGCTCAACGGCCATGATTGTGGTGGCGAGCGCTGCCAACTGTTTCTCCACGGCAGTGAATCGCTTCTTAAGGATGACCACCAAATTTGATCAACACGCAAATTTTGAGGCTGTGGAAGCTCCATTAGGAGTCTTTGGAGTGTTCATTTCTCCCACCATGGACGTTGTTGAGCTGGAATCCTACGCTCGAGTCCGGTTACGCCTTGACCTCACAGTTGTAGGCATGGCTCTTTGCTGGTGTCCCACCGGGAGCGCCAAAAATGTTAGCTCTAAAATTGGATCAAGCCCCAATTTCAAGCAACACTTTAAATTTGTATTAGAGAGGGAAGAACAATGAGCAGAAGATCAAAGAAGAAAAACAGAATCAAAAAGGAACACACAATGATTTATGTGGAAAACCCCAAAATGTGGTGAAAAAACCACGATCCTCTTCTCAGAGGTTGAATCCAATATGCATCTTCACAAAATACAACTCAGAACTCCATGATCGAGCTCTGGAATGAAGAAAATGGAAGAAGAGAAGAAGGAGAAGATGGGAGCTTCAGTCTCCAGAGCAGCAGGGCTTCGCCGGATCTGGAATGAGATGATCTCCCGTTGAATTGGGGAGAGGGGGTATTTATAGGGTTTGGAGGTGGGGGTGCTGCTTGGAGAACAAGCTACTCAATTTGAGCACGTGGGTGCCAACTCAAAGATGCCATTTCGGCAAATCCATTTCAAAGATGTTTCTAGAAGCTTCTAGACTCGGTGGCTCCTCAACCGCTTTAAGCTGCCTCTCAGAATCGACTAGGCTTCTAGAAGGTCTTGAGTCACCACGTGTGGAAAATCGTTGGAGGAGTCGAGGGTAGCACGCCTTCTTGCGAATTTCCGAGCTCCTCCTTGAGGACTTCGGAATTCATCATAATTTCCGAGGTGGAGGAGCTCGGCCGTAGAGAGAAAGTGAGCCCCGCACTGCAAGTTCCGTTACGTGGCAGCCACACTCCTGGATATATCTGTGTGCCACGTGTCCTTGTTCATAACCACCCTATCAGTTTCTAAATTAGAAACGGATTAGAAACAAATTTTTTAAAAATCATTTCTAAATTTAGAAACAGAATCCGTTTCTAAATTTAGAAATGACTCTAAATCCGTTTGTAAATTAGGAACGAATTTTTAAATCCGTTTCTAATTTTTATATATTTTTAAAAAATATATCAAAATTTAAAAGAATTTAGAAAAATTATAGATAATTTAAATCTATACATATTTATAATAAATTTAAAACAATTTTCTTGTAGTATACATTACTAAGAGGGAGCTGAGCCGACATGCCGTGTAAACGGCCTTGTGCCGATAGTGCGAGGTGTCAAGGCCCTTGAAAAGGTGAGAGGATCGTTTGGAGAAGAAGCATCCTTTTCCGGTCAGAACCTTAGTTAGCTTAATTTATTTTTTTTTTTAATTTTTTAATAATATTTTAATCTTAAAAAATCCATGTCAAGGAAAATAAACAGCATAGTTAACTCCGGTTGGGTTTTGGACTGGTTTTACATGATTTAAAAGGTAGAGGGACTACTTTCTGCTATTTTGAGTAGAGAGACCAAAAGAGTAGAGAGAGAAAAGTATCTACCTATATATATCTCCTTATAGTTGAAGAAGATATACCCAATAAGCTTCCTCAAATTGAAACCTGATATATATGAAAACTACTGATGCCTAAGCAATTCAGGAACAAATTCGTTTGTGAAGAAACATTCAAGAGATGGGGTTTGAACAGATTTATCTTATATTTGGCAAAGATAAAATTAAAATTTCTTTATTAAGGCAAGCACAAGGTGTGAGAGAGACGAAAGAATAGAAGCCTAACCTGTACTGGAGAAGATCACGGGATGGTCGATCAAGATCGAGAGGACGAGGGAGCCGAAACTTTAAAACCCAACCCCACTAGAGTGGAGAAAGGGAAAGGACGATCGATCGAGAACCAGAGGCGATGAACAACAAAACTCTAAAACACTAGTAGAATGGGGACGAGAAGGAGAAGGTCGGGCGAGAACAAGAGGGAGACAGAGGTGGCCAGAAGAGGAAGCAGAGGTGATCGAGGGAGAAGGATGTGAGAAACGAGGAGCGGTGTCATTAAGGAAGTCGCACGGGAGTTGGTGGCTGAAGTTTCGGTCGCGTAGTTAAAATCGACCGAACTCCCACTTCGTAAATTTTTTTTAGGAAGTCAAAACGGTGAAGTGGGACGATTTCGAAGTCGGATTTCCGACTTCGGTGCTCACTACACCGAACCAAACGCAGGGAAGTGGGCCGAAGTGGCCCACTTCTGACTTCGGGCGGTCCACTTTAGCGAACCAAACTAACCCTAAGTGGGAGCTGAGCAGACAGCCGTGGGAACGGCCTTGTCGAGCCGATGGTGTGAGGAGTAAAGGCGCTTGAAAAGGTGAGAGGATCGTTTGGAGAAGAAGCATCCTTTTCTGGTCAGAAACTTAGTTAGGTTAGTTTATTCTTTTATAATTTTTTAATAATATTTTAATCTTAAAAAATCCACATCAACGTAAATAAACGGCAGAGTTAACTCCGGTTGGGTTTTGGACTGGTTTTACTGATTTAAAAAGTAGAGGGACTATTTTCTGCCATTTTTGAGTAGAGAGACCAAAAGAGTAGAGAGAAAAAAGTATCTACCTATATATATCTCCTTTTAGTTGAAGAACATATGCCTAATAAGCTTTCTCAAATTGAAACCTGATATATGTGAAAACTACTGATGCTTAAGCAATTCAGGAACAAATCTGTTTGTGAAGAAACATTCATCAGATAGGTTTTATACAGATGTATCTTATATTTTTGCAAAGATAAAATTAAAATTTCATTATTAAGCCAAGCATAAGAACATAGAACTAGTGAGTTTCAAACAGACGAAACATAGTGGCAACACATAAATGGAATGTTCATGCGGAAAACCCTTTAAAAAGAAGCCTATCAGTTACCTACTATGAGGTTTCTTTCTTCACAATTTATATTAGCCATTTATCAAGATATACCATAATCGAACAGGGTAGCAAATTATTTGGTAGATGGAACAGGTAAAAAGTTAAAAGATTGCAGGCACATAGGCTACCCAAGCCAAATCCTAACTGCATATACAAATAATAAATGATTTGTTGGTTGTACTTATTGCAGTATTTAGCATTATTTTATTATAATCAATATATCACATTCAAGAAAGTTCAATCTATGATTAAATCTAACTTTTTCTTTTTTTAATTAGCAATGCTTTAAAGAATGCGAGGTAATACATATACATATACTAACTAATAACTTAATCTATAAATCGGCCTATGGTGTTCTCACACTAGCTACATCATTCCGCTGAGACACTTACAAATGGATCAAAATAATCTTAAACTTGATCTCCAAAAACTTGCCAAGTTTAGCAGATGAATGGCTTCATATATAATTTGAAGAGAAAAAGTTAAGATTATAAAAATAGTAATGACTAGTTAAAGTAGAGTAATTAGAAGAATTTTCCACAGTCAATATTTACAGCAAGAACAGGTCACCACAATATTAAATGGAAATTACGTGTAAGAATTATTTGTTAGGATTATTAATCACTAGAAAAGAAATCAATAAGAAATTCAATATTAAGAAAAGTACAAAATTACAACAAAAGCTTCAAGAGTACCTAATCAACCGGGCGCTCCGCCTGGTGCTTGTCAGCCGGCATCACCCTGCCGGATCCTTCTCTTCATTAGCGCTGATGCTGGTGTTCTTGACGAGATTCCTCTCGAGGGGATAGTGTTTCTGCCTCGGCAATGAGTCGGCGCTACTTCAAACTTCAAAGGGTAGAAGAAGAGAAGGCTACGGCTCGACAGAGATGGAAACGAAACCCCAGGTCCCCAGTCAGTCTCTGTGCCAGGGGTCTTTGTGCCAAATGACAAACCTTATGCCTTTTCTGCCGAAATTCCAATTTTAGTTTGTGGAAATAATATTTAATTTTTTGAGGGGCATTTTCAAAAACCCGCAAAACTTTGTGTCCTTTTAGCAGAAAAGCAAGTCTAGGGAATAATATTTATGTCTCTCTGGGGTGTTTATGAGTTTTTGGCAGGAAAACCCAAAATGTTTTGAAAATAATATTTAACCTTTCGAGGGGTGTTTAAAAAGTCGCCAAACTTTGTCTTTGTGTCATTTTAGTATAGAAACCCAATTAGTTTTGATAAATAATATTTAACTTTATTTGCTTAAACACCATTTATTTATGTGCAATTACTAGGAGGGAGGGTGTTCATTTGAAATGATGATGATGAAACTTCTTGCTATTTTTATAGAGAAACTGTAGTGTTCCCCTTGGAACTCAACCTACAGAGAAACAATAAAAGAAGAAGGGAAAGGGTTTCAACGTGGGCTGTGATGAAAAGAAAGAAGGCATGTGGCCTAGTGGGCAGGCGGAACCTGAAAACAATGGTCACGAGGGCGAAACGGAGGAGGAAGCATGGTCTAAGGGACAAGCCATCGCGAAAATCAACCAGGGTCTTGGAGACCAGGACGCGTGGCGCCATAGCATGCGTCAGAGAAAGGAAAATAGCCATTTTGATGATTATGTAGTGATGAGCTGGAAAAAGGATAAAAGGGATAGAGGGGTGCTGGAAAAGGCATCGAGAAACTGAAGGCTGAAAACCCTAATCGCAAGAGTGAAAGGGGTGGCGCCCAGAAGAGCGTGATTCATCCATCGGAAGGAGGTCTGTGGTGAATCATCTTCAAGTTATCCTGCTTTGGTTGTTAGAATCCCAGATCTCTGGTGCTGTCTTGTTTGTTATTGTTGTTATTCTCTTGTTGTTGTGGATGATGTTAAGAACCCATCAGGGTGTTGTGTTTTGTGAACCTATTTTGAATGTGAAGGGTGAATGCCAGATGCCCCTTTTATTCTGGTTAATTTATCTCTTGTTTTAAGAATTGTACTGAGGGTTCACAACATTGGTGCTTTCATTCTCCAAACTCTACCTTGCTGCTGGGTGTGCTCTCACTATGGAGGACAGTACAAGGATGAAAGATCTCCAAACGCAGTTGTATTCTCTGGCGTCTGTAGTCTCCTTGAACGAGGAAAAGTCAACCGAACACCGGGTAGAGACTCTAGAGCGCTTCACTGCCCTAGAGCAGTCTATGAACAACATGACTCGCATGCTTGAAGCTCTCACTGGTTCTCGTAGCAGCATCCCAGAATCCAGCTCCACACCAGCCAGTGCTTTTTTGGCGATGATGCCCAACCATTAATGGAGGATCCACCGCGTGAGGTTCTTCTCGACTTTCCTAAGTTCGACGGCACTGACGCGCTCCAATGGATATTTCGGGCGGAGCAGTTCTTCAATTTTTATGACACATTTGAGGCTTATAAACTCAAGATTGCTGCAATCCACTTCGTAGGCCCGGTTGTGCCTTGGTTTCAGCTCCTCCACAAAGCCGGTGGCGCTTCTTCCTGGAAGGCTCTCTCTCATGCCATCGAGTCCGCCTATGGACCTTCTGCCTTTGAATGCCCTCGTTCCTCCTTGTTTAATCTCACGCAACAAGGTTCAGTCAGTTCTTATTATTATAATCGGGATTTTAATGTAATCAAGCAATCAGGCCGTGGAGGGTGTCTCCACTGTGAGGCTTATGCTCGATTGTTTCTTCGATAGCCTACGTCGGGATATTCAGCGAGACGTCATTCCCTGGCATCTCGAGAGCGTCTCCAAGGCCGTCATACTCGCCAAGTTATTCGAAGAGAAATATGTCCCTTCCAGTCGGCCACAGTCTCCCCGTGTATCAGTGAGTCCTGACATTCACCATCAGTTCAAGCCCCCGATGGGAAGCTGTGTTGACCCAGGCGGGGGCCTCAAACCAACAGGGGGAGTCCTCAGACCGCCTGGTCCGTCCGTACCAGCTCTGCCTCCACCAAACACTTCTTCGGCGCCCCCCTACCGGAAGATCAATATTGATGAGATGCAAATCCGACGTTCAAAGGGTCTTTGTTTTACTTGCGATGAACGCTACTCCCGGGGCCACCGTTGCCCAAACAAGCGTTTCCTTGTGCTTCAATGGGATGACGACGCGCCCGAGGACCCCTCAAAATGCACTTTGTTATCCACCCAAAGCCCATCGGTTGATGATGCGCATATCACTACGTAAGAAGGCTCTCAACGCCATGAGTAGTGCTCATCTTTCTGGTACTTTACGCTTCCAAGGAGCTATCAATGGACACCCTGTGCAAGTACTGTTGGATGGGGGGAGCGATGATTGTTTTATCCAGCCACGAGTTGTTCATTTCCTTCGTCTGGATGTGATCCCTTCCCAACCATTTCGTGTCTTGGTGGGCAATGGCAACGTCTTGCATGTTGAAGGCTTAGTTGACTCTATTCAACTACGAGTCCAAGGTATCACTCTAACTTTTCCTGCCTTTGTTTTATCCATGGCTGGTGCAGACGTCAGCTTGGGCGCATCCTTGCTTGCAACCTTGGGTTCTCACATAGTCAATTACAATCAACAATTCCTTAAGTTCATTCACGACGATCAGTTCGTCATAATACGAGGCAAGAAGTCTCCTTCTTTGCAACCATCCACCCTTCAACAACTACAACGCATGTATACATCCAAAGCTATTGTACATTGCTTCACTCTCACCAGACAAGCTGCTCTTTCCCCCACCGATGGTATGCTAGAGACTGGTTTCCAATGCAAGCTCCCAACAAACATGCCTGCTGATTTGCAATCTCTGTTATTGCAATTCCAATCAGTTTTTTCTCTCCCTATGGGCTTACCTCCATCACGACAGTTTGATCATCATATTGTATTGTTTCCTGAGGCCAAACCAGTGAAGGTTAAACCCTATCGATACGCCATAGCCAGAAGAATGAAATTGAAGCCATGGTCCAACAAATGCTGGAAGACGGGCTCATTGAACCAAGCAGCAGTCCCTTTTCTTCTCCCATTATTTTAGTGAAGAAGAAGGATGGGCCATGGCGTTTTTGCACCGATTATCGCGCTCTGAACGCCATTACCATTAAGGATTCTTTTCCAAAACCCACTGTCGATGAATTACTTGATGAATTACAGGGGGCCAGGTTTTTCTCGAAGCTCGATCTCCGTTCCGGTTACCATCAGGTTCTCTTACACCCGGAGGATCGTTACAAGTCTGCATTTCGCACTCATCATGGCCACTTCCAATGGAGAGTCATGCCCTTTGGGCTCTCCAATGCCCCTGCAACATTCTAGTCCCTTATGAATGAGGTGTTCAAACCAGCATTGAGGTAATACGTCTTGGTTTTCTTTGATGACATTTTGGTCTATAGCCCTACGTGGGAGGCGCACTTAGATCACTTGGCCCGCGTCCTGTCCACACTGCACCATTATCAACTTCATGCTAAGTTTTCTAAATGCAGTTTTGGCCTCACTGAGATGGCTTATCTGGGCCACGTTGTTTCTGGGCAGGTGTGGCAATGGACTCTGATAAGGTGGTGGCTATTATGAACTGGCCATCTCCCTCCACTATCAAGCAGTTACGTGGCTTTTTGGGATTAAGCGGCTACTACAAAAGATTTATTAGAAACTTTTCTTCCATTGCCTACCCACTTACTGATCTGCTGAAAAAGGACCAATTTAAGTGGGGTGAAGAAGCTGAGAAGGCATTCCAAGCTCTCAAATTAGCAGTTTCTACAGCACCGGTTCTTACCTTACCCGACTTCTCTCAATCATTCACCTTGGAGACTGACTCATCTGGGGAGGGGATTGGCGCTGTCTTGAGTCAATTGGGCCACACCATTGCCTTCTTCTCCAAACGTTTGATGCCCTGAATGAGAAGTCAATCGGCCTATTCAAGAGAATTCTTCGCTATTATTGAAGCAGTGGCGAAATTCCGACATTATCTATTGGGTCATAAATTCACAATCAAGACAGATCAAAAAGCACTTCAACATATCTGTAATCAATCCATTCATACCCCCGAACAATAACATTGGATCCCAAAGTTATTGGGCTATGATTTTACAGTTGAATATAGGCCTGGGAAGGATAATGTTGCAGCTGGTGCTTTATCCCGATGCTTTTTTTCGCTTGCTCTCACAGGGAAACTAACTTATTGACTTAATTTCATCAACTACAGAGGCAGGACCCCATCTGTTTATCCATTTTGAAGCAGCTTCAACACAGCTTCACGATCCTCCTCAAGACATTACAAAATCAAAATGTGATCTCCTCGCGTTTCAGGAATGATTGGAGGTTCTAGACAATCAACAATTTCAGGAGCAACTCTTGACTGAATACCAGAAGACGTGGGGAGGCCATGCAGGTTCCTTACGGACATTCGCCCGGTTAGACAAACAATTCTTCTGGCCCTGCATGAGAAAAGAAGTTACAGCTTTTGTGAAGACCTGTCCCATTTGTCAACACGCCAAGAACCTCAATACAAAACATGGAGGACTTCTCCAACCCCTTCCAATTCCACATCAAATATGGGAGGACGTGGCTATGGATTTTGTAGTGGGCTTACCCTTATCCAAAGGATTTTCAGTCATTTTGGTGGTCATTGACAGGCTATCCAAATATGGACATTTTTCTCCTTGAAAGCTGATTACTGCAGTACTTCAGTGGCTGAGGTCTTCATTCAAAACATAGTAAAACTCCATGGGGTCCCACGAATGATCGTTTCTGATCGTGATAAAACTTTCACTAGTTCCTTCTAGCAGTGCATCTTCAAACGGATGGGTACCAAGCTGTCCATGTCCTCGGCTTATCATCCACAATCTGATGGTCAAACCGAAGCACTAAACAAATGTCTTGAAATGTACCTGAGATGCCTCTCTGTGGAGAATCCCTTACGGTGGGTCGAGCTCCTTCCTTGGGCGGAGTTGTGGTACAACACTACTTATCAAACCAGCATCGCCATAACTCCATTTGAGGTGGTTTATGGCAGGGATCCACCCACCTTATTATCATACAATTCAGAGGCCACTGATCCTCATAGTGTGACATCTCTGTTGCAACAGCACCACAAGCTGATAGTCCAACTCAAACACAACTTAGTCAAGGCCCAAGCTCGAATGAAACGCCTCTCAGATTAGAAGCGAACTGAGGTGGTCTTCCAAGTAGATGACTGGGTTTTTGTCAAATTACAACCATATCGCCAACACTCCGTCTGCCTCCGCCGGAACCACAATCTTGCTATGCATTTTTTTGGGCCTTTTCGCATTGTTCAACGTATCGGAGAGGTGGCCTACAAGCTGCAACTTTCCCCAGCGGCGAAGATACATCCGGTATTCCACGTTTCCATGTTGAAGCCTGTCATGGTGATCCACTGGCCACCAATGTTCCTCTCCCTACATTGATAGCTGAAACAGGACCCCTTATTCAACCCACCACCCTCCTACAATATTGAACCCTTCTAAAGGAAGGCAAGTTGGTCAATTAGGTTTTGGTCCGCTGGGACGGCTTAGATTCAGCTGCTTGCACTTGGGAGGACTTACCCACCCTTCGCGAGCAGTATCCTTTGGTTAACCTCGAGGACGAGGTCTTGTCTGGTGGGGAAGGTAGTGTAGCGTTCCCCTTGGAACTCAACCTACAGAGAAGCAATGAAAGGAAGAAGGGAAAGGGTTTCAACGTGGGATGTGATGAAAAGAAGGAAAGCATGTGGCCTAGTGGGCAGGCGGAATCTGAAAGCAATGGTCACGAGGGCGAAACGGAGAAGGAAGCATGGTCTAGGGGACAAGCAATCGCGAAAATCAACCATGGTCGTGGAGACCAGGACGCGTGGCGCCATAGCACGCGTCAGAGAAAAGAAAATAGCCGTTTTGACGATTACGTGGTGATGAGCTGGAAAAAGGATAAAAGGGATAGAGGGGTGCTGGAAAAGGCATCGAGAAACTGAAGGCTGAAAACCCTAATCGCAAGAGTGAGAGGGGCGGCGCCCAGAAGAGCGCGATTCATCCATCGGACGGAGGTCTGTGGTGAATCATCTTCAAGTTATCCTGCTTTGGTTGTTAGAATCCCAGATCTCTGGTGCTCTGTTGTTTGTTATTATTGTTATTCTCTTGTTGTTATGGTTGGTGTTAAGAACCCATCAGGGTGTTGTTGTTTTGTGAACCTGTTTTGAATGTGAAGGGTGAATGCCAGATGCCCTTGTATTCTGGTTAAATTATCTTTTGTTTTAAGATTGTACTGAGGGTTCACAACAGAAACCCTATAGTTTCTACTATTTCTGAAGTGTGTATTGCAAAATTACAAAACTTCATGAGTTCTTCCAAAGAACACCCTTTAATTGTTAACAATTATAGTATCATGGAAATCATGCAAAATTCTGAAAGTTCATGTTGTTCTTGCGGAAAACGCCTTCTTCGGCTACTACTCCTCTTCTACAACCAAGTTGGTCTTGGACTCTCAAACCCAACACATATTTTCTTTGTTGGAGTTTTTAGCATATATAAATTTGTTTCATCTGTCACAACACTTAGTAAAATGGAATAAAAAGAACAATATAACTTCTCAAACAAAATGAAAACTTTCTTGTTGTACAACAAGCTCTCTGCAACTGCATGCAAAAGATTAAGCACAAAGCTCAAAGGAATCTCCATCTCTAGAGTGCCGCTGATGGTGACCTCCGCCTCGTCCTCAATATAAAGTTAATTTTCTCCACGGGCTTGAAGTTAAAGAACACATAAAGATAAAACGCCAAGTTTGCTCCTTCCTTGGCGGCAGTCAGAGCCCACCGGTACTTATGGCCGAAAAAAATGTCCTAGTGAAGTTGAGGTAGCTCACCACAGCAATATAGAATTGCTTGAAGAGTGAGTTTCTCTGGGTTCCTTGTCGTTTTGCAGTTGCTCTCCGACACTTCCTGAAGGTTCTTGATGGACCTATATATAGGTGTGCATGTCACAATGAGATGAGAGAGGGAGACCTGCCGAAAAAGAGGAAGGTTAGGGATTACCTCTAGGTTTTAATGGTTGTAGCCAAACAAATAGAGAAGATGCAAGGCTTAGAGGAGCCTGTAGGTTAGAGAGGACTTGAGGTCGGAGCTTAGAGAAGGAGAGCTAGAGATGTTGGTGTTGAGAATTAACTACATATATATTATTGATACCATAATTAAAATGTATATCTAATGTGAAGGACGTACAATTAAATACCAAGGAGCTCAATATAACTTCGAAGTTTCGCTTGAATGCCAAATAAAGCTAAAAAGATAGGCTCGAAGCTCTGTTTTTGTCTAGACAATTAAACTAAGCTTGATCTTTAATCAAGCCGAATTCAGTTGTTTGTGATGAAGAACCCTATTGTTTACCAACTCTATATGCATCTAACATTCTTTTTTCTCATTGATTAATCACTTGCATGATTAATTTATATATTCATAGTTGAGATGATAAAACTAAAATTCTACTTATTGAATTGCTTACTGATACTTTTCTTGAGCACCACTACTATGCTAAACTTAAATATGAACTACAAATTAAAATGATAGAGTGAAGAAAATGTTGGGGAAGACACTGCTTCCAAAGAGTACTGCAGGAAGAGAGACTCATACTTCTATATATATTTTTACTTAACATCAATCTATTTTAAGCGGCCTAATCGTAACAATTTTATTTCAAATTTGAATATGCATGCACAAGGTTAAATATAAATAGCTAGGTTTTTAAGCGCAAGCTAGAGTAGATTTTTCGTAATATAAGCATCTTTGAAGGTTTATTCATATGATGAAATAGCTGGCAACTTTACATTAAATTCACTAAAAAGCTGTACCTACAATTGTATATTGGGATATAATTGTAAGGATATCCATTCAATCAAAGAAGCGGGAGGATGAGACTGAAAGATACCTTCTTTATTGGATGGAATTGAAATCCATTACCAATTTCCCATTGCTCGAGTGCGCTTTGATTATCATCATCATATGTGTTCAATATTGATCAAATGATCTATTGGGGGTCGATTGCTATTTAATTGCATTAACCATGAAATATGAATAATAATAATAGAGAATAAATAGTAAATGAACAGTAAATAACACCAGAGATTTAAGGTGGTTCGACCATTAAATAGCCTACCTCTACCGGCAGCAGAGGAGGAGTTTCACCATAACAAAAGATGAGATTACAAAATAGAGAGACTAATCAAACACCCTGAGACTCTCTATATCTCTCAAAAGGAATAAAAAGAATTCTCTCAAAAGATTCTCTCTCACAAATCTCTTAAGCTTTTGGGTGTACTCTCTTCAGAAGGAATGGAGCTCCTTTTATAGGCCAGAGGAAGAGGTTATGCATTGAGTGAATGTATGTGTAAAGTCAATAAAAAACATGGCCTCACCTTTTGACAAAACACAACCACACCTTTTGACTTCAATGGCTATAATCTTTGACATGTTTGTTTAATAAAGACAAAACTCACAAATCTCCACCTTGGCTTTAATTAGACAAAGCTACAAGTGAAACTCCTTTGCTTCCTTAACCGCTAAGAGGCAACTCATGCTTCGAACACTAATCAAGTCCAGACAATATCTGAACTTGATAGTAGCAAGTGGCTTAGTCAATATGTCTGCTAGATTGTCTGCAGTAGCAATCTTCTCGATTGAAACAATACCTTGGCTTATGATCTTTCTGATGAAGTGATATCTAACATTGATACGTTTGGTCCTCTCATGGTGCATTTGATCTTTAGACAGATCAATAGTTCCTTGGTTACCACAAAATACAACAGTAGATTTCTATTATAAACCCAAATCACCTACCAAAACTTTCAGCCAAACAGTTTCCTTCACTGCTTCTGTAAGAGCCATGTACTCAGCTTCAGTTGTAGATAGAGCAACTATGTTTTGTAATGTTGCTTTCCAACTGATTGCACAACCAGAAATAGTGAACACATAACCTGTAAGAGATCTCAACTTATCCAAGTCACCTGCATAGTCAGAATCAGCATCCAACAACGCCAATAGTAGAACTAGAGCTACCATCATATACCAAGCCAATATTAGTTGTGCCTCTTAGATACCGAAGTATCCATTTCACAGCTTGCCTATGTTCTTTGCCGGGATCAGACATATATCTGCTAATAACACTGGCAAAGCCTTGAGAAATATCAGGACGAGTACATACCATAGCATACATAATGCTCCCGACAGGCTAGCATATGGAACATGTGACATGTACACCTTCTCTTCCTGAGTTTGAGGTAAATGCTTCTTTGAAAGCTTAAAGTGTGCAGCCAATGGAGTGCTCACCACTTTGCATTCCAGCATTGTAGAGCGTTCAAGTACTTTCTCACTGTACCTTTTCTCAGACAGGAACAACTTTCCTACCTTCCGATCTCTGTAAATCTCCATGCCAAAATTTTCTTTGCTATACCTAAGTCTTTTATCTCAAATTCACCATTCAGTTGAGTCTTTAACCTGTTGATCTCAAACATGCTTTTAGAGGCAATAAGTATGTCATCAACATAAAGAAGCAAATAGATAAAAGAACCATCAGACAACTTCATGTAATATACATAACTGTCATATTGGCTTCTAGTAAAGCCATGTGTACCCATGAAAGTATCAAACTGCTTGTACTAATCGCTCTTGGAGATTGCTTCAAACCATATAATGATTTCTTCAGCAAATAAACAAGATCTTCCTTTCCTGTTTCAATAAAACCCTCAAGTTGATGCATGTAGATTTGTTCTTCGAGCTCACCATGTAGAAAAGCAGTCTTAACATCAAGCTGCTCAAGCTCCAAATCCTGCAGTGCTACCATGGCAAGTAATACACGTATAGAGCTATGTTTAACAACAGGAGAGAATACCTCATTGAAGTCTATGCCTTCTCTCTGACTATAGCCCTTGGCAACCAAACGTGCTTTGAACCTTGGTGCTTCAACCCCTTGAGTTCTATCTTTTTTCTTGAAGACCCATTTGCAACCAACAATCTTCTGACCTTTCAGTGGTTTTACTAGCTCCCACGTATGGTTCTTGTGAAGAGACTCAATTTCTTCACCCATAGCAGCTAACCACTGAGTTGCTTCATCACTAGAGACAACTTTATGATAACTGGTACGTTCATCACCTTCAAGGTTATCTCCCACAGCCAAAGCATGAGTAGTATTTTCAGAGTAATGCTCTGTAAAATCTGCATATTTCTGTGGTCTTCTTATCTGTCTTCTTTCTCTCCCAGTAGCTAGCAATGTTGTACAGTTGCTCCTCATAAGGCACATCTGAAACATCATCAAAAGAATTATGTACCTTTTAAATTAATGGTTGTACTTGTCTTCTATCATGCACTTGTCTTGAGGGCTCCAGCTCAAGCTCCATCTGCTTCATAACACCGTGGTCCTTTACTACGTCAGACATTCTCCTTTGGTCTATCAAAGTACACTCATTTACTCTTGACATCTCTACTAATAATCAAACCAAAGGATAATGGATCCATACACCTTTACCTGTAACCTTTGAGCCCCAATGTATATCCAGCAAATATGAATTTCTTTACCCTTGGCTCAAGTTTACCATTTTTAACATGAGAATAAGCGAGGCAACCAAATACTTTTAGAAAAATATAATCGCAGGAGAACCAAACCATACCTCAAAAGGAGTTTTACAATCAATAATAGTTGGATGAGACCTATTAATCAAATAGCAAGCATATTAATAGCTTTCTCGAAAGGTTTTAGACAAACTCAATTGGACAACATGCACCCGACTCTTTCCAAAAGAGTCATGTTCATACGTTACGCAACCCTATTTTGTTGTGGTGTATATCTCACGGATCGCGGTGTCTCACTATACCTTCATTTATGCATAACTGATCAAATTCACCTTTGCAGTATTCCATATCATTGTCGGTTCTGAGACGCTTGATATTCCTCCCAGTCTGCTTCTCAATAAGTATCTTCCACTGCTTAAAAATGTAGAAAACTTCACTCTTTTGCTTCAGAAAGTACACCCAAGTCATGTTAGAGTAGTCATCGATAAAAGTTAGCATATATCGAGAACCACTCTTTGATAAGATAAATGTAGGGCCCCAAACATTCGAATGGATGTAATCCAAAGTGCCCTTAGTTCTGTGCACAATAGTACTAAATTTGACTCTAGTGTGTTTGCCATACACACAATGTTTACAAAAGTCAAGTTTGTTGGTTTTCTGACCATTCAACAAACCTCGCTTGCTTAATAAACTCATGCCTCGTTCACTCATGTGACCAAAGTGCATGTGCCATAAGCGAGTAGAATCTGTATCAGGATTTGATGAGAAAATAGATGTTGCAGTACCTGTAACTGTGTTGCCTTGAAGAATATAGAGTGTGTTGACCAGCTTCCCTTTGATCACCACCAGTGCACCTTTGCTGACTTTTAGCTGACCGGCATCACCACTGTATCTGAAACCCATGTGGTCCAAAAGACTCAAAGAAACAAGATTCTTTCTCATATTAGGTACATACCTAACATTGTTGAAGGTTCTAATAATACCATCATACATCTTGACATGAACATAACCAACGCCAGAGACTGGGCATGAGGTATTATTCCCCATTAAGACAGAACCACCTTTAGTTGCCTGAAAAGTGGTGAACCAATCTCTACGAAAGTATATATGGTAAGAACAAGCAATGTCAAGTATCCAGGAATCATCAGAACTTATAGTAGTAACAGATAATGTTATATCACCAGCTTCAAAATTGTCCTCAACAATGCTAGCATTCATACCTGAAGAAGTTTCTCCTTATGTTGTTTTGCTCTAGCCTTAAAGTAGTCTTTCACCATGTGCTCTTTCTTCTTGCAGTAGAAACAAGTTACAGCTTTGTTTCTAGATTTAGATCTAGATTTCTCTTTGTTACTAGCCCCTTTCTCTTGAGGCCTACCTCTGACAAATAGGCCCTCAGCTTGATGTTCACCCCGATTCTCTGAAACCTTCTTTTTCAATTCCTTGGAGTTAAGAGCACTTTTGACATCATTAATGGAGATAGTCTCGCTCTCATATAACATTGTATCAACAAAATGCTCAAAAGAAGGGGTTAGTGAGCATAACAAAATTAGGGCCTGATCCTCATCATCAATAGTACAGTCTATATTCTTAAGATTAATGATAATCCTATTGAACTCATTCATATGGTCAGTAATTGATGTACCTTCCTTCATATGAAATGTGTAGAGCTGTTGCTTCATATATAATCGATTTGTGAGAGACTTTGTCATAAAGAGCGACTCCAAATGGAGCCATAAGCCGTCATGAGATGTTTTATCCATTACCTCTCTAAGAACCTCATACGCCAAATGGCAATTTGAATCTTTTGTGTGCTCAGAATCTCCTTCTTTTCATCATCTAATAGTCTTTCTGGCAGTGCATCTTTTCCTTGCAACGCCTTTAACAAACCTTGTTGCACTAATAAAGCCCGCATCTTGACTCTTCAGAGATTGAAGTCATTTCTGCCATTGAAGTTCTCAATCTCATACTTCGTGGTAGACATTCTGCCAAAATTCACTTAGATAACAAAGCAAGCTAGCTCGGATACCAATTTGTTGGGGATCGACTGCTATTTAACTGAATTAACCACAAAATATGAATAATAATAGAGAATGAATAGTATATGAACAGTAAATGACACCATAGATTTAAGGTGGTTCGGCCTTTAAATAGCCTACATCCACCGACTGCAGAGGAGGAGTTTCACTATGACAAAAGATGAGATTACAAAATAGAGACTAATCAAACACCACGAGAATTTCTATATCTATCAGAAAGAATGAAAAGAATTCTCTAAAAGAATTCTCTCTCACTAATCTCACTCTCTCACATATCCCTTAAGCTTTGGGTGTGTTCTCTTCAGACGAAATGGAGCTCCTTTTATAGTCCAAAGGAAAAGGATATGCATTGAGTGAATGCATGTGTAAAGTCAATAAAAAACACAACCTCACCTTTTGACAAAACACGTACCACACCTTTTGACTTCAATGGCTATAATCTTTGACATACTTGTTTAATAAAGACAAAACTCACATGATCAAGGATAAGTGAATGGAAGCTTGATGGATCTTTGAAAATTGGTGAAGACTTTAGATAGGTCAATCTTTGAGATACTTGTTCCATTGTAGGACGAGACTGAGGATTAGTGTCAATGCATTGAAGTGCTATCAAAATCACCACAAGTACTTCCTTTATGACTTGATCAACCATTTGAAGTAGAAGGAGTGGATCGAGAATATCTTTTACTAACATGCTCAATGATAAGTTGCTTATGAAATCCCCGGGATGCATTCCTTGTATTACTTCAAGTGCTACAACTCAGAAACTATATACATCACATTTTTCAGTTACCCTCATTACATAGGCAAGCTCTACAAATAGAAATCAAGAGAAAAATATTTGATTGTGATCAATGGGAGAAAATGAGGCTCTCTTGTAGAGTAGCTTAGTTCACTCGAATCTTTGTTTATTCAAAAAACAATATCGTTTAAGGTATATAATTCAATCAAGATTATACTGCTTGAATACCTAATAGTAGAAGAAATAAAAATTGAAAGGAGAGACATACATGGTGCCATGTATCCATGTGTGCCTGCAAGCATACTCCAATGTGACGAATCAGGTTCTAGCAGTCTAGATATACCGAAGTTTGAAACACAAGCCTTGTTCTCTTCATCCAATAGAACATTATTGCTTGTTATGTCTCGATGAACAATGGGTGGGCCACAATCATGGTGCAAATAAGATAAAGCTTGAGCAATGTCTCTAATGATGTTACTCTCTTGACCCAATCCAACTCCATAGCTCTTTCATTATATCTCAAAATGGCACCCAAACTTCCTGTCTCCATATACTCATATGTAATAAAGTTGAATTTAGCAGTAGAGCAGAAACCATATAACCTCACGATATTCCTATGTCGAATCTGAGTACTTAATGCTTGAATTTCATTTTGGAAAGATTGCTCAACAACTTGACCTTCTCCTTGAAGATTCTAGATAGCAAGTGTACCACCAGATGGAAGTGTTACCTTATAGACTATGCTATGGGCTCCGCCACCAATTTGATACTTATTGTCAAAATTTTCTGTTGCCCGAAGAATGACTTTAAATAATTCTTTTCCATGGTCAACACTCCTAATAGAGAATAAATGTTTCCCTGCAAACTCTTCACAAGTGTCATTTACAGTGGACTTATCTCTCTTGTAACATACCAAAATGATTCCAACCACTAGAAATAAGAGAAATAAAATGCCAAATATGGAAAAAGCAACTGAGATAACAAATTTGTGATGTTTCTTGGTGTCAGCATCTTTAGTTGCCCAAGGGGAGTGAATACATGGAGGCAAACCATGGACTTGACCACATAAACCCTTATTGTGGATGAACTACTCAGCTGGAGCTATTTGAAAGAAATGGTTGTCAGGAACTGGACCGTCTAAAGAATTATAAGACAAATCCAATGATGTCAAGCCCATCATGGATCAGAAAGAACATGGAATTTGACCAACCAACTCATTATGTGATAGTTTCAATGCATCTAAGTCTGTTGCCTTGCTGAGTTGGGGTGGTATTTTTTCCGGTGAAGAAGTTATCACTCAAATCTAGAACTTGGTAAGTTTAAATTACCAAGTTGAAAAGTGATGGCTCCACTTGGGACCCTAGTCAAAATTGACCTGGAGAAGGCCTTCGACTTGGTGGACTGGGATTACCTATTTGATATCCTCAACGCTAAGGGATTCAGGCCTAAATGGGTAGGATGGATTAAATGCTTGCTCACATCCTCCAAAGCACGATTCCTCATTAACGACACACCATTTGGATACGTTAGAAGTAAAAGAGGCCTAAGGCAGGGCGATCAGCTGTCCCTATTACTTTTTGCCCTGGCAATGGATGTATTACCAATGATGCTCTCAAACGCTATCCAATCCAACATCTACCGTCGGATTCCCATTGGGGAAAATAGTGAACATACCCTCTCGACACTGCAATATGCAGATGATATCCTGGTTTTCTGCACTGGAGGCTTGGATGAGGCGCGTATCCTAAAGTTAATCCTCTACTTGTTTGAGGGCTTCTCGGGTTTGAGGATAAACTATTCTAAAAGCGTTTTGATCCTTATTAAAATGGCGAACTACAACATAGAAGATTTTGCACAAGTGTTAAATTGTGCCATTGCGGCCCACCCAATTACATTATTTGGGAGTTCCACTCTAGGGAGGACGCCCTAGGAAGGAGGATTGGAACACCTTAATTGAGAGAATCAGAAGGAAGTTGACATCATGGAAAGGAAAACTACTATCCATGGGAGGTAGACTCACAATGTTGAACTCTGTAATACCAACAATCCCAATCCACTGGATGCCAGCTTTCCACCTGCCAGAATGGGTTATCAAAAAGATTGATAGCATAAGAAAGGACTTTCTCTGGAAGGGAGTTGACAGAGAGAGAGACTGCTACCACCTATTCAGGTGGGAAAAAATATGTCAGCCTAAAGAAAACGTGGGATGGGGGATCCTAGACCTCCGAACTTTCAATAAAGCTTTAATTGGGAAATGGTGGTGGCGGATCCTCAGAGGATGAGTGGGTATCTGTCAAAAGATCTTCAAAAACGCATACCCAAGGAGAGGTTATATCAACCCTCACAAGCCAGCCTTGGGGTGGGCATCCCCATTCTGGAAAGGTCTTTACCGGGAAAGTCCCCTAGTAATGGCCAATATTCACGTCATACCGGGCTCTGGCAGCGAAACTAACTTCTGGATGGACAATTGGTGGAAGGGGCAATCTTTGAAGCATACTTACCCAGGGATGCATGAATTATCTACTACAAAACACCTAACCATCCAAGAGGCCAGATCCAGACTCCAAAGAGGCCTATCGATCCTAAAGTCGGGCCCCTTAACGGCTAATGAAATGGAGGACATGCCTCTATTAATACAGGCTTTATTGGACCCGGTCACAAACCTAGATGCAATGGATACCAGGGAATGGAGACTCACAAATAATAGAGTATTTACGGTCAAATCACTCTACCTCTTCAGAATTGATGGAGGAATAAGAAGTGATCTAAAAAAGTATTTATGGAAGCAACCTTGCCCTCTCAAGACAAAACTATTTGCATGGTTGGCAAGAGAAAATAGGATCCTAACCCTCAACAATTTGCACAAAAGGAAGTGGAAAGGAGACCGCACAACATGCAACCTGTGTGAGTCTGAAGAAGAATCAGTGCAACATTTACTTATAGCTTGTCCATATGTGAAACAGATATGGGATCACTTCGCGACCTTGTTTGGAGCCAGACCTGGGGGGATGACCTTTATGCATTATGGGGCACCAGAAACACCCCCTCGAGGGTGAACAATACCTTACGTGAGGGGTGGAGCATTGCTGCCATGGCAATCACCTGGAGAATTTGGGGAGAGAGAAATCGACGGTGTTTTCAGGCTAAACAACGTGTTTACTTAAGAACCATTCATGCTATTTCTTTGCTCGTCATCTCTTGGTTGGATGCAGCTCTTAATTTGTTGCCGTCATCTCTTAATTATAAGGGTGCTAAGTTTTATTGATTAATTGTTTAATTATTTATTTTTAATTTGTAATTGTTTTTTATTGCAAGATCCCATGTAAATTAAAATTAACAAAGAATCACGTTCTAAATAGATATGACAAGATGTGAATAAAACTATAATACTGAGTAATAGAAATAATCGGGGAAAAATAATTCCATATTTGAGTTCTTAGCAAATTAACCTCTTTGAAAGCATAAGTTTATATTGGATCAAAGCATCAAGCAAGAAGGATTACTTGGTTATTTAATGCATAATTGGATACAGGATAGTTCATCCACTTTTATAAAAATAAATAAATAAAGTAAACCGGGTAAAAAAAAAACATTGTAATGAGATAGAACTTCAGAACTTTATATTTTCCCAAAATAAATGGCAAGACTTATAAAGCATCAACTAGACTTGACCAAGTCTTGAACAATTATTTTAATTTTCCAAGAAATAAAAAGAATCAGTTGGATGTCATGAACAGTTTCCCACTAGGCCTGTAAACGGGCCGAGCTTGATCGGGCTGAGCCCAGCTCGAATTCGGCTCAAAATAGTCTAGCTCGAGCTCGAGCTCGAGCTCGGCTCGAGCTCGAAATTAGCTAGAATAAGTTTGCTCGAGCTCGGCTCGATTTTAATTTCGAAAGCTCGAAATTAAGAACTTAATTATAATTTTTAAAACAATTTTTAAATCTAAGATTTAGTTTTAAATTAAAAACTTATTTATAAATTAATTTTTTTATATTATATATTATATGTCAATACTAAATATTAAATATTTTATTAATATATTATAATATTTATTAGTTTTTACTAATTTTATTAAATTTTATTGATTTTTTTAATAATATTTATATTATATATTAATATATTAATATTAAATTTCGAGCTTGAAATTTGAGCTCGATCGAAGCTCGAAATTAATTTCGAAGCTTCGAAATTAAAGCGCCTAAAGCTCATTTCGAAAGTTCGAAATTCGAGGCGAACTTCGAAGCTTTTACCGAGTCGATCTCGAAATGCCACGCAACAAATTTGATCGCTTTAATGCCCTCTATTTCCCACACAATTAGAAAATAAGTCAGGCCTATTCATCAAATAAATATTTTTATTTTAAATTGTTAAATGAAGCCAACAATCAGTACTAGCAACCATTTCCCCTCCAAAGAATATATAAATCACTAAGATTATTTATGTATTTACTTATTTATTTATTTATTGGGATTCTTGTTTGTTCATATCATTATATGTTTGTCAGCTGATTAACTATTGAAAATGCAGTTGTTGCAAATCAATCAAAATGTCTCCCAAGAAAGGAGCAAGAGAAGGTCGGTGATTGATTCATCCCATTCAAAGTGTCTCCCAAGAACAATCAAAATTACATCAAATTAACAAGCAATCTAGAAATGATGCCATGAGGTCACCTATCTCAGATGTAACAGGGATATTGTCCACAGCAGTAATGGACTGTGGCAAGGCCTCCCCTAATTGTTAATCAAAAGGTGGAAGTAGAATTAGAATCACTGATTCTTCCTCACTGAAATTAAGGATCATCAAGGAGGTTAGAATCTTTCAGAGAGGACAAAGAGATGGTGATCAAGCTTGAAGAAAGTTAATTAAGCTCACTTGCCACTTCTACAATTCATCCCACAAAATATATTTTTTTTTATTGAATATTGTTAGTTCAATATTTTTTTTTCTTTTTTGATAAAAGGTGGATAAACCACGTTCATTGATTAGCAAGAGGTTCTTAATTGAACCATAGGTACATGTAGTGTCGATACACTATTGTGGTACAAATGACAAGTCTGGGCTATTGGAGTGTGGAGAATAACCCCGGGTGTAGGTACTCGACCCGGATAGTCATTATCGACGCAAACCAACGTTTTACTAAGAGCGTTCCCCTACGATAATTCTATGCCATGCGAATGGGTGCATGCGAGGTGAAATCCGATTAGTGGGCTGATCCGGCAGAGGTAGGCCTTTCACTCCTTTCTACTAGGAGGGCACCTAGCCGTTCGGGCAAGCTATTGCTTCCACCTTATAGACCTATCTCTGTTGCCAATACACTTTCCCGTTACTTGTGTAGGGTGTTTTCCTTTTCTTTTTTCGGTAGGGCATCCTTAGTGGATCAAACTTTCCGGCCGGTAGGGCATCCCTATTGGATCCGACTTTCCGATTTTTCGTCCGGTATGGCATCCCTAATGGATCCTACTTTCCGGATTTTTTTTTTTTTTTTTGGGCACCAGAGATTAGATCTGTTTAATGGAAGCTCACTTGTACCCCCAAAGACTATGTCCCCACTATGTATTCAGGGTTACTCGACCCCTAAGAGATCAGCCCCTAAGTATATAACACCGGGCATACACCTGTTGATAGGGCATAGAAGCTCATACGGGGAACATGAACTGAGTAGAACTTTAGTTTGTGCTGATATGTGCTATCTTAGGCTTTCCTAGGCACGACGGGGTTGTATTGGGGCCAACACTCAAGTTGCTTCGTCATCGCTGAAGTCGCTTCTCGGGAGATGTTCATGTGACCTTTGTTGCCTTCAAAAACATGGTTGAAAAGCATTTCCAACAACCCATCCGCACCTTGTACTCTGATAATGGTGGGGAGTACATTGCTCTTCGGCAATTTCTAAATACCAATGGCATTACTCATCTCCCCCCCCCCCCCCCCCCCCTCACACTCTAGAACACAATGGGTATTTTGAGCGCCGGCATCGCCACATTGTCGAGACCGACTTGTCATTGCTTCATCATGCTTCTTTTCCGACTTAGTTCTAGTCCTTTGTCTTTGCTACTACGGTTTATCTTATCAATCGCATGCCCAAAGCAAACTTGCAGTCCCGTTCTTCCTTTGAACTTCTATTCAACAAGCACCCCACTCCCACATCTCTTCATGTTTTTGGTTGTCTTTGTTTTCCTTAGCTTCGTCCGTACACTACTCACAAACTTGAACCTCGGTCCAGTGCTTGTGTCTTTTTGGGCTATTCTCTATCTCAAGGTGCCTATATTTGCTACAATTTCTCCACCCATAAGCTTGTCATCTCCCGTTATGTTCGCTTTGTTGAGGATGACTTTACTTTCTCTAGGTCCTCTTCCACCTCTGCCAAAACTTCTGTCCCGACATTTCTGGCGTCCTCCTGGCTTCCGCAACCATCGTTGCCCCTGAGTAACCTCCCGGCACCTGTGGTGGCACCTCCTGTGTTGCCTCCTTCCGAAAGGAGACTAGCTCGCCAAGGCTCCTGGGCCACTTCTTCTCTATTCCTGTTACGGCGTCCCTGCGCGCCGAGCATCCCTCACCTTACTCAGGTCCAGGTTCTTCCTCTGTTGCTCCCAGGAATGCCACCAATGTTCACCTAATGACCACTCGGTTCAAGAATTCTATTTTTAAGCCCAATCCGAGGTACACTCTCTCTGCTACAGTTGCTCCTGATACTGAACCTGCTATAGTGACTCAGGCTCTTCGTCAACCCAAATGGTTTCAAGTAATGCAAGTTGAATATGATGCTCTTCAACGCAACAAAACCTGGGTCATTGTTCCTCCTGCTCTACATCAGAATATTGTTGGGAACAAGTGAGTGTTCCGTATCAAACACCGCCCGGATGGTACCATTGAACGGTTTAAAGCCCGTCTTGTTGCCAAAGGGTTTAATCAGCGTCCCGGTGTTGATTTTCATGAAACTTAGTCCTGTTGTTAATCCAGTCACTGTTCACACAGTCTTGAGTGTAGCATTGCATTACAGGTGGTATGTTCGGCAGCATGATGTCAACAATGCATGTCTCAATGGACATCTCACTGAGGAAGTTTACATGGCACAACCCTATGGTATGCGTGGTTCCCACTTTCCCCATTATGCTTGTCATTTGCAGAAGGCTCTCTACGGTTTGAAGCAAGCCCCGCGAGCATGGTACCATGAGTTGAAACTATTTCTTTGGCCTCTTGGTTTTGTTACTTCTCGTCCAGATACATCCCTCTTCATTATGTCGGCTTTCTCTACTATTGTCTATTTTCTGGTTTATGTTGATGACCTTCTGATTACTGGCAGTGATCCTTAACTAGTTGCTCGCATTATTCAGCAACTTAACACTAAATTTTCCACCAAGGATCTTGGTGTGCTCTCCTACTTCTGTGGTGTTGAAGTTACCTCGACGTCTGATAGTGTGTTTCTTTCTCAGCACAAGTATATTGTTGACCTTCTGTAGAAACACAACATGCTTGACTCGAAACCGGTTTCTACGCCTCTTGCTGTTGGTGCCTCTCTCCTTCTTCATGATGGGTCATCTCCTGTTGATGCTACCAAGTATAGACAGGTTGTTGGTGGTCTTCAACATTTACGCATGACTTACCCTGACATTTCTTTTGCTGTCAACAGACTTTCTCAGTTCATGCATCAGCTAACTGAGGATCATTGGGGGGCTTTTAAGCGCTTGCTTCGGTATTTGAATGGCACCAAATCTCTTGGCATTCGACTTCAGACACATTCCCTTCTTTTGCTTCACGGTTTTTCTGATGCCGAATGGGGGGGTAATCCGGATTATCGTACCTCCACGGGTGCATATGTCATGTTCTTGGGTGCCAATCCCATCTCCTGGCGATCTACCAAGCAGCGACCGCTGTTGCTTTCGGCCATCTCTTGGCTGAGTATCGTGCTATTGCTTCTGCTGCGGCTGAAATTCAATGGATCAAAACACTTCTTCATGAACTGCATGTCCCTATTTCTTCAGCACCCACTATCTACTCGGACAATCTTGGTGCCATGTATCTATGTGCTAATCCTGTGTTTCATTCACGAATGAAACATCTTGCCATTGACTATCACTTTGTTCGTGATCTTGTTCAGTCTTCCCTTCTTCGGGTTGTTCATGTCCCTGCTGCTGATCAACTTGCTGATGCACTAACGAAACCTTTGCCTCGCCCTTGGCTACTTGACATTTGTGACAAGATTGGTATTGCTTCTCGTACACCATTTTGAGGGGGCCTATTAGGGTTTCAAGTATTTATCTATTTATATTTTGTATTTATCTCTATATATATTTAGTTCCTATTTTACCCTTGTAGTGGTATTATAAATACCTCAACTTATTATCAATAATATTATGCCTTTTCTTATCACCAACAAGAGGTTGGGATTCTCTCGGGAAGAGCCAGGTTCGAATCCCCCCTCTTGCAAGGTGGGGAATAGGTACGTATGGGACTTCCAACAAACAAATCGTGAGCTCTTGACTATTTAAGAATATTTGTATATATTTTAGCAATTTTTCATCTCTGCTTCTGCTTCTGAGACCGAGAGAGAAGAAGGTATTTTCCAATATTGAGCCATTAGTAAAAAAAATAAAAGCAGATACCATTTGTGACCCATGGTACCATTGGGGTAAGTCAGGTGATTGTAAATGCAGTGATATTCAGTATGTGATCCTTGTCACCAAAATAAGTGTGATATTATGTGATTTCTAACATATACATATATCTTTGGAAAAGCAGTGATTCAACTGTAAAGAAAGAGAAGGTATTAAAGAAATAGCAAGCCGGTTTCAATTATTCCAAAGCACTTGGCCAAATTTTTCTTGGTTCACAAAGGAAACATTATTAGCATTGATCGAACACGTACATATACATATAAAATACAATGATGGAACTGAACCTATATAGAGCAGAGAATCTGAGACCTAATCTCATAATTATAAGATCAAATTAATATGAACTATGAACCAACACTGAAAGCATGGCTCATGCATTTGATCATGATGTTTGTATATCCATCAAGTGACCAATTGTGAGTGCATGGAAAGAGAGGCTGCTTGTTATTGTTGGCAGTTTTGGAGAAGACAAACTCTGAGTAACTTGCTGCATTGTTGGACGAGATTGTGGATGTATGAAATTCATGCATATTACCTTATGTTTTGGAGGAATGTTGGCCCGTCGGTGCTCAAAATGGCTTTGTTTTTATAAACAGGGCAAAAAACAGCAATCTCAAGAGAAAGGAAGCGTTTTCAAGAGAATGCGGGCCAAAGTAAGCGAAACCGAGCTGAAAGACAGTCCATACGGAGTCCCATACGGACCCGTATGGACCTGGAGATTTATACGGACACATGAACGGACTGACAGAACCCCGTACATGAAGACCTGAGAAGTATATGACCCCGTATGATAGTCCGTATGGGAGTCCATATACGGGCCATACAGGGTCGTATGGAACACATACTGGGTCGTATATCGTAAAACTGCAGCTGCGATTTCGGGCGAACGAGGGTAAAGTCGGGAAATACACCCAAAACCCTAGAGGGGGGGGGGGGGTATAAATAGAAATGTTAATGAGGGTTTTGGGGCATCTTGGAAGGGGGGTTGGAGCCAAAGCATCAAGGAGGAGGAAGCTATCATCATCTTGGAAGAATTTAGTGTGCACCCTCCTAATGTAAACATGAATAACTTTGAGATTAAGCCAAGCACTATGACTATGATCCAGAATACAGCCCAGTTTGATGGAAGGCTGGATGAAGACCCTCACGCTCATTCGCCAAGTGTGTTCAGATTTGCAACATGTTCAAGATCAATGGGGCATCCGATGACGCCATTAGATTGAGATTGTTCCCCTTTAGCTTGAGAGAAGGAGCCTACAGGTGGTTAACTTCACTTCCATCGGGATCTATTCACACATGGGCCGAGATGCTCAATAAGTTCCTTGGGCGGTACTTCCCACCTAGTAAAGCCGCAAAGATTCGATTGGATATTTCCTCTTTCATACAAGGACCCAATGAATCGTTCTATGAAGCTTATGAGAGGTACAAGGATCTACTCCGGCGTTGCCCCCAACATGGGTTGGACGATTGTGCTAAAGTACGAACCTTCTACCATGGATTGGATGATGCAACACGACATTTGGTTGATGCTGCCGCCGGAGGCTCTCTTGGAAACAAATATCCCGATGACGCCGAGAAGATTTTTGAAGACATGGCTAGTAATGAAGCCCATTGGTCTACTCGGGGGAAGCAAGTTAAATTGGTGAGCTCCTTAAATGAACCCAATACCATTGATGTAGCTCTCGCCGAGAAGTTGGATATCTTGACAGGGAAAATTGAGGCGTTGACCACCGGTAGCCCTCGGATCGTCTCCGGTGTCATCTTGCAACACTTGTGGTAGAGGGCATGACATAACAAGTTACCTAATTATGAGCATGGAGAATCTCACCATGGAGCAAGTGCAATACTTAAACAACAACCAAGGGCAATCGGGGGGGCAATATAGAGCCTATGCACCCAAGTGGAACCACCCCGGGTTGGCATATGGGAATCCTAGTGGGGGGCAATACCCGCCGGGCTTCCAACACCCCTCGAAGCCACAAGAGAGAAAGCCAAGCTTAGAGGAGATGATGTTGAAGATTGTGCAAGATAATCAAACAACCATCCGAAGTCTACAAGTTACTGTGCAGAATTTGGAGAATCAAGTGGGTCAAATGGCCAAGACACTTTGGAGAGGTCAGCAGTGGGAAGCTTGCCCTAGCAAACACCTGAGAGACAAACCCACGTGAGAAATGCAAGACAATTACTTTGAGGAGTGGTAAGGAGATCGACCTCCCTGTGGGAAAGCAACAAAGGAAAAGTTCAATTGAAAAGGATGCACCGGTACCCGTTGCCACTTCCAATGAAGAGGAGAAGGGCAAAGAGGAAGCCACACCTATTCCTCCATGCCAACCAAAAGTCCCTTATCCAGCAAGATTAAGAAAGGATAAGGAGGATGCCCAATTTGCAAGGTTCACAAGCATGATGAAGCAACTACAAATTAACTTGCCATTGGTGGATGTCCTAGCTTAAATGCCGAAGTATGCGAAATTTATGAAGGACCTCCTATCCAATAGGAAGAAGTTGGAGGAAGTGGGTGCCGTCACTCTCAATGCTCAATGCTCGGCTGTTCTACAACACGATTTGCCCAAGAAACTCAAAGACCCGGGCAGTTTTGTTGTCCCATGTACTTTTGGCGAAGGGATCACCAAGAAAGCATTGGCGGATTCAGGAGCAAGTATTAATGTGATGCCCTGTAACTTATACATGAAACTTGGGCTTGATGACCCAAAGCCCACGGGGATGACAATACAACTAGCGGATCGGTCTATAAAGAGTCCTAAGGGTTTGGCCGAAGATGTCCTCATCAAGATTAATGAGTTTGTATTTCCGGCCGATTTTGTTCTTTTTGATGTCGATGACAATGTGGATCATGCCCAAGGGAAGCTAGCATTAAGAGTGGGGGATCAAGAAGTGATCTTCCAAATACCCGAGGCAATGCGACACACTGTGGCCCAAGACGATACATCCTACAGTGTGGACGACATCGATCTAATTACCTCCGCTTGCATGGAAGATCTCTTGATGATAGACGAATTTCATGATGAGTTGAATGAAGCGGAAGACATTGCAGAAGAGACCCATAAAAATTCAACTATACTAAGGAATGAAAACCGGACCAAAGCTAAAAAGACCAAGAAGAGAAGAAGGCCCATTCCGGCCTTGGAGAAGTGCTGGAGGAAGGTGCAACAAGAAGGGGTAACTGCCACATCTTTTTCCTCCACTTCCCCCACCAAGTACCCAGGTATGAAAGTAAAAGATTCTTCTATTTATGCACATTTGGGAGAGTGTTTGTTCGGGTCATGCTTCAAGGGAAAGACTAATGGGAGCTTCAAGGTATTTGAACCTCTATAAGGTAAATTGAAGGTACCTCAAGCTAGTGACGTTAAACAAGCGCTTCTTGGGAGGCAACCCAAGTTCTGGAACTTTCTTTCCTAGTTTTTAGCAATTTTTGTTTCTTTTGATTAGCTAGTGATGCTTGAAATAAGTGGAAGTGGTGTTTTTGTCCAATTCTTTTTGTTCTTATGCTGGAGGTTGTCATTTAGAGGTAATGTCTTGCTTTCTATCAGGCCGCGCAAAGAGAATGGCATGAATGGACCTGGGAGGGCTGTATAAGCCTCTGCCCAGGTGTATACGGGGTCTCATACGGACTGATAGCAGTCCGTATATATAGATAGTGTTATATACGACCCCATATGGACTCCATATAGGAGTCCGTATAGGGTCTGTCGAGGGGCACGAGTAAGGGGCGGTTTAAAAAGCCCCCTTTCACCCTTTTCTCCTCACCATTTTCTCCCTCTCGTGCCCTAGAGACCCCACACCCTCTCTTTGCGACGCGGCGCCTATTCTTCCTCAAATTAAGGGCTTAATCACCCCTAGGTATGTGCTAATCACTCAAGATCTCAATTGTATGCCTTGCCGACATGATTTAGAAACCTAGGGTTGTTTGAAATCGATCTTTCGTGTGGATGAAATGAATGCGTTAGATTCTTGTGCCATTGTGTGATAGAACTTGCATTGGATGAATGATGCATGTTTTAGAAGTGTTTTGGATGTGAGAGATGTAGAAATGGGGCCAAGATTCGTCGCGGTCGCCGGCAGGCTCGCGGCCGAGTCCATACGGACTCCTATACGGAGTCCCATACGGACTCGTATAGAGGACTGCCCCCGTATACGAACTTCGGTCAGTCCGTATGGTACCCCGTACAGGGGCAATCTAGGTCATTTATTTGAAAATTTTGGCGTACCCCTTTAGCTTCTTCGGTACTAATATCCCTTGTTTAGTTTCAGATATGCCGAGGAAGATTACAGCATCGAAGAAGCGCCGGACGGGGGCCGGGTCGTCATCCACCGAGACACACTTCACAGATGAGGTCCACAGCCTTCGACATGTCCGTCTCTCCTCTCGCCGCTTCGGTCGGACCCGTGTCATAGATTGGGACACCCTCATCCAGCTTAACATCGCCGACCGAGTCCGAGAGATGATATCTTTCGGCGGCTGGGACAGGGTCTTCTCTCTTAGCCATGAGGTGTTCCGCCTCCCGACATTGGAGGTGCTGAGCTCTTTCGAGGCCGACAGGAGTGCGGTGGGGGAGCAGAACCGCATCGCCATTACCTTCCAGCTTTTCGGGCGATAGAGGGCGATGAGCTACACTCAGTTCGCGTTGTACATGGGGCTATACAATCGTGATTACACATTCACACGAGAGTACGCCGAGCTACTCACGGCCTTCCCCGAGCGCACCATTTCTTCTGCAAGCTTCTGGATTCAGCTGGGCGGTCGCTATGACAGTCACAATGCGTCCTTCATGACGGACCCAGTGCACCGCTACCTACATGCCCTCATCAGCCGCACCATCGCAGCCCGCAGTGACAATTGTGGAGTCGTCATAGTCACTGATCGCCTATTTCTCTACAGCCTCATTGAGCGAGTTCCGATCCACTTGGGGTACGTGCTCGCAGACTACTTGGCGCATCAGGGGCAGAACACCCGACTCACCGATATCCATGCCGGACCCTACATCACACGGCTTATCATGGGCATGGGTCTCGAGGCCGAGTTGGAGGGGGAGCAGCACCTGCAGTTAGTATCCCCACTGGACATGACACTCCTCATACAGATTGGATTGGTGCGGCGAGCCGGTGGACGTAATACTTTGGTTGGCCACGTATCAGATAGTTCGGAGGAGGACAGATCCGACTCCGATGATTCCGATTCGGCCGCCCCTTCAGTACAGCTACCCCCAGCACCCGGTGGACCCTCGGCACCCAGGAGCCATTACACGAGGTTGGAGGAGCAGATGACCGAGATAAGAGCTGTTCAGGACATGATTTTAGCGAAGCAGCGATGGCTTGGGGAGCAGTTTTTCGAGCTCTCGCTCTTTATTCGTGGACACACCGCATTTGCACCTCCCCCACCTCCAGCACCAGCAGACGATGAGCCAGCACGAGACACTTGACGTACTACTTTTATATTTTATTTCTCTCTATCTGGAACTTTGTTATCTGCACTTGTCATTTTATTTACCTCTACGCATCATGACACATTGAGCACGGGCATAGCCCTGCTACCTTATGTATTGCTTTAGCTATGTGGATTTTCTTGTTTTGCATGCTATTGGGTTTGATTCTTCTCTCTCTGTTCGCAGAGTCAACATGGGATTCACGACCCTCGATAATCAAGCAGTCCTCCGCTTCCACAAACAACTCTCGGCAACTATATTTAGGGGAGTTTCGTTCACCTTTCTCCACTAATTTCTTGCGCTGAATTTAATTTTCTTGCATTGAGGACAATGCAAACTTCTAGAGTGTGGGTGGGTGGCTACCTAGCTCCTTTTAGGGTCATTGTAAACTTTTAAGTGTGGAGATAGGTAGCTATCATGATCATTTATTGTAGATATTTTTGTGATAATTATGCTTGATATGCATGACAACCTTGGCGATAGATAAATATGACATGAATTTCTTCTCTAAGCACACCATTCGTGATTTGAAATGCTTCCAATTGAAACACCATGGGCATGTAGAGGTCATCTTTGTGACAATTATGATTATGAAAGACAATAGATAACCCATTGCCATATTCTTTTGACTTGACTAGCTAAGCATTATTTCTCAATGGCTCCAAGAAATTTCGTGGCACTAGTTCAAATTTGTGAACCCCTCATAACACACGTAGTGGACAAGTACAATAAAAATAAAGTAGTTTAGCACATCAATTAAGTTAATAAAGACAGTGTTCCGCTGCTTTTGGTGATGAACTAGTTTGGAGTTCCGGCTCCTAACCAGAGTGTTCTTCATTTTGAAAAATCACCATTTAGCATGAACATCTACGGGCAGAGTTGTAACCACCTAAGTAGCTAAGGATTCGGGTGCCTAATCAGCATGATTCCTTTGCAAAACGGGGGACTACACTCTACCCTGATCTTCAGTTTGGGAAAGTCGGATCTAATAGAGATGCCCTACCCGAAAAAAAAAATAAAAAAACTATTGTGTATTGGTCCACCGTTCATCCAATAGGGAAGTAACTCCTTTGATCTTAGGGCCCCAAGGACTTTCTAGAGTCCACTGAGAGCATGCTTGCCTTATTAAGACTTTAGAACATGGCATGTGGAGTGAATAAGCTTTGTCTAGGACTTTATCGGAAGAGTTACAGGATCAATCTAAGCCCTGGTGTGAAGATAGGAAAATACAATGAGGTGGTGCTATTGGACTAGAATTCATGTATAGTGTGTAGAGCCCAAGGTTGAACACTTATCTTCTTTTCTTGATTTCTTTTCTTTGCTTGAGGACAAGCAAACCTTTAAGTGTGGAGATATGTGATAAGTGTTCAAATGAGCATCATTTATGTATGAAATTCATGCATATTACCTTATGTTTTGGAGGAATGTTGGCCCGCCTGTGCTCAAAATGGCTTTGTTTTTGTAAACATGGAAGAAAACAGCAATCTCAAGAGAAAGGAAGTGTTTTCAAGAGAATGCGGGCCAAAGTAAAAGCTGAAAGCCGTGAAAGAGTCCATCACGGAGTCCCATACCGGCAGTATGGACACGGAGAGATTACTCTGGACACATGAGCGGTGTAACCCCATACACGAGGACCTGAGAAGTATACAACCCCGTATGATAGTTCGTATACGGGCCATACAGGGTCGTATGGAACACATCTTGGAGTGGTATATCGTAAAAAGCTAGCGAGCCGCGATTTGGCCGAATCGGGGGTAAAGTTGGAAAATACACCCAAAACCCTAGAGGGGGGTATAAATATATAGAGATGTTAATGAGGGTTTTGGGTCATCTTGAAGGGGGATTGGAGCCAAAGCATCAAGGAGGAAGAAGCTATCATCATCTTCTCCATCACCAAAGAGGAGAGGGTTGAGGAGTTTCCCCATCAAGAGGGCTGAAGAAGAAGAAGAAGGGGCTAGAGAGAAGAAAGAGGTCCACCAACGGTCATCATCAAGGGGTTTTTATCTCATGAACTCTATGTTTGATTTCTCTTTTAGCATTGATTGTCACTCTCCATTGATGGAGAGCTAAACTCTTGATACTTGGGTGTTGGTGAACCTTTGGATTATGATTAATTGATATTGTCTCTTCTATGTTGATTGCTTGGTTGAATGCATTGTAGTCTATTGAATGTTATGTGTGGTTATAGTATTAACCTCTCTACGTTGCGAGAGCCCGGAGAGGTTTCTCTAGTCCATGTGGGGGAAGAGGCGAGCGCACTCCCCGTGTGTAGACAACTTCAATAGAGAGGGCTAGGAGTACACCGGGAGCCCGGGTACTAAGGCGAGCAACTCCTTTAGATGTCCTATTCCCTTAGCCCTTCCAAGAGATAGGTTCCCTAGAACTTAACTAGTAAGGGCACTAGGTTGAGTAATCACCCTCAAGCGAGGGGATGAAATTTCATTAGGAACCCTTGGCCAATGATTCACCAAAAGTCAACATAGAGAGCATCATCCATATCTAAGGAAATCCAAAGGGGATTCAATCACCCAAGTATCCCCTTCATCATTTGATCCTCTTCAAGGTCGAGTTACTTGTCAATTTGCATTGTTAGTTTTGGAATTAGGTTTAGTATCATCAACCCAATTTGATTGACTAGAAAATAGACAAATAGCTACTACTAGTACTTTCTTTCTCCCTGAGGATTCGATACCTGACTTTTCAATAGTCCACTTTACTACTTGATCCGACCCGTACACTTGCGGTTAGAACGCATCAAGCAATGTCTCTAACAATGTTCACTCTTTTGATCCAATCCAACTCTATAGCTCTTTCAAACCTCAAAATGGCACCCACACTTCCCCTCTCCATATACTCGTATGCATGAAAGTTGAATTCGTTGGTAGATCAGAAACCATAGAGCTTCACAATATTCCGATGCCGAATTTGAGTTAATGCTTGTATTTCGTTTCTGAAAGCTTGCTCACTTGCTTGATCTTCGATTTTATGAATTTTCTTGATAGCAAATGTCTCACGGATGATACTTTGTAACATAAGCGATTACCATAGCCTCCTACGCCAATGCGATATTTGTCATCAAAATTTTCTGTTGCCTCGATGATTTCCTTATATGTTTCTTTCCCATTGAAGTTCCAAATTGTGAATATACCTCCATTAACAACTTCAGCAGTTTCAGTTGAAGTGTGTTTCTTCCTCTTGCAATAGGGTAGAATGATTGCAGCTATCAGGAATAAGAGAAACAATATGCTGGCTGTGGGAATAATAACACAGATTATGACTTTGTTGCAATGAGTGATTTTCTTATCTTTGCTTTCCCGGGAGGATGGAGCACAAGGAGGCAAGCCCTGCACTTCACCACATAAGCCCTTGTTGTGGATGAACCACTCAATCGGTGCCCTTCAAAATATTTTGCTTTGGGGAACAGGACCATCCAGAAAATTATAAGACAAGTCTATTGATGTCAAGCTTCTCATGAGCTAAAAAGAAGATGGAATGCGGCCTACCAACTCATTGTGTGATAGATTCAACATTTACAGTTCGGTTAATTTACTGAGTTGTGTTGGTACCTCTCCAGTGAACAAATTGTCACTCAAATCTAGAACTCGGTGCAATTTTAAATTACCAAGTTGAAAACGGATGGCTCCACTTAGATCATTATTGCTGAGGCTTAGTAAGTCCAATTCAAGACAATTCTCTATTTGTATTGGTACTTTTCCACTCAACTTGTTCCTTGACAAATCCAAAATCTCTAATGAAGATAGGTCCTCAAATTCTGGTGGTATGGTTCCTGAGAGCTGATTGTTACTCATGTTCAGGTGAAATAGGTAATATAATCTTCTTAATTCCCTTGGAATATTTCCAACTAGCTTGTTGGAAGAGATGTCAAGTAGTTGGAGCTTTGGCATTTGGCTGATTTTAACAGGCATTTCTCCAGTAATCATGTTTCCAGAGATCTTGAAACTTGTCAAATTGAGACATGCTCCCCAAGATGGTGATAGAGTGCCAAACAATTTGTTGAAACTGAGGTCAATATAATTTAAATGCGGATGAATACCAAAACTTTCAAAGATATCTCCAGTGAATTGGTTTCCTTCAAGTCGAACTCTGATCAAGTTTGTTGAATTTTTCAAACTTACTGGAATGTGACCTTCGAAATTATTGTATATCAAGGAAAGGTTCTGAAGCAAGCCTCCCTTGGCCAAATCTTGTGGTATATTACCAGATAGGTTGTTATTCCCAAGCTGAAGCTTAATTAAATTTGTAAGGTTGGCCATTTCATTAGGAATTGGATCATTTATGTTATTTATAATTGCGGAAAAAATTTCAAGCTTGGTCAGGTTTCCAATGGCATTTGGGATTGAGCCGATTATTTGGTTGTTAGAGATATCAAAATCTCTCAAATTCAAAAGATTTCCGATCTTAGTAGGAATTGGACCTGTTATTTGGTTCTCAAGGATCTGAAAAACTTGCAAATTCAAAAGATTTCCTATCTCTGTAAGAATTGGACCATTAATGTTATTGTTATATAGGTAAACAAAAGTAAGCTCGGTCAGGTTTCCAATGTTATTTGGGATGGAGCCGGTTATTTGGTTGTTAGAAAGATCAAAATTTCCCAAATTCAAAAGATTTCCGATCTCGCTGGGAATTGGACCACTAATATTATTCTCAGTTAGATAGAACCTTTCAAGCTTGGTTAGGTTTCCAATGGCATTTGGGATAGGGCCAGTTATTTGGTTGTGATTGATCAAAACATCTCTCAAATTCAAAAGATTTCCGATCTCATGGGGTATGGAGCATGTTATCTGGTTGTTAGAGATATCAAAATATCTCAAATTCAAAAGCTTGCCAATCTCATGGGGTATGGAGCCTGTTATTTGGTTGTTAGCGATATCAAAATATCTCAAATTCAAAAGCTTTCCAATCTCATGGGGTATGGAGCCGGTTATTTTGTTGCCATTGAATGAAAAATCTGTCAAATTCAAAAGATTTCCGATCTCATGGGGTATAGAACAGCTGATGTTATTCTCCCACAGATTCAACCTTTCAAGCTTGGTCAGGTTTCCTAAGCTTGGAGGCATACAACCATCTATTTTCGTTGTGTAGATAGCCAAAATATTTAGATTGACAAGATTTCCTATCTCATTGGGTATGGATCCAGAGATTGGATTTTCATAAAGGCTCAAATAATTGAGTTTAGTCAAGTTTACTAGAAAAGGAGGGATGGGACCTGCTATATCGTTTTTTGAGATGTCAAAATCAATTAAGTTTACAAGATATTTGATTTCATTAGGGATGGAACCACTAAGGTTATTTCCCCATTGGTGAAGTAAATTGAGTCGGGTCAAATTTCCTAAGGATATATCCGCCGCTATAGGTTGCCGTTAACAGTGTTACTTCGCTGAGACCTATAGCGGCGGATATATCCGCCGCTATAAGTCGCAATCGCCAGCTACATTCATCTTTTTAGCGGCGGATATATCCGCCTCTATAGGTGGATTATCCGCCCCTAAAAGTTTTACCGACTGAGGTTTTAGTGGCGGGCATTATGCATGCGATATCCGCCGCTACATATCTATAGCGGCGGAAAAATAACCGATATATCCGCCGCTATAGGTTATATTTCTTGTAGTGTGACAAGTGGCTACCCAGATAGACTCAATGACCGGAGCCTGGTAAGATTACCCAAAGAAGAAGGGATGGAGCCACTTATCTGATTGTTATCGGAGAGATCAAGGTAAATGAGCTTGGAGAGAGATGAAATGGCTGCAGGAATGGACCCGTGGAGATTGTTGGCAGTGAGGTTGAGAACCCGGAGTGAGGGCAGAGCTGAGAAGTTGAGAGTCTCTAGCTTTCCTTCTAGACCCATCTGGCTCAGTTGGATCCGGGTGATTGTTGGCATAAAATGATGATGAGCTCTATGAGACAGTAATGATCCTCTGCATGTAATTCCAGTCCAGTTGCATGGACTGGTCTGGAATGTCCAGGTGTTGAGGAGGTGTTGTGTTTGGAGAGTGGCCTTCCATTGAAGAAGAGCTCTCCCTTGAAATTCAATATTCTTAGAAGAAGCTGTTGCCATAGGAACATGAAAGGAGAGAATATTGGAAAAGAGTATTACTAACATTGAAAACGCCATCAATTTTAACGCTGGATTCATGGTGGTGAGAGGGTGGTTTGAGGGAAGCAATGATTTCATGCTGAAAGCCTGGTGGTTTTAGTAGGGGCTCTCAGGGTCTTTATATAGCATATCAGAATTAACTAAATGACATTACCTAATAATATTTTTTTTTAACAATATTGAAGCTTCTGCAAATTGAGTTAAAAAAAAACTTACAGCCCAATAGCACAAAGTGGTGTTGGTATTCAATCATTAAAAAAAATGTTGTGAAACTACACAATTCCCTCTATGATACACGACTACTTTTTCATATTAAAAAAACCCAAGGAAATAGGGATAGATAGAATTTTTAAAGCCTTTCTGTTGACTAGGATGAAATTGGAGAAACTTCCACAAAGCATTAATTAAGTATGACAGAAAAAACTTCAATATTTAGAGAAAACTTCCACAAAAGCATTAAGTATGACAGAAAACTTCAATATTGAGAGAAAACATCCACAAAGGCATTTCCCACAAAAGCTACATCTTCAATACAATCTTGTGATCCTTATGGAGTCACCGGTCAAATGTCTCACTCTGATTGACTGATTTTGTGGATAGAAAGTTTCAAGACTGGAATTTATAGATTTGGTGGTTGCTAGTATTAAGTATGACAGTTTTTGATGAACCAGAAAATAGAGCATTACACCTTTTTTAAATTTTCAATATTTAGAGAATGCTTCCTATCTTCTTAATTGCGGGTAAATATTATGGTTGGTTACTTATTATGATCAATTCTCATTTTGGGTATCAAATTTCAATTTGTATCAAAATAATTACTAAACTTTAATTTGGTTTCAACGGGACGACGAGGAATTGCTAATGTGGATGTCAGAGTGACTAAGTGGACTTATGCCACATGGCGATGCCATTGATGCAAGTGATGTGTAAAGATGGCGTCCACGTGGTCACTCTATCGTCCACGTCAGTAATTGTTTGACAGATTCCCTTGGGTGATCTCTCGTTGAAATCAAATTGATGTTTAATAACCATTTTATTACAAATTAAAATTTGATACCCAAAGTGAGAATTGACCATAGTTTGGTGATCAACTATAATATTTACCCTTTTAATTGCATATACTTTTATGAAACTTGTCTTTTTTATTATATGAGGGGTGAATGTTAATAGTTGAAAAGAAGTAAAGAGAGAGTTAATGTAAAGAAAATGCTTGAATGCAGACAACAAAGTGTTCAAATTAATTTTAAACTAGAATTTAATTGATTTAAAAAGGGACTAATTAATGTCTTATTATTATTTCCCTCTTAATGTCTTGGATAATAGTGTCATTAATTTAAATCATAAAGGTGATTTTTAAAAATTTGGGCATACCATACGATGTTAACCAACATATTAAAAAAATATCAAATATAGAAATATTCTCTCTTATATTTCTCTTGAACTCTTTTTAACTCAAAGAATATTGTCTCATTTATGCGTTTCTACCTGGTTGCTTTGAACTACTAGTACAAATAGAGTGTTCAGTGACCCTTGAAAATTCACCTAACCAGATTAGACACATTACAAAATGAGCGGGTAATGGGTCATCCACACATATATTTGGTATTAAATAAAATCCAAACAATATATTTGGTATTAAATAAAAAAGATTGCCCCGTAGATATTTAAATAAATTTTTATAGAAGCATGGTAGATATATATTTTTCTAAAAAAAAATTAATAAAATTGTATGGTAGATATATACATAATTAAACCAAAAAAAAATCTAGTACAAGCGTACAACCCAGAGAAAAGTATGCAAAATTTTGGGATAAGAAGAAATAATAAAGTGTGTATGTATATATAAAAGATGATTACCAATCATTCTTAAGATTGGGTTAAGGAAATCAGTGTGCCTGTGTTCTCTTCGATGTGACCCTCATATTAAATAGATTTACATTTTTTTTAACACAATCCCATTTTGGTAAATCTTATTGATTGTTTAATTATTTATTTTTAATTTGTAATTATTTTATGTTAGCCTATATCTGATTACACCACATGAACCACTTGGATTTGCAACTAACTGACGATGACTTCTTTGAATGTAAGCCTTGAAGGTTGATGTCATCTTTGAGAATTCACCTGATATGGGGAAAAAGAGATTGCAAGAACCGGTGAGGAGGGATGGGCCTCTTTTGCCCACGACTGTCAAGTCAGTCAACTGATCAAAAAGATGGAGGAGGAGGAGATTTTGTAAGCATAAGATCGCTTAGCTTACTTTCCCTGGCTTCTTCTCTTTATCTCCTCTTCCTTCTTGGGATTTGTGCTTTATTTTCATGTCCAGTCTTGTCCCTCATTATAGGGTGTGTCTAACCATGTTGTGGGCGGCAACTTCTTCCTCTCTAGTGGTAGGTCGGCGTCTCTTGGAAATTGCGTCTCATGATCACAAGAGGGGGTACGAGATGGTGACGTGTGGAGGGTTTAATCCTGGATGTATCATTTTATATTGCAAGATCCCATGTAAATTCAAATTAACAACTAATCAAGTTCTAAATAGGTATGGCAAGATGCAAATAAAACTATAATACCTATTAATAGAAATAATTGGGGAAAAATAATTCCATGTTGGAGTTCTCAGCAAACCTCCCTGAGAGCCCGTGGGATCCCCGCCGTCGGGCAGGGCAAGAGCAAACACCGCCGCCAGACGGAAGGAAACCACACGAGCAGGCCAACAAGGTCGTCAAAGGTAAGGCCCCTCTCACTGATCTGCAACCTACGAGCCACGGCGGAAGACGACCATGCGGCATCATCATTCGAGAACAGGGAGAACCCCAACGGCAACATCAGCCTCCTCGCCGCCCAGCATGCATACCCCCTAACGACAAGCGGAGGCCAGCATCCCACATTCCGGCGACGACGGTACATGACGCAGATGAGGCAAGAGAGACGTCTGAAGCGACGGCTCGCCGCGCCAAAGACACGACACGCGTTGGAATCGAAGTGGCCAGAAGCGACGTGACTACACAGGCGGTGCGCAAACAGATGGATGACTCAGCTATCACCGGTTAACATTCAAATGAGACGGATGAGGTTAACTTTGCAGCCACTATCATGGCTCTCACCGTGGTATGGGGTCCCACATCGGACCCGACAGTTAGTTCGAGCTCGACTAGGAGCCCAGACAAGCTGGCCCTCCTGAGCCTAGACAGTCAACTCGAGTTCGATTAGGAGTCCAGACAAGCTGGTCCTACTGAGTCTTAGTCCGCCAGCACAAGGCCCGCGCACTCGAGCTCAACTAACACACCCAACGGCAGACGCTTCTGTAGAAACCGAACCCGGCCCATCCCAACCTGCCCAGCTACTTGGCCCATGACCCTGATGCACTTGATGCACCTGATGTAACTCCCCAAAATATTAATGAATCAATCAACCCACCAAGGCTTTCAACCTACCCCCTGGACCAGCATGACCCAATAAACATCAACATCCTAAACTTAACTGATAAAATTAAATTAGACCTGTCCAAAGCAAATATCAGAAAAATTGGAAACTCTTGGTGCCTACTGACAGACGAAGCCTGGGATTCTATAACCTCAGCAAAATTAATAAACACACTAAAACATAAAACACCCGATCCACAACCAAACCAACCCCACCCACCCCAAGAACTCCCACAATCCTCCAAAAAAAAAACAAGGAACTCCCAAAAAAGCCAAACAAGAGAAATAGCCACCAATACCGAAGTAAATTCAGCTACCCTCACAAATATCCCACTCATTCTGTCCGACTGGCCCAATGACGACATTATCTCCAAAGCTCTAATGGTCGGAGTGCACCTGGAACACTCAGAAGAAAATGCCTCTGAGACACTTCGACACATGAGGATGATGGAACATGAGAGGAGCGTAGGGGGGCCTGGGAGCAACTAAGCCCCGACCCCCGCGCCTGCCACAGGGACCAAAATATGTTTACTAATGAAAGTCATCTCATGGAATGTGAGGGGATTAGGAAAGCAAAAGAAACGCTTCCTAGTCAGGGACATCATTACATCCCAAAACCCAGACATCTTTTGTCTACAAGAGACAAAAATACTGGACTGGAGCAACAGGACCTGGACCTCACTAGGAGGTAAACGATATTCTGGGAAGCTAATCCTCCTAGCTAGAGACACAAGGGGCGGATGTTGCATCGGCTGGTTGGAGGACCATCTCCAATTATGCACAGAGCACATTGGCACCTACTCGGCAACAATAGTATTAACAAACAGAGCAGGAAAATCCTTATGGATGATCACCACTGTATATGGCCCCTGCGAATGGGAACAAAAACAAGCCTTCTGGGATGAACTGAGGGACATCTGTAACAAATGGCAAGGGCGGTGGCTCATCAGAGGAGATTTAAACTCTACAAGGTCCCAACATGACAGAAACTCTGGAACAGGAAACTCCCAGGACCAAAAGAATTTCAACAACCTCATCAATGAACTGTAATTATACGACCCACCACTAAGGGGACGAAGCTACACTTGGTCCAATAGACGCGAAACACCCATAATGATAAGACTGGATAGATTCCTAGTCTCTACGGAATGGACAGTGGCCTACCCCCTCGAATCAAGTGCATCTGGCTAAGCAAGCTCTGATCCGCTTCGTAACATGCACCCATCATGCTAGAATGTGGACTACACGAGCCAAGACACTAGACTTTCCGTTTCAACAGAAGCTGGGGCAATACTGACGGCTTTTGGGACAAGATACGATCCTGGTGGCAGCAAAATAACTTCAGAGGAATGGGGGCCTACCAATGGGCAAAGAGAATCACCCTAATACGACGACGGTTACATAAATGGAGCAAGGAGACCCAGCTCACATAGCGACAAAGGAAGGTAGAACTCTTGAAGAACATCGATCAGCTCGACATCAAAAGTGGACTCCAATAAATCTTAGTCACAGAGGAGGGGCTGCTCCAGGCACACAAAAGAGAGTATGATAATCTGATCAGGCTTGAAGAGGAACACTGGCGGTAATGCTCCCGCATCACCTGGCTAAAGGAAGGGGACCGCAATACAAAATTCTTCCACACCATAGCCAACTAGAGAAAGAGCTCAAACTGGATCAGCCATATCCAGGTGGATGACCGCACCCTCACAGAACATAACGATGTCACGAAAGCAATCACAGATTACTATACCAACCTCTTTGGCAGAAGAAGCGAGACCCGATATTCCACTGACTGGGCCCGAATGTTTGACGGAACCGCGTCAGTGGACCTTACTCAGCTTGACAACCCGTTCTCCGAAACGAAAATCCACCAAGCTATCCAAGACCTAAGCCCAAACAAGGCTCCAGGGCCCGAAGGTTTCCCCATGTCCCTCTACCAACACAGGTGGAGATTCATAAAGGAGGACATACTACAGACTTTTCAATCGCTGTACCAAGGCAGTGAGAACTGGGAAAGATTAAACTGGGCACAGATCCTCTTGATCCCAAAGAAGAGCTCAGCCGCCTCGATTAACGATTTTCGTCCTATCAGCCTGATCAACTGCTCCATAAAAATCATCACTAAGGTGCTGGCAAACAGATTACAATCGGTTATCTCGGACCTCATTGATGAAAACCAAACAGCCTTCGTCAAAAGTCGATGCATCCAGGACAGCGTAGTAGCAGCCGAAGAGATAATATATATCATGAAGAGGAAAGGGGGAGCCTTGATGAAGGTAGATTTTCAGAAAGCTTTCGACACTGTGGACTGGGACTTCCTACTTGAGATCCTCCAAGCAAGGGGTTTCGGACCAAAATGGATAAACTTGATCAAAACTATCCTACACTCTTCAAAATCCACTTTCCTTATCAATGGAACCCCGTCATGTTATGTTCGACACCAAAGAGGATTGCGGCAAGGTGACCCCCTCTCCCCCTACTCTTTATCCTTGCAGCGGACGTTTTCACCACAATGATCAAACACGCCATGAGAGCAGACCTCTTCAAAGGATTCTCGATTGGCCGCTCTGAGGGTGAGCGGGTATCATCACTCCTATACGCCGATGACCTACTAATCCTCAGCTCAGGAGAAGTACAAGACTTCCGAATCCTGAAACTTATCTTCTATCTCTTTGAAGGACTTTCGGGCTTGAGGATAAATTATACCAAGAGTGCCATAGTCCCCATTGGACTCCCAGAAAACCAGGCAAACGAACTGGCCGCGACAATGGGATGCTGCTTAAACCCCCTACCTCTGCAATACCTGGGTATTCCCCTATCCGGCAGCCAACCACGAAGAGAAGATTGGGATAAGCTCATCCAAAAAACTTAGGAATAAGCTAGGAACATGGAAGGGGCGACTTCTATCAATGGGAGGACGCATTACCCTTCTAAACTCGGTCCTCTCAGCGATCCCCACCTACTGAATGGCCATGTATAGACTACCTCAATGGGTTCTGAATAGAATTGAAAGTATCAGGACAGACTTTCTATGGAGGGGAGCCAACTCGGAGTCAAAATCTTACTGCCTGGTTAACCGGGGAAGAATCTCAAGACCCCGGGAACTCGGCGGCTGGGGAATCACCAACCTACAGGCTTTCAATGAGGCAATGCTTGGCAAATGGTGGTGGAGACTGATGCGGGGAGAAACAGGCATATGCGGGCGGATCATCGCTCATGCATATTTCAGAGATGCTCGCCTGAACCAATACAAGACGGGCCCAACGCGGTCATCCTATTTTTGGAAAGGCATACTGGCCCAACGTGACCTCACCATGGCCAACATTACCACAGTCCCCGGTTCGGGCTCCGCTACTGAGTGTGGTTTGACAACTCGCTGGATGACCGGAGCCCGTGGCGCTCCTCAACCGAACTCCAAACCCTGCTACTAAAACGCTACATCACTTTACGGGAGGCACGACAACTCTACCACCAGAGGAAACCGCTTCTTAAGCCGGGGCCCCTATCGCAAGAAGCCCATCGGTGGTACAAGTGTACCACCACCTCAATCGCGACGAAGACAATCGGGAGGATTGCATAAAATGGAGGCTCACAACGAATCAACAATTCACTGTCAGATCTGACTATACCTATTCAGAGTCGACGGGGGGATACGAACACCCTCCCTCCTTCCTTACGAAGCAAGCCCCGCCTCTAATGTAAGATCAAACTCTTTGCATGGTTATTGTGGGATGACAAACTCCCCACCCTCCAAAATCTTACTAAAAGACATTGGCAGGGGGGACAGGATACACTGCTACCTCTGCAACAAAGAGGTAGAGACTACCGAACACCTTTTCCTCAGATGCCCTTACGCCTCTACCATCTGGTCCCATTATAAAGGAATCCTAGGAAGTAACGGCCAACCCAACACAGTACAAGACTTATGGGGTGCCTCACCAGTCTCCAAACATTTGTCGAAGAACTCAGAAAGGGTTGGAACCTACTAGTGATGGCTGTCACCTGGACCCTGTGGTTAGAAAGGAATAGGAGATGCTTCCACGATAAACAACGTGTTTACACGGAGCTAACCCGACAAATGGATTTCCTATTCCTAGCATGGTGCGATGTAATGCACCCCACCAAAAAGCAGTAGCTCCTCGAGATGCACACTTTGATCCAACGCAGCCTCCTACTCACTAGAGTTACTTTCAGTGCAGAGACCCCGACGCCTTGAACTTCAAGATCACGAGAGACCTCGGACTCATCGAACAGGGAGGATACCTAGACGAAAGACTACAATCTCACAAATGTAACGAGACGCTCACCCATGAGTGTCTCCCAACCACTTTTACTTATATCAATAAATTAATGTGGTTTATCCACTTTTCCAAAAAAAAAATGTAAAAGAAGTCATGTTAATAATTTTAATAATTCTTAATTATTCTCTAATTATGATTTAATAATTAAAACCTTTATTTGGATGAATATGATTTATTAATGAGGTTTAGTTACATAAAAGGACAGTAGACTCACCTACCTAGCTGGTCCTCACGGAATTCAAAATACAATCTTTTCGAAATATTCAATATTGAGAGAAAACTTCCTGAAACGAATCATCAAGATGGGCTTAAGCTAATCCTGAGGCAATGCTACATATCAAATGTGGTTGTTGATCCCAAGGCAGCTGGCTGCTGATCCCAAAGCAATTAGGGGTTTAAATGGGACACAAGACATGAGAAAAAGGGCTATCAAAGATCAAAAAGAACTTTAGGTTGGATCTCGTGAGAGGAACAGAGGCGTCCGGAAGAGCTTGGTTCATCTCGCCGGAGCTGGTGCTTCTCCCATTTATCCTGTTAGTTTTATTATTTGTTTATGACACTATTAATGAGAACGCTTCAAACCCAAGTATCACTTTAGTTACTGAAAACTTGGGTTCTTAGCATGGTATTCTTGACGATTACGTTACACTTCCACAAAAGCATTTTCCACAAAGAACTTCCTGTCTTCTAATTAATGGCATGTAGTGGAAAATACGCCCAGAGTTGGTGAGTCATAAATGCGATCAACAATGACACGACACATCCATAGACTTTGAGGTCAAGTGCTGTACATTTTTCTAAGTAAACATTAGCCTTGATTGAAAAGACATTTTGCAGAAAAGCGATTCACCGGCCAAATATTCGCTCTCATTGACCGACTAGGTGGAAAGTGAGTTTCAAGTAGTATACTTAGGTTACGTATGATGAAAACATGTGTATTCCTTGCCAAGATTAGAATTTATAGATTTGGTGGTTGAAAGTATAAAGAATGAAGGTCTTTGATCGATGAACTGGAAAATAGAGCAATACATCTTTTTGAAATCTTCAATATTTAGAAAATACTTCCTATATATTCCTGATTTATTTATTTATTTATTTATTTATTTATTTGATAAATGTATGGCGTCAATGCGTAAAGAAAGGTGTATAGCGTAATGAGCTTAGCGTATTAAATAAATGCTGCGATTATGGGGTGTTGAAAAAATATAAGAGTACTAAAGTAAATAAAATGCTTGAATGTAGAGAACAAAGTGTTCCATTTTTAACTAGAATCCAATTAATTTCAAAAGTCACTAATGCCTCCTTATCTCCCTCTTATGTCTTGGATAATTGTGTCATTAATTTAAATCATAAGGGTGTTTTGAATAATTGTGGCTAACAATGTTAACCAACATATTCGGAGAATATTTCAAATTTAGGAATATTATCCGATCTTTCTCATGAACACTTTTTAACTCAAAGAATACTCTCTCATTTATGTGTACAAATAGGGTTTTCTCTAATCCTTAAAAATTCTCCTATATCTGATTAGATCCATTACCAAATTTTTATAGAAGCATGGTAGTTATATATATTATTTAAATTTTTTTTAATGAAAATGTATGATAGATATATATACAGAATAAAAAATATATATATATAGTACAAGAATATCATACAACTCAGAGAAAAGTATGCAAAATTTTGGGATAAAAAATAAAACTCTAGTGTGTGTGTATATATAGAGCATGATTTTCCCTTCTTCTATGTAATATTGGTTTATACGGAGATGTCTTAATTTAGATGGGGTAAGGAAACCATTGTACATGTGTTATCTATATATGTATGTGACCCCAATATTAAATAGATTTACGTTTTTTTAACACATCATCCCATTATGGTAAATCTTATTGATTGTTTAATTATTTATTTTTAATTTGTAATTGTTTTTTTATTGCAAGATCCCAAGTAAATTAAAATTAACAAAGACTAAAGTTCTAAATAGATATGGCAAGATGCAGATAAAACTATAATACAGAGCAATAGAAAGAATTGGGGGAAAATAATTCCATCTTGGAGTATTTCTTCACAAACGTACCTCTCTGAAAGCATAAGTTTATATGGGATCAAAGAATCAAGGAAGGAGGATTACTTGGTTATTTAATGCATAATTGGATACAAGATAGTTTATCCACTTTTATAAAATAAATAAATAAATAAATAACTAAACTGGGTACAATTAAAGAGCATTTTAATTTTTAAATAGATAGAACTTCAGAACTTTAGATTTTCCCAAAATAAATGGCAATACTTGCAAAGCATCAACAAGACTTGCGCAACTCTTGAACAATTATTTTAATTTTCCAAGCATTAAAAGAAAAAATAAGCATCAGTTGGAAGTTATGAACAGATTCATCTTAATTACTCCAATGGTCCCTCAATTTTATTCTTTTTTCACTTTCATCCCTCGTCTTCATTTAGTAACCAAATTATCCTCCAACTTCAGATTGTAACAAAAAATTAAGTTCCAACATCTGTAGCTGTTTAAAGAAGGTTGGCATGACTGTAAAGGTGCTGAGTCACGTCTCACCCCGAAATCTGATGTGACAGCCAAAAAATGTATATTTCATATAAAAACCCCTTAACTTTGTATTAATCCCCCAACTTTTGATAAATGTTGGATTTGTGCATGACAACCACTTCCATCTACCTCTCTCTACACATGTCTTGCATCATTCAAGAGAGTGTCATTATAAAGGAGGATAAAGGCTCTCACCTTTCTTGTGATTTTCTTGGATTTAAAAGAGATTTGAGTAGCTATTACAAGCTACTGATCATGTATATACCCATGAGAAAACCATTGATAATGCCTCGAGATATGTATGTTGATGATCACAAGACACTATCAATGGTTTGATCAGGAACTGTTTTCGGAAAACTTTGTCGGTCCGTAGGAATAGCTAGCACTGCTCTATACCCATCTACCAAGAAACCCTAAAATTTGGTAGAAGATTAAACCCATGGCCTATGATGGTTTACCTAATTTACAAATGAACATCTAATCACACACTTATGATCGATTTATTCTCAGTATTTGAAAAGCATGCTTTTTTCATGATCATATGTCATACTAGTCACATCTTCACAAACAAATTAATCGCTCCAAGTTAAGCCATAGCCCGTCCATGTCTATATAAAGGAATAATCAATGCCATACTTTTGAAACCCTACTAATTTTCCTGAAACTAGTAAACAAACAGCCCATGGAAGCAAGTACTTCTTTTATACTAACTCTTCTCTTCTTCTTCTTCCTTCTAAACTCCTCCTCAGTAGAGTCCATGAACAAGAACAAGAAGCTTGCCAAGCCTTGCAAGACCCTGACCCTCTACTTCCATGACATCATCTACTTTCAAACGTTTGATAATGCAAATGGGTCCTACTTGCTATCAGGATGGAGAGCCCCGGCCCCTCCAAATAGTTCTCTCCCCATACTTGCTATCAATCACGGAATATTTCCTAAGGCTAAGGGCTGTCTTATGATCAACAACACCACTCAAACTGCATGCTATGCCAATGGTTGATATCTATGTCACCTGCCAACTCAGAAGGCAAAAATCACAGAGGATTTGTGGGTTGTTTATGATATCTTATCAACATCCCAATAATATGTTTAAAAAGTTGCTTTCTTTGAAGAAAAAGTGGCTATATTATTCTCCATTGGTATTGGGAGCAATTTCCTCAGATACGCTCATCTGTGACCACACGCTCAGTGAGTAGATGTCTCACCAATCTTGTCTTTTTTTATGATATTTCTGCAAAAGGGATCAAGAATTGAATGTGAGGTTATGAAGAACTGTAGAAAAATGAATATCAGGCCAAAAACTATGAAATTTACTTGTCTACTTTTGTCTGTTCGGTGGAAGTCATTTTCTTGGTATATGCTTTACATTTTCTTTTTTTTATTTAAATATGCTTTACATTTTCGTCCCAACTTATAAAGCAAATTCTTTCTTTCGTGTCTCACGTGGATGAGAAATAGAGAGAAAAACAGAGTGTGTGTGAAGCTTGAAGGCCTGCTGTAATCGTGGGTGTTATTGTATTGTTTTGTGAAGGCTGCAGCCTTTGTTCTTGGTAGCGAAGTTGAATCAGTGAAAGCCCTTGTTTATTTCTGCATCTTTACTTCTGATTTTCTGTTTGCTTTCAATATTTCTATTCATCTGAAGGTGGATTAAGGGTTTTGCAATTGCAAAACCAACAGATAATTGGCTGCAGGTTTTCAATTTAGCAAGGCAGTGAAACAACAATGAAGTACTAAGGGTTGCAGATCAGATTTAAGGTGCTGAGGGCTGTAGTTTCAGTGAACACTGGACATGTATACTAAGGGTTTTGAAAATAGAACAACATAGACTGATTGTACTAGTAAACAGCAAGTTATATAAGGAAATTGATCGAACAGATTCAGATTAGCAACCACAAGAAATTAGTACATTAATGGGATAGAACTACAATCAAAATTCAGTAATAAAAGTGTAATGTATGCTGAAGATTTATTCTAAATTTGAAAATCTGCTTGATTGATTGGAAATCGGCTTAATTAGAGATCTACTTAATTGGAAATTTACTTGATTGAAGATTTGAAATGGAGATTGTATAGTTTCCTATAAGTTACAATGTAATTCTCTGAGATGAAAGAATGAATGAATGAAAATATATCTTCAGCCATGTCCTTTTCTCACATTCTTTTGTCTCTTCCATTATCTCTGTTTGTAGTTGTTTCTTTGTTGCAACTTTCTATTCAACTCTAAACATGGTATCAGAGCCTATGGTGAATTCGAATGGAGTAAGTCGAGCAACTCTGGTCGGGGAATCTGAAGTTTTTGTAGCTCCAGCCATGGTGACTCGCAACTACCCAACTCAAGATCAGGAGGATCAACAACGAGGCTTCCATCCAAAGCACACCAATAGTGTCGCTAAATCTTCATATATATGTACCCATTGCCATCACACTGGACATACCAAAGATCGATGCTTCGACCTGGTAGGCTATCCAGACTGGTGGGATCATAGCCGTGCAGCTCGCAAGAAGAAGACTGGAACTTTAGCGGTTGTTGCAACAGATGTTGCAACACATATTGCAACATCTACAGATAAAGGTGGTAAGGTTTTTAATATTTCCTCACCTGTTTCTAATAGTGCATGGATAATTGATTCCGGTGCTACCAATCATATGACATTTGATTCTAGACAAGTCAATCTTCTAAAACCCTCCTCACAACAATTTGTTTCCACCGCCAATGTTAATACTACCCCAGTTATTGGGGAAGGATCCTTGACCCTCACTAATAATTTGCATCTTGATTCTGTTTTGGTTGTCCCATCTTTAGAATATAACTTGTTATCAGTTTCTCAAATAACCAAAGCCTTATCTTGTGTTGTTATTTTTTGGCCTGATCATTGGGTTTTTAAGGGCATCAAAACACAGCAGACGATTGGTTGTGGTATTAGACGGAGCAAGCTGTACTACTTGGATTTGGAGTCTGGAACCTCAAACAAGTTACAACATGTCCTCAAAGTGAGTGGATCTGAGGGGGAGAAGAAGATGTCTGAAATCTGGTTATTACATAGACGCCTTGGGCATGCTTCCTTTGGCTATCTAAGGAAGTTTTTTTTCTAGTTTATTTGCTCAAGTGGATAATTCAAGTTTCCATTGTGATGTATGTGAAATGGCGAAGAGTTATCGAACTTCATTTCCACTGAGTTCAACATTGAGTCCACATCCATTTATGGTGATACATTCTGATGTATGGGGGCCATCTAAAGTCTCAACGTTGGGAGGAGCTCAGTAGTTTGTCACCTTTATCGATGATTGTATGAGGATGACTTGGTTGTATTTAATGCAATCCAAGGGAGAAGTGCACTCATTATTTCAAAGATTTCATAAAATGATTGAAACTCAGTACTATTCACAAGTCAAGATTCTTCAGAGAGATAATGGAGGAGAATATACAAGTTCTGAACTTCAGAGTTTCTTGCAAGTTCATGGTACTCTCCATCAAACTACTTGTTCCAATACACCACAACAGCATGGAGTTGCAGAGCGGAAAAATTGACATTTGTTGAAAGTTATTCGTGCCTCCTTAATCGCACCCATATGCCATTATCCTATTGGGGAGAAGCTTTACATTCTGCAGCATATTTGATCAATAGAGTTCCCTCTAGCTCTATTGGCTTCCGGACACCGCAACAAGCTCTTTGGGATGCTGTGGGTGAAACAAGCGTCCCAAATTTGCCTCCACGTGTCTTTGGTTGTACCGGCTTTGTGCATCTCTATACACATCAACGCAACAAGTTAGCTCCTCAAGCGTTGCGATGTGTTTTTGTTGGATATGCTCTACACCAAAAGGGTTACCGATACTATCATCCTTCAACTCGACGCATGTTTATCACAGTGGATGTGGTTTTTTATGAAAATGAAATGTATTTCTCATCCGAGTCTGAACTTCAGGGGGAGTACCATAAGTAAATTCAGGAAATTCATACTCTAGATTATGAACACTCCAAACTACAGATCTCTACAGAAACTACAACAGACGTTGTAAGAGAAGTTACAATAGAAACTACAACACCTGCACCAGCTGCAACAGAAACTGCAACAGAAGATGTTGCAATAGAAGTTACAACAGACACTGCAACATCTGAACCTACTGCAAGTGAAGATTCTGTCACAGAAACTGCAGAACATATTGCTGAATTGGATTTGAATAGTGATGAATGGCCAGAAACTGAAGGAGTAACTGAGCCCCTCGTCAATATACCACACCAATCGTCTACTGAGGATGTTCCTGATAGAGTGTCTCAACCACCAATAAAAGAACTTCCACAAGACCAAACCAGAGGTATTCCTAAACCCACCTATGAACCTGACCTCTCTAGTAAAGTTAAATATCCTATGAGTCATTTCGTGTCCTACCAAAATTTGTCTGAATCAAATAGATTATATGTAAATCTATTATCTACTGTAGCTATTCCTAACAGTGTGCAGGAAGCCTTAAATGACCCAAGATGGAAAGCTGCTATGAATGAAGAGATGAATGCCTTGCAGAAACAACAAACTTGGGAACTTGTTGATTGTCTACCAGGGAAGAAGCCTGCGGGATGTCGATGGATCTATACTGTGAAATACAAGGCAGATGGCACAATTGAACTCTACAAAGCAAGACTTGTAGCGAAAGGGTACACCCAAACTTATGGGATTGATTATACTGAAACATTTGCACATGTAGCTAAAATCAACACTATTCGAGTGCTGTTATCTTTAGCTGCAAACCTAGATTGGCCATTGCAACAATTTGATGTGAAGAATGCCTTTTTACATGGAGAATTATTTGAAGAAGTTTATATGGATCTCCCACCAAATTGCAAGATACCAGCACAACATCGTCAGAAGGTGTTCAAATTGAAGAAATCATTGTACGGGTTGAAACAGTCCCCGAGAGCATAGTTTGAAAGGTTTACAAAAGCCATGAAAGACTTTGGCTATCATCAAAGCAATTCGGATCATACATTGTTTCTAAAAAGGAAACAAAGTAAGATCACTGCACTCTCCATATATGTAGATGACATGGTTGTCACAGGGTAAGATCACTCCACCCTCGATTTGAGGTTGAATTAAAGTTTTTCATAAACCAATCACATCCACATCATTTTGATATGGAGTACATCAAAAGGTTAGTGCTCATTTCTTGACTATGTTGTACAAATCATAAGGTTTATCCACTATAGTAACATGAATTTATTTTGGTGGTCCTGGCAAGCTTTTCTTGGGGTTGCTCCAATTCATAAGGGCAACTTAAGATTGAAGGATTTGGTCAAAAAGGTTAAACAAGGAAATGAAATTGTTGAAGGATTTTACTTTTCCATTACCTTTCAATGGTTACAAGGGTTGGTGAATATATTTTGAAAGATTGAGAGGGTAAGTCAAGAGATAGAATGGAAAATTATGAGAGATTGTGTGAGGAATTAAAGTTTTTCTCATAGTTATTAAACCCGGACCGGCCCGCGGTCCGACCGGTCGACCCGGTGACCCGGTGCCTAAACCGGTCCGGGTCACTAGTTGACCCGTTTAAGCAGTCGACCCGGATTGACCCGGCCTGACCCGGTCAAACCCGGCCAAACCCGGTGACCCGGCCGGGTTTCTATGACCCGGCCGGGTCAATGCTTTTTTCTGAAATGACCATTTTATCCTCGATTTTTTTTAATTTTTTTAATATGTTAAAGGGCAAATTATGTAATTTTAGTAAAATAAAAAACTAAAAAACTAAATCCCTAGATAAATGATTCAGTATGGATTGTGATTTGCTTTGTCATCCGACACATTGGTCAGTATATGCATTCTAGAGATTTTTTTTATGTTAGGGATGTTAAGCATGGCATGATTTAGATGAGAAGTGATAACATATTTGTTTTTTTTTCCTTCAATAATTAATGAATATGTTACGGATATATTTGGTGAAGACAGGTGTCGTTATCTATTTGGTGAAGACACGTGTCGTTAAGCTAAAGGACCACTTGTTCCTTTGGCTACATGGCAATATCACCATCTTTGCACAATGCCGCTCGGCAAATTGCATAAGGATTCAATCCTGCGAACAAGTCCGTCGGAATTGTAACGACCCTCTCATAAGGGGCGTAGGGTAGAAAGAAAGAGATAGAGAAACATCTAACGCCTCTACAGTGAGTGGGCCTTATCCACTTTGCTACAAGTGGGAGATATTTTCCTACCGCCTTCCCTACCACCTTCCTACCGCACTTTAAGAGATATTTACTTAACTCACCGCCTTACTCCACCGCCTTTCCTGAACCGCCTCTAAGGTGCTATAAAAGGAGAGCACTAATAGAAGAAAAGTTATCCAAGAAAAACTGATCACACAAAAACTGCCTAAAACTAAGATTCTCTCTTCAAGTTTTCTGACTTAAGCATCGGAATCAATCCCGCGTAAAGGCCCAATTCGATCACCGTCCTCTCTTTCTTCTGTGCTGTTGATGAGTAATTCCAGTAATTCAGGCGGAGTTTTTATGATGCTCTTCACACTCCCTCGCTCATAGGCGTGAAGTAGGCGTCCACATCAACTATAAATTCTAACCCGCTTGGTTGGTGAGAGACGGATCCACGAAAGCCTTGATGGCCCGAAACGGATGGCGTGAACGGTTTTGGCATCAACAGAATATATATATTATTGCTCATTAAAAAAATATTTTATAATTTTAAAAATAATATTTAAAAATATTTATATTAAATTATTGACCCAGCATTGACCCGAATGACATCTGGTTGAAGCGGTTGACTCATGACTCAGAGCCTCCTACGTCGATGACCGGCCGCGAATGCGATAACTATGGTTTTTCTTGTCTATATGGTAGGTAAAATTGACAAGCTCGCTATTAAACCATGGTCAGTCCAATCGGATATAAAACTAAATAACCCTTATTCTAATCAAATAAATTGTACTTCTATATATATATATATATATATATATATATATATATATATATATAATTAATTAAAATACATAAATAAAATTCATTACCAGTCACTTGGATATTATCACAATCACAACAAATCTTAAAGCGAATTTAATCAAGCACTCTACAGCGAAGGACTGAAACAGGGGGAAATATCAAAAGAAACAGGTAACAGAAAAATAGTAGAAACCATCATGAGAAGGTCTGGAAGAGATCACAAGTTCCATCAATTTGTACCAACATAACCATCCAAACAACCAAAACTCTTTTTCCAGGAAAAAATTATATATATATATATATATATATATATATATATATATATATATAATATTGTAAAAGTTCAAGCACTTTTCAGTAGCTATTTCTCTTATATTTCACTTGTAGAAATCATTGACATGCTGTCGAGTATAAACTAAAGATGAATTTCTACCACACAAAATAAATTCATGTTACTATAGTGGATAAACCTTTTGATGAACACATTACATTCTTCCCATCATCAGCAAAAACTAGAAATTCAACTACCAAAATAAATTTATGTTACTTTTTATCACGAAAAATAAGGTCCTGTTACTTTTTATCACATAAAAAATAAGTTTCTGAAAATACAAAGCATGGTTCTGATAACAATCAAACCGAAGATGATCAATCTACTCAAGCCATGTTGTATACTCATCATTGATAACTATGCATCTGAGTAAAACAAATAATTAAAAAAGAAGACAAACCTCCTCCCCTGCTGCAGCATTTATCAGCAACAAAAAATCACTTTAAAGACTTGCCACACCTACTTGTGCCACACAAAAGAATACTAATAGATTCCTTTCTCTCTCAGATCCTGGAAACAAATAACAGGATAAAGATAAGTGCTTGGGTTCTATGATAACTCAAATCATGTAAAGGTTATGAAGTGCGACAGAGTCAGGTAGATCATGAAAATACTTTGTCGCAAGTTATAGCTAATTAATTGTCCTTAGAAAGTCCTTCAAAAATACATAAACATTGGACCTTTGTCTCATGCTATGGCTGTTATGAATGGAATTCCGCATGAATTTTACAGACATTAAGACAACAAAAATAAACTCCTTTTAAATGTGAAACCCTAGAGAAAAAACCTAGTCATATGGAGGGAATATTCTTGTGAGTATTGAGTGGATAATGAAAAGCCATAATGGTCGGAGAAAACAATGAAATTTTGGTGTGTTTTTCAAGATAAATGGCCTCCATATAACTTCAGAGATCCTAATTAATAACAATATTATTGTTGTGTAGCTATAAGTCGTGCTACTATCTCTACTTAACCAATAACACGGAAAAAAACATTTTCTATTAAAAAATAGGTTTTTTAATATGTACATATGGACGGCTGAATTTCATGGGAATGATCTAGTTCATCAAAAAACTATAAGGTCCTCTATATCGAAACCATCCAATGATATTTGGCTATGAAAAATTGCAACCATCTTAAACCCAAAACCCCGCAAAGCAATAGTTTATACAACAACTGCGTATCAAAGATTCAAAGAGGAAACACAAGTCAAAACAAGACTTTAAATCCATATCATTAAGAATAATGCAATATCTTGAACCAAAGCTTCTATGAATATCTTTAAAAAAAAAACAAAAAACAACTAACCAAAGCTTATTTAGTTATGTACTTTTGACTAATAAAAAAACAAAAAACAACTAATTAGCAAAGCTTCTATGAATATCTTAAACCTCCTTCGCTTCAAATAAAGCTTTGACACATTGCAGCTAAACTTTTCTAGTAAAGACAACCTGTGATACAATCAACAAGGAAAAAAATATTTTATCCTTCTGAAGTCAACAAGTAAAATGCTTAGAAAGGCGGCACCACTTATGGTATCAAATGATTATAAACTATAATAATTTTATCTATGTAAAGTAAAAATTGGTTCCTTTTATCTTATCCTATGTGTAGAAAGATATGAGAAGAAACAAGCTACAAACTAGAAGATTTGGAATTGGTTGATAAAAAAAGATAGCTTATTTAGATGAGAGATGGAAATAAAACATGAATTGATGCATTCTCATAAGTAACAGGAGAAAAGTCAGCTATGTTTGTTGTCACGCCCCGACCCGGATTCCAGGCCTTGAGCACGTGGACAGATCGGCCGTACCCTAGTGGAGTCGAACTCTACTCAGACACAAGGCCTAAGTAAGTACAGCAGATACATATAATATCATAAAGTCTCAAACGACAATAATCAGAGTCACAACAAATAAATTATAGGGGCTCAAAAGCCCTACGATATCAGGGCCTTATAAGGGTCCTAGAAAATAAACATCTCTCTCTCAAAAGAAGAATGAGGTCCTCGAACCTCAACGAAGTCAACCCAACCCCTCGCAGCTCCTTAGTCTGAGTCACCTACTCCTCGGGACCTGAAAAAGAAAGAAGGGAAGTAAGTGCATGAGCTTTCGAAAGGAAAGCTCAGTAAGTACCCTGCAGAGATCTCAATGAAATCCAAACCAGCACGGATGATATAAGAAAGCCAAAAATGAACAAATCAAAGATCATCAATCCACATAAACAGGGCCATGCCCCGCACTAACCAAACCCTAGGAGTCTACCACAACAACGGTAGGGCTCTTGACCATAAGATCTCAACAAAGAACTCTTGAGAGCTCAAGGGTCATCTCCCTAGTCGGTCACTAGCCTAAGCCGATAACGACCCTCAGTCCAAGGTCTAGTAGTGCTACCAACAAAACATGGACATACATTGTCAGCGTATCATCCCACTGATGGGAAAACAAAGAATATCAGTGTTTTACCCCACTAGCGAGAAACAAAGATTACCAGTATTACCCCCACTGGCGGGAAACAAAGATTACCAGTATTACCCCCACTGGCGGGAAACAAAGAATACGAGGACGGGAGAAACCTCAAATCAACATAGTTGACGTATACCTACCCGGCCAGCGCACAAGCTCACGTGGTTTAACGGTCACGTGCCCGTCAACAGGTAGCACACTCAACATTCACAAGCACACCCTACAAGATGCTAACCTCTCAACATGCATACACAAATATCGAAGTAGAAATCCAGAAGAACAAAAAACGCGTGTATGCAATCAAAGCAATATCATATCAAGTCATGATATCAAAGAGGTAATATCCCCAAAGGGTCATACAAGCATGCGCAAGCATGGAATCAAACATCCAAGGCACGAAAGTAACGTGCACAAGCACGAAATCAAGAAAGCAATAACAAATAAGGCAACATCAAAGACAATAAAACACTCCATAGAGTGGGAACTATGCAAAGTAACTTACTCAAGTATCAAAGATCAAATAATGATAACGGTACTAGGCAGAAGTACTTACCTTAACAAGAGCTTGGAAACTTCCCTAGTTTCCTCCTAACATGTTTCTAAGCCTCCACGTCGATATATGATAGTAAAGTCTCTATCAGTGTCAAAAACAGTAACAAACCCTAATATTTCTAGATGCATATGTATCACTCTCTCTTGCTTGATGAACTTCACCACAACTATCGAGTCCTGAGGTATCCTATTCTGTTACTGACCCATTTTCCTTGGTGTTCTTTCCTTTGTTCGTCTCTTAACCTCTACTTGGTTAGCTAGTCCATCGTCCAACTTGACGACCTATTATTCGTGACCCTATATATAGCTTTGACCATACTTGGTCACTGTGGGAAATTTGCGCCCACTTGTTAAACCCACCAAGCTATTGGGTCCTTTTCTAGTTTAGTTCTTTTTATTTTAAAAGAACCAAGTTCTATTACGTGGCTAGCCATGTCTGAGTGGTTAAGGCCCACTAAAAGGGTTTGGGTGGTCTTGGGTTCGATTCCTACTACCTACAACCCTTTTACCAGTTTTATTCCTTTATTTTCATTTACTCTATTTCTATGTAACCTGGTTAAACCCAACTTGGTCCTTTTTAAACCACTTACTTGAGCCCAACCCAATTGAACCCAATCTAACTTAGCCACATCTTGATTAATCATCCCAATTAATCAAGCCCAACTCAGGACCAAAATTCATTAGTCTAACTAATCAACTGAATCTTATTGACTAAACCAGGTTTGGGTCTATTCAACTCTTTATTGACTAAACCAGGTTTTAGGTTGGAAAATATTTAGGGTTTAGGGTTTTGGTTTTGTAATTCTCCTTTTGTACATAGAACCTCAAAATGATGTGGATGTGATTGGTTTACGAGGCCCGTGACTGGAGAATTACAAAAGGAGGCAATTATAACTTCAAATTTGTGGTATGATTGCTTAAATTGGTACAATTCAATGTACTTGTCAATGTTTTCATTAGTGATGCTTGAAAACAATGTCATGCCATTGTAAAAAGAATTGGATGAGAATTTTATGTAACCTTGAAAATTGAATGGTTTAATATGAAATTCATTGTTGCATTAATTGTATTTTTTTTTCTATAAGTTTATGTTGAATATTTAAGCTTAAAGTTTATGGTAGACAATTATGTTGGTAGCTAAATTTGTATTATAGGTGACCAATAAATAAAAATTTATATTGTTGGCTAATGTAACTATTAGCAAGGGAATAGAGAGAGAATAAATTAAAAAAAAAATCATAGATAGCTTCGAAATCTCTAGCTAAGTAACCACCAGAAGGAAAATTGAGCGAGGGAATTTAGCTACGGAATAGCGAGGAAAATCTTTCCTCGCTAAATAGCTATGGAAGAATTATCAAACAGAAGGGATATTGGAGAGTTTAACGAGGACTAGCGAGGGAATTGTTTTCCCTTGCTAAAAAGCTAGGGAACATTCCCTCGCTAAGCCGTCGCTAATATACAGCCCATTCTGTCACAAAATATTTGGAGAATGAAAATAGCGACGGAATATTTTCCCTCGCTATTCCCTCGCTGAAGACAGAAAGTTATGATTTCAACAGATTTTTCCCTAGCTATTTTCCAGTTTTCTTGTAGTGTAATTGGAAGAGGCTATATATCATGGACAAAAGAAGAGCAGACATAGTCTCAATCTAGAGTCACCAGAATACAATAATGGGGCTCTCAAGGCATGCCAAACATATCCCATGCGTTGAGCCATTGAAGTTTATGGCATGCATAAGAGAGAGAGAAGCTAAAGATGCCATGCTTCTTACTGTGTAAACAAAGGAAAAGACTAAAATAAAGAGACCCACTTATTATAGACCTACCACTTGACATGAGCACGGGCTGATTACGGGTTGGTTACAAGCCCAACCCGCCGGGTCCGGGTCAGCCACAAACCGACCCACAATCGGCCCGTGCTACAGTTCCGGCCCGGTGGACAGGGTTGACCTAGCGGACCCACCGGGTAACTGGTCACTTTCGGGTGACCAACATTCGGCTAGGCCACCTCCCAAAACAGGCGGGCCGGGTCATAATCCGCCAGCCGCCGGTTTTTTATTTATTTTACTTTTTTTAAAATATTATTAAATAAAAAAATGAATAAAAAAAACCGTTGGATTGGCATAACCCACTGTGTTAATCTGGTTTAACGGGTGACCAATGCATAGGGTCATGGGTTAAGATTTCTCCAACCCATAACCGGCCCACTACTGTAGCGAACCAGTTACCGTTTTCTGGCCCGACCCGTCGGGTCAGCTAATCCGGTGGTTTCTACCATGCCGGGTTATAACCCGGCACGTGCCTCCCTTTACCTACCACTTTACTAAAGGTATCCACCATATTTCACCACCAGCACTCATAGCCTTAGTCTTCGGCGTCATGTGCACCTCCATGCTCGACGTGGCCAAGGAGTTCAACGTGCCTGGTTACATCTACATCCCTTCCAACGCTTTAATTCCTTGCTTTGATGCTCTATCTTCCTACACTCCACGTAAAGGAGGACGTGAACAATGAGGTGGATATCCCAATCCTCCGTTCAGCGCCACACTCCTTAATGCCTGACTTCATGATGGACATGAACAACAAGGTCTACACTATACTCCTCAACTATGGTCACAAGTTGGTGCTATAGTTGGTGGTGGTGATAGTGGTGTTGGTGGTGGAGGAGAGGTTCTGGTGTTTCTCCAGCTCATCGGAGGAGAGGTGGGCTGCGGACGCCGACGAGGAGGAAGCGGGAGTGGGCTTTTAGTGAGGTCGTTGATTTATCAAAAAGATTTTTTATTTTAAAAATAATTTTTTTAATCATATATATTTTAATCTTTAAAAATGTTATGTTAGTAAAGAGGGACGAAAAATTGGACTGGTGGACTTAATTGGCTCATATTTAACAATACAGAGACATATTGAGGGCAAATTAAAATAGAGGGACTAAAAGGGAAGATTTGGTAAAATATAGGGACCAAATAGGGTATTTGACCAAATTCAATCTTAGAAGAAGCTGTTAACATGGGAATAAAGAAGCAAAGAATATTTAGGATAGAATTTTTAACAGTGTTTTACGTGCCACCCGCTAAAAAATAGGGAAATCACTTATCTCCTCCTCATTTTTCAATATACCGTATAACCCCTGTATTATTTTTATTTTACTTGCTACCCTTTTGACCAAACTCTTATATTTTTTATCTAAGCTAAAAGCAAAACCTCAAGTTACAATATATGTAAAATGACCATTTTGACATTTTATATAGGTTAATCCATTCTTTCATTTTTTTAATATATGCCATTATAAATTAAAATAAAAAAGATTGATTTCATATTTTATTTGTCTATAAATTAAACAAAAATTTGTTTGTATTTCTCTTAAAAGAATCATAATTTACTTATAACTTCTTTCAAAATATTTTTAATCACTTACTAGTCATAAATAAAATATATCAGCCATGAAACGAAGAGGGTATTTTTGTCTATACTCAACTTTTTAAATGATTTTTAAAAAATATTTAGGGTTTTGGTTGGAAAAACAAACTCAGGGGATGACAAGTAGAATAAAAATAAAATGAAATATTATAAAATATTATTAAAAAATGAGGGGTGAAGAATAAATATGCTATTTTTGAGAGGGTGACAAGTATAACCTCAATTTTTAAAATCTCTCTCCTCACTAGGTGGCTTCTATGATACCTTGGGGCCTAGGGTTGCCTCGGCCCCAAAAATCATAAAAAAATTAGACCCCAAACCCTACAACCATCCTAGTGGAACCCATATAGGTAACAAACCTTGTTTACTGTAGCAAGGTATGCTAGAATTTACCCTGCTGACTAGCATGAAATTGGAGAAACTCTAAGGGTTATCTCCAACACGATCCCTAATAAAAAAGTTTTTCTTGCCAAAACCTTTAATTAAGATTTAAAAATAGAGGAAAGTAACTAATAGTCCCTGCAAACTAATGAAATCCCTATATAATCCCCATTAATTTAAGTATCCCCATATAGTCCCTCCTTTTCTAGGGACTTACTTTTCAGTCTATTCAACCACAAAAGACGTTATTTTTTGGAGGAAAAGACAACGCTACCCTTCAAAGAAATGTAGTTACTTCCGTACCTGTCATCCACGTCAGGAGAGTGCCTCAAAAACCGATCAGTTTTTATTTTTAATAGTCATTTTTTTCCATTTTGTCTCTTTGTCTTTTCCACATTTTAACTCATCCCTACTTTCAAAACATTTTGTCTCCTCGTGAAGAAGACAACCATCATGCAGTCAGTTCTCCCAGAGCTCCCTCTGTCTTCTCATCATTTCCCGTTTATGCTTAGTTCTGCGAAGTTCATGAAGGAGGTAGCCACCACGCCGCGACCCTAAAATACGAAGAAATTGGGGCTTTGTTGTCGGTCTTCGCTTTCTCTTGCTTTGTTGTTTTAATTTTAGGGTTATATTCTTGTATATTTTTTTCTCCTCCATGGTAGAATGCAATTTGTTCATATGGATTGTATTCGTATTGTGGAGATTTAGGATTTAGGGTTATCCAGGATTTGCTTTGCTATTTTCTAATGTATATCAATAATACCACTAAAGCCATATACACCGGTGGTGTTCTTCCAGTGCTTTTGGCTATGTTATTTAGTGAATTTGTTTCGCTGTGGTTTGTTGTTTTAATAATCGGTAATTAAGTGTTTAAAATCCAATGTATCTGTTTACTATAATGCACTATCCACTTGTTATTCGCCTTATGTGTTTAAAATCCAAGTGAACCATGTGGAATCTGAAATTTGTGTATGTGGTACTTAATGGTTTCTCCGTATTGGGTGGTTTTCGTTGTAGGTAATGACAGCATAACAAAGAATATGGTGAATGGAAGATACTACATGGTTCAACTTGTTGCCACGCTTAAAGAATTGAAGAAACACATTAGCCGAAGACACTAGAAACTCATCGGCAGTACCCCATTTGCTCCCTTGCTTGACATGGAGCTAATAGTTCAGGAAAAGGGTGTGCTCGACGAACTGATGCAGGTTTACGACGCTCGTCTCCAAAAATTTAAAATCGGCAAAAGCTGGGTGAGTTTTCGTCTAGAGTGCGTCGCTATAATCCTTGGACTACTCTACGATGGAATTATCGTGGACTTCGAACAACCCACCGCTTGATTTGCATTTCAGGATAAATTCTTGGATCAAAGCTACTCACGAAATCGAGATTGCATTAAAACACCCTGTTAAATCTTGTTCATACGCGAGGTGAGGAGGAAAATTTTGTGAAATTACTAGTCATGTATCTGATGGGTGTTTTCATGTTTTTGACCATGTCATGCACAACCCCGACTTAGACTGCACATTATGCCGATAACCTACCGGTGTTGGGAAGATATGCATAGGCACAGGCTGTACATAAGTGGTTCATGGATGGCGTCCAACACACAGCTGCCCGAGTCTAGGAAAGGTGTTCTGGGAAGGCCACGAACACAAGATATCAATGAGGGTGCTCAATCGCATTGATTGTATGGTTTTAAGAAGTAATTGGGAATGGAAAGACCCTAGAGTTCGGCTGGACACAAGGATTTTGTGTTACGGCGAGAAAAGCTGCAAGAAGGCAACTACGGTCCACACACTTATGGCCACTTTCGCAGGGAAAGAAGTAAACCTATTTCAACTCTAAGGTCTTTACTATCATTCATAAAGTCTTTAGTTTTATGCGAAAGTCTTTAGTATAACTATAAAGTATTTATTATGTTTACTAAACTCTTTATTAACGGCTTTAAAGTCTTTAGTATATTTACTAAACTATTTATTACCAGCTTCAAGTCTTTAGTATTATTTTAAATTGTTTATTACCATTCTTGTAGTATTTACTCTTGTTTGTAAGTGTTTGTAATATTGTCTCTCAGTTCCCCGACCACGCACTAGCCAACGCAGAAGAGGCTGTCATCGCATGTGGAGACTAGGCCAATATTTAGATACCACATGGTACAACCATAAAGGAGAAACAGATTACATATACTGGCCCAAGCAAGGCAGAAGGCGCGAAGATGAGCCAAAAGAGGAAAAGACTGGAATCCTGACACCGCATTCCCAAGGAGTCACCTATGTTCCTTTCTACTCCTTCCAGTCGGAGGAGCCTAAGCAACGACGAATTATTGCAACGCTTGCTGAGAGCGTACGAGACACTGTTGGAATTGGTAGTTGCTATGCGCAGTCAACTAGCAGAGTTGCTAGCCAAGGACCAACCTTCGGCTCCAGAAAATCAGCAAACAGTGAGAGAAGCTCCACATCCCCACCCAAACGAAGAAAGAGAAATATTTCCAGTCGCCCGCGTTTGTGTCAAAAAAAAATTATATATATATATTAAAAATACCAAGTGCCAATATTTGAAGGGTGCCAATGAAATATATACCTTGAAGTATCTTAAAATTAAGATATTTTAAATTTAAAATAAAAATATATCTGGTTGTATCCTCAGGCAAGCTAAAGGTGCAGATCCCAAGGTAGACTAAGGATACAAATCCAACGATAGCCCGGGAACACAAATCTTGAGGCAATCTTAAATCTTAAGATAGCCCGAAAACACACATCTCGAGGCCATCTAAAATTTCAATATATCTCGAGAACATAAATCTTGAGACAATCTCAAAAATACAAATCCCAAGATAGCCCGAGCATACAAATATATAGATAATCTCAAATCTCATGATAGCCCGAGAAGATAAATCTCGAGGCAGTCTCAAAAAATACAAATCCTAAGATAGCTCGAGAACATAAATCTCGAGGCAATCTCAAAAAGTACAAATCCTAAAATAGACCAACAACATAAATCTTGAGGCATTTTAAAAAATACATATCCCAAGATAGTCATGATCTATATTATGATCTCATGATGATTAAAATTCAAATCCAAGGTTATACCTAAATCTTGATTATGATCATTAAAATTAAAATTAAAATTTTTGATCTTATCTGGATTATGATCTCATGATAATTAAAATTCAAATTCAAGGTTATACCTAAATCTAGATTATGATCATTATACCTAAATCTAGAATAAAATTCAAATTTTTGATCTTATCTAGATTATGATCTCATGATGATTAAAATTCAAATTTGAATGTTATACCAAAATCTAGATTATGATCATTAAAATTAAAATTTTATCTAGATTATGTTGATTAAAACTCAAATTCAAATTTCAACCTTATCATCTAGGTTGTGAGAATTTATAAATAGAGGGGAGAATGGAAGAGAGGGATCAATCATGAAGTGCCCTCTCCCGTTTTCCTCTTCACCTGAAATCATGTTCTACTCCACCAGCAAATAAATCCCATACCCCACCATCATCATCGCCAGAGGAGGAGCACCACCCCAAAGAGTGGTGGTACTAATGCTGCTATCGCCGCAGAAGATGAAGCTGTGTGTTTAATCTCGGTCGAACAAGTGAACACAACTATGTCTCTAATGGCTTTGCCGAAGGATATAGGTTTGGGTCCGTTCATAGAGCATAATATCACAGAAGAAGCCATCGGAGGAGGAGCACCGCCCCAAGGCGTGGCGGTGCTGCTGATTGAGAGCTGCCACTGCCGGAGGAGGAGCACCGCCCCAAAGTGTGGCGGTGTTGATCTGATTGGCCGTTATTGCATTCTTTGGAGAAAGAACACCACCCTGGAGCATGGTGGTGTTAATCTCGTTGCAGCCACCAGAGAAGCACCGCCCCAAAGCATGGCGGTGTTGAGACTGCTATCGCCACCACCGCTGGAGAAGGAACACCACCCCCTAGCGTGGTGGTGTTGATCTTGTTGTCGTTGCCGGAGGAGAAGCCCCCCTTTTTTCTTCATGAAGCTGTGGGCCATAAGTGGGAAATTTAAAAAAAAAAAGATTGGAAAAAAAAAGGGGAGAGATAAGAAAAGGGAGGAACAATAAAAAAAAAAAATAATAAAAAAAGGGAGAAAGTTGAAACAGAGAGAGAGGGAATGATTGAGTAAAAAATAAAAAATAAATAAAGGGAGAGAGAGATGGAGGGAGAGAGAATTAAAAAAAAAGTGTGGGGAAGGAGGGGGAGGAGAATTAAAAAAATAAAAATAAAAAAAAAGAGAAGGATGAAACAAGAGGGGCGGTGAAACAAGATAAAAACATAAAAAAATTAAAAAATTAAAAAAATAACGGAAAGAAAGCAGAGAGGGGCAAGAAGGGAAAGAAGTAAAAAAAGGAAAAAAAATAATAAAAAGAGAGAGAAATAAAAAAAATCTGAATTTTCGGAATATAAAAAAATCTAAAATTTCAGATAAGCCCTCAAAAAATTCTGAATTTTCAGAATATAAAAATCTAAATTTTTAGAAAAATCCTCAAAAATTATGAACTTTCGGAATATATAAAAATCTGAATTTTTAGAAAAGCCTTTAAAAAATTCTAAATTTTAGGAAAGAATAAAAATCTGAAGTTTCAGAAAATCCACAAAAAAACTCTTTATTTTTTTTGTTAAAAAAGAAGTGAGAGAAGGCGTCTATATATATATACACATAACAAGCATCTCAATGTGATGATGGAACACGCATCTTGAGGCGGATAATGATACACAAATTAATCTCAAAGAAGTGAAATGTACATCTCAAGACAGTGAAGCACACATCCCCGGAAACGGCATACATCTAGAGGTGGCTATGGAAAGTGCATCTCGAGATAGTCAATGAAAATTAAATCACAAAACAACACGGGTTTCGAGATGGCGATAGAGCACTTATCTCGAGGCGGTCAATAAAACAGAAATCTCAAAGTGGCACACATCCCGATGTGACAAAGTAATAAGCATCTCGGAGTGGCCGATATAAAATACAAATCTCAAAGTGATAGGCATCTCGATGGGACAATGGAATACACATCTTGAGGCGGATAATGAAATACAAATCTCAAAGTGACACGCATCTCGAGGCGGCGATGGAACGCGTATCTTGAAGCAGATGGAGAAATATAAATCTTAAAGCGATATGCGCATCTCGATGCAACTGATGAAGTACAAATCCTGAATTGGTACAAATCTCGAAGCAATGATGGAACACATATCTTGAGGTACAAACACAAATCTTAAAGTGGTACAAGTCTCAAGGCGACGATGAAGCATGCCGATGAAACACGAATTCCAAAATGGCGAAGCACACGTCCTAGGACGGAAGGCCGCGTCAATAAACAAATAAATAAATAATATGTATATACATTCATATGTTGATATTTACATGCAATGAAAATCATGTTCTCCAATAAATGAATTATTTTTCATTGCCTCTACTTGTACTTATGCCCTTAATCGGAGGTTCCCAAGACACTATTAGGGGTAATTAACGATAGAGGCTTGCCTCTATTAGGAATGGAAGAACCCACAATAACTAAAATAACCAAAATAAGTAAAACAAATAATCATTTGTGATTCAATATGTCACTTGGTGTCTCTTCACAGACACGATGTTAGGCTGGTATTTTCGATCCCACAGCCGCAACCTACCCTCCGATCCCCAATTGCTTTGGTTGATGCCATCAATGAAATGGTTGCCCGCAAACTGCGGTCAAGATGGCCCTGGAAAATTCAAAGCGAAGAAGGTTGTTGAGGGAAGCCCACCGGTGTTACAAAGGGATGACGAGTAACCCAGGCACAGCGTGGACGCATTAATAGAATCTCTTGCGATATTGAAGAACACGCCATCAAGTGATGCAAAGAGGGTGCCCACTGGCGAGGAAGGGCCCATAGAACTCCCCGCCCCTCCAATCGTAGACATGGATCCCGCCAAAGAAGCCGAGGCGGCCGTCGTCCCTATCGATGAAAATATCCCCCCTTCCCCATGCAATGGAGGAAACCGATGGTCAGTATGACGAAAAAGCCCTCACCCACATGGAAACCTATTTACTGCTGGTGGTTGTGGATACAACCGTTGTTGGTGAGACACTCATCAGAGATTCCTTTCCCTCGGATGACAAGTGCCCGGTGGTTACCCAGACGAAGAAGACCACCAGGGACTCAGAACCTCCTCACCCGCAAACTAAAATGGTACTTGATGCAGAGAAGTCCGTCTACGGAGTGGAATATGTACAACCGGTCAAGACCAATTTCATTCCAAAAAAAAAGCTGCCTACAGGGTTCAAGCTCCTTGATAAAAATATGCAAGCAATCATCAGTGTCTACCTGAATAGCGTGATGGACAGGTGAGATTTTGATCATACTACATCACATAACTATTTAGTATGCCAATTATCTGTTTACTATGATATGGTAACATTTTATTACAAGACATAGTTGTTTATTACATGTACTATTTGTTTACTATTCTACAATAACTGCTTATTACAGGACATAACTGCTTATTACATGCATGATCTGTTTACTATTCTATGGTAACTTCTTACTTCATTATTGATTCCTAGTTGAATGTGCCTTATGATTTTTCTTTTAGCACCATTGTTTGGAAGAATGAATGGGATTTCATTATCCATGCCCACTTGTACACATTAGTCGAGGGTAAAGATCTTATGCCCGACAATGTCATAGATGTGTTCGCCATGATGTTGTCGAACGACCTAAAGAAGACACTTTCTCCATACAAGAGGTGTGCATCCATCAAAAGTCCATTTGCGTTGCTAATGTCCAAACAACACCACACAGTAGAAGAGTCCCTCGTGCTGATGGCCGATGCAGTGCGCTATTTCCATAATGTGGAAGTTGTTGTTATGCCCATCATTCTGAACAAACATTTCCATGGCCTCATCCTGGACAAAAAGAAGAAAGAGTATATTTATTACTCATCACTCAAGAGCCAGACATACGACAAGGCGGCTGAGGAAATGGTAAGATAGTCACTTTCATATTTCATATTGTCCACTTCACAACCGCTTAAAGATCCTTTGTTCTAAACACAACGGGCTCTATTCGACAATGCACTTGCTATTAATCTAGGGGGTTGCGAAACAGAGAAGTATCCACTATCCCACGACCGCGTATGCCCATAGCTAAAAGAGGACAGTGCCGAATGCTGTGTTCGTGATGCGGTTCATTGAGCAAGTATTGAACAGTGAGCCACTTCGCTTGGATCACACTAATGTCTCGTATCTACGGCTAGAGTATGTCGTGTGCATACTTGCAGACGGCTTCAAACGAACAATTGCGCCGAAAACCTGGAAAGCGACAAGCGATCAAAGCATCATTAGAGAATAGTATCTACCCATCTCATTGCAAACGTTTTTTATTTTCCGTTAACTTTTTACTATCGTACTCTAAATGCTTAATATCCAAACTAAGTACTTATTATTACTTACTAAGTGCTTACTATTACTTACGAAATGCTAACTATCGGATACTTAGTGCTTACTGTCTCCAATAATTATTCTCCTTTAATAAGTGCTTACTATCATATACTTATTGCTTAGTATAGATACTTATGCCTTTTATTTTCTTTCTTCTGGTTTTTCTTATAGCACCATTCTTTGGAAGAGTGAATGTGCACTATGTAAATGCGGTCATATACGGTAATTTCCCTTTAGTATATGACAAAATTGGTCAATACAAAATCAGACTCATTTACATTCGACACCCAACTATTAAACAAGTAAATATTATAGCTGCGACAAAGCAAGTTAATCAACTATTGTTGCGTTGCAAGTCCTGCGTTTGTGGCCACCGTTTTGACAGCGCCTGTATGACAACTCTTTTACGTCATAAACCTGTGACTCAATTCTTTTTCGCCTCGGCTGCGCAGGCAGTCTCTTCACAATAGGTGGTCGTAGTTTGAGGTCGCGAGATTCATCTATCGGCTTATCGTGGATGAGGATGGGAGAAATATGGTCTGCATATGCGTTGGCGTATATTTCTACCGTGAAGTAGTCATCCATGAAGCGATATACACTTGCCTCAAAATGCTTGATTTGTGCACAAGCATGCGTGCAAGGTATTCCATACACTTCACAACGTCTGCAAGGGTATGTCCGTGTCCTCAAATTCAGCGCGTGGATGCACTGGTGGATAACTTCAAATAGCTCACCATCCGAATGGCCTATTCAGAGCAAGCGGCTTGACTCAATAATGGCCTCGAGCTTCCGATGTATTGCTGGGCAAAGATTTGTTCCCCAATGCCGAACACATATCATATTCATGAGCTTGTACCTAAGAACAATGATAAAGTTAAGATAAATAATAAAGATTTATAAATGATAGTAAAGACTTGTAAAGTATAATAAAATTTTACGATAAATAATAAAGATTTAGAAACGATAGTAAAGACTTGTAAAAGATAATAAAGATTTCCAGTAAATAGTAATCACTTACTACCGTAAGTAAGCACATTTAGTCATATTTGAATATTACCTGATTAAGTCGACCATGTTGGTGACTGAGAGGTGGCTCGCCTCGTTGATCCACGTATTGAATGACTCAGCGATGTTGGAGTACATCTCACACCATCTTTGCCCCTTAAATAAATAGTTCGACTAATGGGCTATATATCAGACATTTGGAGTATCCAACGGTGCACTTGTGCCGATGCGGCCAGGAGGTCGTTCACCATGTCATAGAATTCTTTAGCAGTACATGCATATACGATGCAGATAAAGACAACCCAACACTCCTCCTTCAATGCTTTCTTGAAACTAGTTATTCTCTTCAGGAAGTTTGCCTCTAAGTGTCGCAAACAATATTAGGCGTGCGACGATGAAGGGAACACCCTTGCTATGACATTAATGAGACCTTTTGATTTGTCGGATATGAATGTAATGACCTTGTCGTAATCTTCTTGTCCATATATTGTTTCTCTAAGAGTGGTGAGGAACCAAGTCCAATTGTCGTCGGTTTCGTTGTCTACTATGGCGAATGTGACGTGGAAGAATCCCTCATTACCATCTTTGCCCGTCGCTCCTAACAATATGCCACCGTATTTCCCTAGAAAAATGTGTTCCATCAATAAACAATATCGGCTTGCAACCCTTCTTGAAGCCGGTGGCAAAATCACAGAAAAAAAACCATGTCTGGATCGCTCACCATCACTGTCAATTATAGTAACGCTACCGGGGTTTTTCGCCAACACCTTATCTGCGTACCATAACAACAAATTGTAGCTCTCTACCTCACTCTCGTAGAGAAAGCTTCGGGTGACCTCTTTTCCCATCCATGCTTGTACGGAAGACAAACGCCGTGCTCTCGCAAAATAGCCCGTTGAATGTCGATGACCCTATACAAGGGACGATCCTTGAGCTTCTAGATCACACGATTGCAAACCTATTTTTTGTATGCTTTTAGATAGGAACTTGTCTCGATACCGCTACCACACACATGTGTGGGTTGCAATGTCTTTATTCTAAAAGTGTGCAGATTTTCCTCTCGAGAAGCATGGACCCTCCAATCGCAGTCTACCTTGGCACATCCTGCTATGTTTCTCTATCATTTTTTATGAAAGTATAGTCAAATTTCCTTTTGATAGCAAAGTATCGGAGCGTATTCCTGAAGTGTTCCACGTTTTGAAATCATTCGCCAACTCTGAGCACTTCAATTTTGGGAGTTTGAGAAGAACATACAATGCTCATAGAATCTTATGTTGGTTGATATGATAGCATTGTACACCTCTGTTCAAGGACATGCTCTCTCCTAGAGAATTCCTGTTGATTGATAAGAGATTCTTTTAAGTGAGACAATACTAAGCAGAACTAAGGAATACTAAGCCCATACAAGTAAAAATAAACACAAACGTACGATGTTAAACATTTACTATCAATAATAAACAGATAAGAGGAATACTAAGGGGTTAATGGCCGTTAATAAAGACTTAAGAGGAAAACTAAAGGGTTACAGCTGAAATTAAACACTTAAGAGGAATACTAAAGGGTTACGACTGAAAATAAACACTTAAAAGCAATAGTAAGTGCTTCTATGTTTGTAATACACGGTTGCGGGAAATGCTGAGGAGTAGTACTGTCAGAAATAAGCACTTTTAGTTTTACATGGTCAAAGAAAAAAGACAGTAAATTACATTAGAAACGAACACCCGCACTGCTCGGCCACGGTCACTTCACCTATGTCCATAATAAGGTGGACCATATTCTTCTCAAACAAGTGAAAAATGTTGCACATATACACAAAGTCCGTAGAAGTGTCAATGGGACAAGTTGTTCCACGATAGTCTAGTGTGACATAGCTCATTCTCATGCCAGAGGGGTCAAGGTCGCAAAGTTCACAAATATTATCCATTACTGACTCCCAAGAAGTCAGCACTATGAGCTTCAAGGCTAAACCTTCTCCCTTATATCGCGCCATGACGAAAATGGTTTCCACAAAAACTTGCAACAAGAGCGTTGTGGAAAAAATAACAAAATTATTCGACGCAAACTATTAACAAACAATGCGAAAGTTAATGCGGGATAAAACCTTCGTTGTTTGTCATTACAAATCTCTTCCACCAAGCCTTTTGTTGTCCCGGACTCAATTCCGTTGTTGCTTCTCTACAAGACTCTAAAACATAATTTCTCTGCAAAAGAAGAAAAGAAGGAGAAGAAGAAGAGTTCCTTCTCTCGCAAGCAGGAAAGTACATAGCTGAAAGAGAAAAGCATGCAAACACAATTCCTCTGCAAAAGAAGAAAAGAAGGAGAAGAGGGAGTTCCTTAAGCCACAAGCAACAAAGCACACAGCTGAAAGAGAAAATCATGCAAACACAATTCCTCTTCAAAGAAGGAGAAGAAAAGATGGAGAAGAACAGCTGAGAAACATGGTCCCTGTCTTTTCAGTAAAAGGCAACTTTTGGGCTGGAATTGGAAGGGCATTTTGGGGTTTCCTCAAAAAAGTAACCGGTAAAGTGACAAGAGGGACTTAAAAGTAGGTAATTCAAAAAGGAGGGATTGAAAAGTATACTTTTTTTGTTAGAGGGGCTGAAAACGAAGAATCGAAACTATCAGAGACTGCACGGTAATTTTCTCTTAAAAATATAATAAAGAATCATCGATTTACCAATGCATAGAAGACACATCACTATATTATAATTAATATCTAAGGTTTAAAATTTCTCTTCAAAAAAATGTAAATTTTTTAAAAATTATTCCAATGGATATCCCAAACTAAACACAAGCTAAAAGTTACTAAGGTGCTATTTGTTTGGGAGGATTTGGGTGGATGGGGATTTGAAAATACATTTACTTTTAAAATCTGATGTTTGTTTGGGTGGATTCCAAATGCCAGGTAGCTCAAACTCCCACTAATACAGGATTTGGTTTTACACCCGAATTGGGAGTAAAACCAAATCTAGTGCTGTTCAAATGCCTCACGTGAAGCACGTGAGGGCTGAAATCGTGTGAAAAGGGTGAGGAGATGCATTTAATAATTTTTTTAATTATATTACTATGCAAGTAAGATTGTCCCTTATTTGGCTATTTGGACAGTGTTTTAAGAATTTTCAACTACAGATGGAAAGATCGTCGAAAAAAAATTTAGAATTTAGGTTGAAATTATAAACCGTTAAAATTTTTATAAAATAAGAACCGTTAAGTGGTAGAATCAAACAGTTACCAAATTGTATGAAAATGGAAATGCTAGCTTATTTTTCGATGATCTTCCCATCCGTACGGTTGAAAATCCTTCAAACATGCTCCAGGGGGCCAAACAGGAGGCGAGTGGGAATGCACAGTAATCCTCACAAGTCTATATATATATATATATATATATATATATATATATATATATATATATAATTTTTTTAAGAAAATAATCTTTTAAATTTATTTACAATAATATAAATTATTTATATAATCAAAATTACATCCATAATTATTAAAAATCAATATTATGTTAAATACATCCATAATAATCAGGTAATGAAGCGTAAATATTATTATAATTATTTTCTTAAAAAAATTATATTATATATATAATAATAATATAATTTTATTTTAAAAAAATAATTATTAAAAATAATTATATATATATATATTAATTAAGAAAATTTTATGAGGCTTTTATTATCAATAAAATCTACTAATAAAACATGGTGGGGTAGCATACATTTTATAAGTGGCCAAATATCTGAGGATTACATAATTCAACACTCTAAATACATCAAACCAAACACATACTTTCTAAATCCAACACTCTAAAATACATCAAACCAAACACTGGATTAAACTCTCATGTATTTTAAAATACAAGAATTTACAACTATAATATAATTCAAAATTTATAGATTTAAAACTATTTTTAACAAAACGCCCCTAAAATTAGGACAGTAGACAACCTACCTACCTGGTCCTCACAGACTTCAAAATACTATCTTTTTGAAATTTTCAATAATTGGAGAAAACTTCCACGAAAGCATTTTCCACAAAAGCTACGGCTTGAGGTTACCTTTGTGATCGTTATGGAGACACCGGTCAAATGTTTCACTCTCATTGATTGACTTTGTGGGAAGAGAGTTTCAAGTAGTATACTTTGATATGATGAAAGCATGTGTATTCCTTGTCAAGATTAGAATTTATAGATTTGGTGGTTACAAGCATAAAATATGAAGGTCTTTGATGGATTGGAAAATAGAGCACCTCTTTGAAATCTTCAATATTTAGAGAATACTTCCTATCTGCCTGATTGCATATACTTTTATCAAACTTTTGTATTTTTTATTATCTTTTGAGTATTAGTAAAAAAACCTTTTGAAATGATGATTGATGATGGTAAAGAAAATGCATTAATGCATAGAAAACAATGTGTTCAATTTTTAACTAGATTTTAATAGATTAACTGGAAAAATATAGCATTACACCTTCAAATTAAATCATCAATATTTACAAAGAACTTCCTGTCTTCTAATTAATGGCATGTAGTGGAAAATACGCCCAGAGTTGGTGAGTCATAAATGCGATCAACAATGACACGACACATCCATCGACTTTGAGGTCAAGTGCTGTAGATTTTTCTAAGTAATCATTAGCCTTGATTGAAAAGACATTTTGGCAGAAAAGCGATTCACCGGCCAAATTTTTCGCTCTGATTGACTGACTTTGTGGAAAGAGAGTTTTCAAGTAGCATACTTGGTATGGTGAAACTTCTTTATATATATATATATATATATATATATATATATATATATATATAGGCATGATAAGATCGGACTGGTCGGAACACTGTTCTAATCATATCACCTCTATTTGACCCACTCACACAATATTTTAAGAAAATCCAACTATATGAAAAAAAAAGAACATCGAAAAATAATAGCATGACAATTTTCATATAATTTGATTCACCCGTTAAGATGAAGACCCTACATGTTCTTAAATTGTATAAAAATTGACATACTAGTTTATTTTTCGATATTCTATCCATCTATACAGTTGAAAATCCTAAAAACATGCTCCAAGGGCCAAAATAGGAGACGACCTGACCGGAACAGTGTTCCGACCGGCCTGACTTTATCAGGCCCATATATATATAGCGGTTTTCCCGCTATGTCAGTATATATATATATATATATATATATATATATATATACACACACATATTGATAAAAACGACAAGTGTCAATCCGTCAAGGACGGACAATGTAACAAACACATGTGCCCTCAATTTATGATTATGGGGTGTTAAACCCGGGATCTCTCATAAACAACAATATTCTATGCAAAAGACCCAATATAAATAGGCCAAGAGGTAGTTTAATTTGTCTTTTTTATTATCTTTTGATATAAGTCAAAAAACCTTCAAATGATGATTTATGATGGATTATAATTAATTAGATGGGTGAATAATGTTAATATTAGAAAAGAAGTAGGAGTGTTAAGTAAATAAAAGAGGAAATGAATTATAGGTCCCTATAAATAGTATCGAGGACCCCCTCCCACTATTTGCTATATGCCCCCACACATCTACTTCAGGGATCTTAAGAGAAAAAGTAAACAGTACCAGAGACCTATAATTAGTTTCCTTTAAATAAAATACTTAAATGCAGAGAACAAAATGTTCGATTTTTAACTAGAATTCAATTGATTTAAAAAGTCACTAATGCCTCGTTATCTCACTCTTATGTCTTGAATAACTGTGTCATTAATTTAAATCATAAGGGTGTTTCTGAAAAATTCAGACTAACAATGTTAACCAACATATTCGAAGGATATTTCAAATTTAGGAATATTATCCTATCTTTCTTATAAACACTTTTTAACTCAAAGAATACTCTCATTTATGAGTTTCTACTTGTCGGCTTTGAAACTGTACAAATAGGGTTTTCTCTAATCCTTGAAAATTCTCCTATATCTGATTAGACCCATTACCAAATGAGCAGGTAATGGGTCATCCACACATAGATATGAATCGGAATTTATTTAGTTAAATTTCATAAAATCCAAGAAATAATGATAATAATAGTAATAAATAAATAAATTATATTAAATAAATAAATTTGGCCATAGATATTTAAATAAGTTTTTATAGAAGCATGGTAGATATATATATTATTTAAATTTTTTTAATGAAAATGTATGATAGATATATATACATAATTTAAAAAAAGAAAATCTAGTACAAGAGTATCATACAACTCAGAGAAAAGTATGCAAAATTTTGGGATAAAAAAATAATAATCTAGTGTGTGTGTATATATAGAGCATGATTTTCCCTTCTATGTAATATTGGTTTAGATGGAGATGTTTTAATTAAGATGGGGTAAGGAAACCATTGTGCATGTGTTATCTATGTATATGACCCCCATATTAAATAGATTTACGTTTTTTTAACACATCATCCCATTATGGTAAATCTTATTGATTGTTTAATTATTTATTTTTAATTTATAATTGTTTTTTTTATTGCAAGATCCCAAGTAAATTAAAATTAACAAAGACTAAAGTTCTAAATAGATATGGCAAGATGCAGATAAAACTATAATATAGAGCAATAGAAAGAATTGGGGGAAAATAATTCCATAATGGAGTACTTCTTCACAAACGTACCTTTCTGAAAGCATAAGTTTATATTGGATCAAAGAATCAAGGAAGAAGGATTACTTGGTTATTTAATGCATAATTGGATACAAGCTAGTTTATCCACTTTTATAAAATAAATAAATAAATAAATAACTAAACTGGGTACAATTAAAGAGCATTTTAATTTTTTAAATAGATAGAACTTCAGAACTTTAGATTTTCCCAAAATAAATGGCAATACTTGCAAAGCATCAACAAGACTTGAGCAACTCTTGAACAATTATTTTAATTTTTCAAGCATTAAAAGAAAAAATAAGAATCAGTTGGAACTTGGAAGTCATGAACCGATTCACCTTAATTACTCCAATGGTCCCTCAACTTTATTCCTTTTTCACTTTTGTCACTCATTTTCATTTGGTAACCAAATTATCCTCCAACTTCAGATTGTAACAAAAAATTAAGTTCCAACATCTGTTGCTGAGTCACGTCCCACCCCGAAATCTGATGTGACAGCCAAAAAAATGTATATTTCATATAAAACCCCTTAACTTTGTATTAATCCCCCAACTTTTGATAAATGTTGGATTTGTGCATGACAACCAATTCCATCTACCTCTCTCTACATCATGTCTTGCATCATTCAAGAGTGTCATCATAAAGGAGAATAAAGGCTCTCACCTTTCTTGTGATTTTCTTCTTGGATTTAAAAGAGATTTGAGTAGCTATTACAAGCTACGGATCATGTATATACCCGTGAGAAAGATATTTTTGCCGACTAAATTTCCTGAAAACCATTGATAATGCCTCGAGATATGTATCTTGATGATCACAAGACACTATCAATGGTTTGATCAGGAACTGTTTTCGGAAAACTTTGTCGGTCCGTAGGAATAGCTAGCACTGTTCTATACCCATCTACCAAGAAACTCTAAAATTTGGTAGAAGATTAAACCCATGGCCTATGATGGTTTACCTAATTTACAAATGAACATCTAATCACACACTTATGATCGATTTATTCTCAGTTTTTGAAAAGCATGCTTTTTTCATGATCATATGTCATACTAGTCAGTAATGCAAATGTACGAATTAGCTCAAAAGTCAGTTGGGGCCAATTGCTTAGCAACAAAGCCATGCATGCATCTACTATTCTTAACTCAAGTCACATCTTCACAAACAAATTAATCGCTCCAAGTTAAGCCATGGCCCGTCCATGTCTATATAAAGGAATAATCAATGCCATACTTTTGAAACCCTACTAATTTTCCTGAAACTAGTAAACAAACAGCCCATGGAAGCAAGTACTTCTTTTATACTAACTCTTCTCTTCTTCTTCCTTCTAAACTCCTCCTCAGTAGAGTCCATGAACAAGAACAAGAAGCTTCCCAAGCCTTGCAAGACCCTGACCCTCTACTTCCATGACATCATCTACGACGGCACCAACGCCGGCAATGCGACATCAGCTATCGTTGCAGCGCCTGCATGGGCTAACCGAACGACGCTCTCCGGCCTCATGCACTTCGGAGACGTCGTAGTGTTTGACGATCCTATCACAACGGACAACAACCTCCATTCTCCGGCCGTTGGCCGAGCACAAGGCTTATACTTGTATGATAGGAAGGAGGTGTTCACGGCCTGGCTAGGGTTCTCATTCGTCTTCAACTCCACTGAACACAAAGGAACCCTAAACTTCATTGGCGCCGATCCTTTGATGGAGAAGGTGAGAGATGTGTCTGTCGTCGGCGGCACAGGAGACTTCTTCATGAGCCGGGGAGTGGCGACGTTGATGACTGACGCATTTGAGGGCTCTGTGTACTTCAGGCTTCGTGTGGATATCAAGCTCTATGAGTGTTACTAGCTAGCATGCAAGGAGTCTATACGTAAAACTCAACAGTGCATGCATGAAGATATGTTTGTTTGTTGATTTGGTTGTTTTCTTTATTATTATTATTATTATTATTATTATTATTATTATTATATAAGAAGAATCATGGCTTCTCCTTTGTTTTTCTTTTCTTGGCCGGATGTAACGTACCTTGTCTATTTTCATATATAGAAGTGGGACCACAATATATTGAAGTGGGACTTGTGGTGGGGAAATTAATATGTATTATATATATTAATAAATTAATAAATATATATTTGTTTTTCAATGGACAAATTTAAGATGAAGGACCATCTATGAAATCAATTAAAAGTTAAAGGAGCCTTATATGAAATATATACTATTTGCTGCCACGTCACATTTTGGGTTGGGGAGTGAGTCAGCACCTTTACCGTCGTGTCACCTTTCTCTAACTAGACAACCGGCTATTGCGACTTTGTTACAATCTGAAAGTTGGGGGATAGTTGGGTTACAAAATGAAGATGAGGGACGGAAGTGAAAAAGGGCCAAAGTTGAGGGACCATTGGAGTAATTATAAATTCCCACACAATTAAAAAATAAGTCAGGCATATTCATCAACTAAGTATTTTTTATGGGTAAATAGTCACACAACTATTTGGGTACTCCTATTTTAGTTACCAAATTATAAAATATTTCAACTTGATATCCCAATTTTAGAATCACGTTCAATTGAATCACTCATTCTAACACAGTTAAAACACAATAAATATTTTGTTGCCCCAATTGAGTCAGAGAAAGGTTTTGCAGAATATGAGTGATTAATTAGAAGACTTTCTTGTTTTGTTAGCCAATATAATAATAATTCGGAGACTTGAAAAATTTCCACCAGGCTCAATAATGAATTAGATTGCATCTATTGATATGAGGCTATGAGCCTTGTGTCCGATGCTTATTGGCCATATTCCACATTCAGTAATTCATAATAAAAAGCTTATCCAAGTAAAAAGCACATTATAGTGAATTCATAATGCAATGCTTTTGATTTTTAATAAGCGGCATGGTTCTGCAGCTTATGCCCTGGAAGGAAAACTTCCAGCCGGCTTTCGAGAAGTTGGAATCAGCGGCGGTATGGTTCAGTTCCACCATCTTGATCCGATGGAGTTCTGGGAGTCTGATTCACTGGAAAATTTGGGGTCCTTACTTGGGCTAGTACTAAAAATTGATCCTAATACTTTGGATGTGGATGCTCCTTCATCGAAGATTGGGTGATCAAAGTTTGCTCGCCTATGTGTGGAATTGGACCTCTCACAACTGCTTCAAAGAGGGATTTGGGTTAGTGAGGGTGACAAGAAGACACTGCTGGCTATAATTTATGAGAAGATTCCATCATTGTGCTTTCGTTGTGGTCGTATTGGCCATACAATAAACGCTTGTAGAATGATTCCTTGCAGCCCGATGGTTGACGAGGCGGTGAGGTCGCAGCCAGGAGGCTCATCATCGGAGCCGTAACTAATGCAAATCGTTGTGGCGGGGAAAGGATCATACGATTCAGAGTTACTGAGATCTTAGGATCAAACAAACTTGGATTTTTCCACAGAGGATGATATCAGCACATGGAAGATTGCTGGATCTTGTCACGGCCGTGGCCCCCCTTAGAACAATCGCAAGGCCGAGGGGTCAACGAGGATGGATGAACGACCGTTTACTCAGCCTGGTGACCAACACCTGGAGAAAACTGAAAGCGGTCGCCCTACACGTGGCGATTGTGGGGGCTACACAAATGGGTGTGCGAACAAATCCTGAGGCAACTCAGGTGTTCATCTTTAGGAGCCAACTATGGATAAGATATAGTCCCCCCTTGTCAACCCTAATCGGGAAAGGAACCATCTCTCCTCAGAACCCAGCTCTAAGCGTGCATTTGAGAATCCCATTCCGGTAATTTGCTGGAGTTGAATCGGTGGAGCAAGCGGCAAGTCAACAACTGCGGCAACAATAACTTTACCAGAAGGAGACACTAAAGGAAGACGTTAGGTTGGATCCTGGTCTCATATATCTTCATATAGGTCTCAGAAAAATTAAGGATCTTCCCCAAAGTTGCGATCCCCAGCTGGATAATCATACCCGGTTGGTAGATAAGATCGTGGTGGCCATTGAGGCAAAAGTTCAACGATCAAACAATGATCAGGCAATGGAAGAGGCCTTTGAAGAAATAGTCAAGAATCAGAGTACTTTCGATGAAGATATGCCTCAAGCGTTGGTACATAAAGAGGCTAAAATGGAAACCTTTGCAAGAGGAGGCAAACTCAAGGAGACCACATGCGCAAAAAAAGGGCGTGTGGACAACTTGATGAAAGATGCCTAAGTTCCCCACATTGAGGAGTATTTCTAACTTTTTCTTCTCTGTATTATTCATTATGAATACAATTAAAATGATTTGTTGGAATTGCAGGGGATCTTCTAACCCCAAAACAATTAGTAGGAATAAAGCTCTTATGAGAAACTCTCAACTGGATTTGATTTGCTTGGTGGAAACCCGGACTGATATCAACCGAGCACTCGAGTTTTGTAACAAATTCTCCAAAGGCTGGCAGTGGGCTGTTATTCCAACTCAGGGCATGTCCGAGGGAATCGTCACTCTCTGGAAATAGAGGGTTGGTATGGTAATTAACTCCTATCGCTACCTCTAGATTCTCCCTTCAATTGATAGTCTCCTTAGAGAACCCCAAAGAATGGATTCTATATTAGTGATTTATAATTCTCAAAACATTCAAACCCAAAAGGCCCTTTGGTGGGATTTAAAAACTTTCTCATCTTTTAACCTCCCTTGGATTTTACTGGGCGATTTCAATGCTATTTTAAATTTGGATGAACACAGGGGGGTTGTTTTGATCACTACTCTTCGAAATCAAAATTATTCAACGAGTTTGTTACTGAAAATCAACTTTTTGATTTGGGTTTTGTTGGCTCTCCATTTACTTGGTGTAACAACCAACTTGGATTGGCAAGGAGATGGGCAAGACTTGATGGGGTCTTGGCCAATAATGCATGGATATCCAAGTTTGATTCTTATTTTAACAAACACCTCCCTAGGACAGCTTCTGATCATTCTCCACTATTACTGACTACTAAATTCTATTCCCATCATAGACATAGAGTTTTCAAATTTGAAAATTTCTTGTTTGAGTATGATAAGTGCCATCTTAATGTGGGTAAAGCTTGGGATTGCAGGACCAGAGCAAACCCCATGCATGCATTTAACCATCTTATTGCTAGAACTAGATCCTTTCTATGTAAATGGAAATCTAAGGATCTTACACCCTTAGAGAAGAATATTTCCCAAGAGGAAGAAGAAATTCTCCACCTTGAATCTTTAGTATCAAGCCTTGGATATTTTGACCTCATGTGTGTAGCCCTTAGAGGACTTTATAACAAACATAATGCTTTACATAGACAAAATACCCTAAGATGGGCCCAAAGAGCAAAATTATTATGGTTACAACATGGTGATTACAATTCTAAATTTTTCCATAGACAAGCTAAAGTGAGAGGGCATAAAAACAAAGTGTCTGCTTTAATGATTGAAGAAGGACATATCTTGGCTGATCAAGTATCTATAGGCTAGGCTTTTTCAGATTTTTACACCTATATTTGGACTACAAATAGCAATACTACTGTAGATGAACTCATCCTAAGACTGTCCCCTGATCTTCCTTCCCCATCTGAAGAGGAAAAAATCAATCTTACCAAACCTGTATCTATATCTGAAGTCTTTCAAACTCTGAAAAGCATGCCTAAAGGCAAAAGCCCTAGCGTTGATGGTTTCAACGTTGAATTTTATTTATTTAATTGGGACATAGTTAGGGAATCCCTATCTCTTGCTATAAATCAATTATTCCATACAGCTTATCTACCCAAAGAATGGGGGAAGACTTATGTTGCTCTAATTCCCAAAAAGGAATCCCCCAATAAGGTTCACGATTTTAGAACCATTTCCTTGTGTAATGTGCCATACAAAATTCAGTCCAAACTCCTATCCAATAGACTAAAGGGGGTCATTTCCAACTTTATTGGTTCTGAATAGGTTGGCTTTCTTGATGGTAGGTCCACCTTTGACAACATAATTGCCACTCAGGAGATAGTCCACTCTTTGGAGCATGATTTCAAATCCCTTCCTAGGATGATTTTGAAGTTGGACATTGAAAAGGCTTATGATGCCTTGGAATGAAATGACATCCTTGCCACTCTCCATATGATGAAATTCCCTGACTCTTGGATTTCCTGGATCAAAGCTTGCATTACATCCTCTACTTTTTCCTTCTTAACTATTGGGATGGTTGGTTTAATAGTTCTAGGGGCATAAGACAAGGAGATCCTCTTTCCCCTTAACTTTTCCTTCTAGTTTCCCAAAATTTGTCTGCTATGTTGAACCATGCCATGTCCTTGAAACTGATCCCTGGATTTGACAACATATTAACTTGCAATTTACTATTTGCTGATGATGCTCTTATAGTCACAAGAGCAACTAGGTCTATGGCTAGGAACTACAAGTTATGCCTAGATGACTACAACCAGTTGGCAGGTCAAAAGGTTAATTTGAGTAAATCTACTATTCATTTCCCTTCCTAGTTTAATACTAGAGTCAGAAATTCTATTGTTAACTTTTAGGGATTGAAAGTTGGCTCCTTCCCCTTTAAACATCTTGGAGCTTTGATTTCTACTACCAGTTTTCTTAATGATCCATGGTTATTTGACATCACCATTGCTCTTAAACCTACTTCTATAAACATGCATACTTTTGAGTCTTTTACAATTGCTGATGTTAAGTGGGGATAGACTTAATTATATATACAGATATCTTAAACTATTTTGGACACACATTGGATTGGAATAGTCTCTCTAGAGGCATATACAACACTGAAATTGAGAAACAGTGGGTTTGGTATCCTTTAGGATCCATTGCTAACATCTCTAGGGAAGTCTGCAGCCTTCTCAATTACTCTATAAACTCTGAAATTGATAAATGGCAAGGTTGGTTCAAGATTTAGAGCCTTTCGATTGCCCCAAGAGTGAAAACTTTGTTTGGAGACTTATGCATGGAAGGATACCTACCTATGATTATATGTATTCTTTGGGTATTGGTCCCCAAACTTCTTGCCCCTTTTGTGGATTAAGAGATGAAACCATCAAACACCTTATGATAGATTGTAGGATAGCTAAAATTTGCTAGCTTGTTGTCTTTGAATTCACTGGTTTGAATGCTTACAACATAATAAATTTTCTTTCTGGGGATTGGCTCTTCAAAATAAGTGGATTTGGAAACATTGATCAATCCTTTACCAAAGCTTTATTGGCCACTTGTGCTTGGAATATTTGGAAGGCGAGGTGTGATCTTATTTTCAACAACAAAAGGCACCAGCCTTCTTAGATTTTCAAGCAGGCCTTAACCACTACTCAAGAGCATTACTGGAAATTACATAGAGTCTTCAGAGAGTATCTTCATACTTTAATTTTCAATCAACCTATATCTGCTATCTGCGATGCTGCTTGGACTGATGCGCACTCTTATTGTGGTATAGGTTTTGTAATCATCAAAGGTCAAGACATGATACTCATGGTTGGATGCACCAGTAGGATGGTTGAATCAAGTCTCTAAGCTAGGGACGGCAAAACTTGATCCGATCCGTGGTTTCCGACCCGATCCACCCCAAATAGGGCGGTTTTTTTTTGTTAGAGAGCGGGGCACGGGGCGAGGATTTTTTGTAAGGAGTGAGGGGCGGGGCGGGGCAGGTTTGTTAAACATCCATTTTAAATCCACCCCATCCCACACCGATAAGAAAATATTTGGGCTTATGGTTTAGGCCCATCACTCATGTTAGAAATGGGCTTTACTATTTACATAACCCAACCCAAAGTTCAATGAATTTCTTTTTTGTTTTATTTGTTAACTAATTGTATTCCCATGTTTCTATAAAAAAAATAAACAAAAAAAATAAAAAAACTCATTCTATTTCATTTTTTTAAAATCATTTTTTTTACTACAGCGGGGCAGGGCGGGGAATGAAGAAAAACTGTGGTAGCGGTTGTGGTATTGAAAACACCACTATTTGGACGGGGAGGGGCGGGGCGCGGAGCAAGGGTTGGTTCAGTCAGAGTGGTTGTGGTAGAGGCCTGCCCCGCCCCCACTCCGCCCCATTGCCATCCCTACTCCAAGCATAAGTTCAAGTAATAAGGATTGCAATGGATCAGTGCAAAGCAGGGAATTGGAACATTGAGGCTATTTACACTGATTGCCTACATGCCTTACAAATGGTCAGAAGTGGATCAGATTCTAACTGTGAGAGGCTTCAAAGCAACATCCAATTGATCAAGCAATTTCTATCAGAACAGCCTGAAGTGGAGCTGAAATTTTTTCCAAGGGATATAAACTTCTTGGATGATGCATTAGCTAACCATGCTAGAAGCAATCCAGGTCTCTCCTTATTTCACAGAGGAAGTGATAAACCTAGATAGCTGGAAGAGAAGATTGCTGCATCTGGGCTGCATATTTGATGTGTTTTCAATACTCCTTTATCCTTGTTTTGTTTTCTTATAATTAGCTGATAACAGCTCTACTTTGTCAAAAAAAATGCTTTTGATTTTTTTTTAGTTTTTTCATTGTCAATTTTATATGGATAGTATTGCTGAAGACTCTTGTTTTTATTCTGAAATAGAGAATATATATTTATTTGTAATATGAAATGGCATATGGATGGTACAAATTAACATCCTGATTCTGATTAAAAACAATATTAATAATCATAAAGACTATGGCTATGGCTATAGATTAATGTATTGCTCTCAAAGTCTATACAAATGGCCATAGTTTCTGTTTTATGTCTATAAAACATAATAAAAAAAATCCATTTTATGGTGCTTATAAACAAAAAGATAGGCCGCTTCCTCTCAAAATCTAGTCCATTGATTGTAGCACTGAATTAGACCTCATTTGATAAGTTTGGAGATAGAAAAAAAAAAAAAAAAAAAAGAAGACAATAGAGCCCTGAAATTCTGGTTAACAACTTTGTCATCAGTAGGAAGGTTACAATAACATGCTCAATGATAAGCTGTTTACTCAACAGGCTGACCTTGTCATTCTTGAAGTTTCTCAATAGAAAGTGTCTCACCAAATGATAGTGTCTCTTTATAGACTATGCTATAAGCTTCAACACCAGTCTAATTCTTATTATCAAAATTTTTCTATTGCTCGAATGATTTCTCCGTATGCTTCTTTCCCATTATTGACAGTGGACACTCCAAATCGAGAAGAAATGTCCACCAAACTCTTCAGTGTTGCCATTTTCATGGAATTTCTTTCTTTTTTAATAAAATTAGGAATAAGAGAAATTAAACACCGAACGTGGGAGTTACAGCTAAGGACATGACTTCTAATGCTTTTCTGTATCATTTCTGCTCTTAAAAATATCCCAAAATGGGTTATTTTTTTTGAAAAAATTGAAATCGATTTGGAGGGAAACTGGTAAGTGTATGTATGTTAATATTTTATTTAGTAAACAAGGGTTGTAGAATTTATCACATTGCTCCTTAAAGAGATTGCAAAGCGAGAACTGGAATACAACCCAAGTTAATATGGGCATTATCTTTTTGCATCCCGTGGGTACAAGTGATATGATTACTAGTTTAAGTGAAATGATAGATTCAGATCCAATCATTAATGTCCTTCAATGATATTCCAATTTGTTGTGTTTGGAAAAGGAGGGAGAGGGGGAATTGGGGATATCCCTGTGATGTCCCCTTTCTAAACACCACCAGTTTCTGTTAGATTCAATTCTTGCAACTCTGTTAATTTGCTGAATTGTGGTGGTATTTCTTCTATGAAAAAAAATAATTTCATGGAGTTTATATTACTGAGTTGAAAATGAATGGTTTACCTTAGATAATTTCTTCTGAATTTCACCAAGGACAGCTGAAGGCAATTTTTCAGTTCTATTGGTACTTCTGATGCTCTGGTAGATGACTGTTACTCATATTCATATTCAGGTAAAATATAAATATTGTTGCTCATATTCACATGTTTTTATTGCCAGACATGTACAAGAATTGAATTTGGCCAGTTAATTTCCAAAAACACGAGGGATGGAACCTCCTACTATGAAGTTTAGTGAGAGGGACAACCATTGTAGCTACTCCCAAGACTCCCTATCTCCATGGGCTTTCTCATAATAGAATTCAAGGGCTTTCTCATTATACCTATGAATTGCATACACTGCAATAACATATTCCATCCAACAACTATGAGCTTCTTGGATGCGCCTGCACAAGACTCGTCTAAGTGAGTAAAAATCAAGTAGGTTTGGGCAAAGTAGTGATAAAGTGATCAAAGAAGTGCAAAGTTAACTTCGGCAGAAAATCACAAGTAAATAGCAGTAAATTGCAACTAAATTCAAACTAAGATTGAAGTGTTGGGTTTTTATTTAGAGCTTGATATTTCTATTTGTTGTGGGCAACTCAAATTTGGAAGGTTTACTTTGTGGAGCTAGGTAAGGGGCCAATAGACCCAAATAGTATTTTGGCTTATTTTGTGGCAGCAATGCAGTTAGCTGTCAATTAAACTGTAATTATAGCAGAATAGCAACAGAATTTGAGCAGTTTATCAATAGGAATTCTAATAATATGATGATAAAAAAAGGCAGCAATATAGTAACAAGGTCACACAAGCAAGAGATAATATAACAGAAATTGGCAACATAAATCAGGACAAGGAGCTAAAAAAATGCAGGAATTTAAGTCACTTTAGGTGCTATACTTATGGAATTCAGGGAAATTAAAATCAGGAAATTTTAATAAGCTGCAGATTATATGGATTAACGGAGGATATAGTGGACATTGATGCAGCAGAATCAAAGTTGAGTTAAAAAATTGCAGTAATATCATATAGTAGAGGTTGTGATGTAATAGTGATGCAAGTGGGCTTTGATTTTGTTATCAGATTTGAACAATTAATGGTTGTGACTTAATGAAACAATAAGATTTTACTTCAATTAGAGTGGACAAACAGATGCCATGAAATTAGAGCTGCAGGTTCAAATCTAGTGTGGATAATTAATTGGTTGCAGGTTTCAATTAAGCAAGGCAGTGAAACAACAATGAAGCACTGAGGGCTGCAGATCAGATTTAAGGTACTGAGGGTTGTAGTTTCAGTGAACAGTGGACATGTATACCAAGGGATTTGAAAATAGAAGAATATAGACTGATCATACTAAAACAACAAGTTATATCAGGAAACTGAACAGATTAACAACCACAAGAAATTAGTACATTAATGGGATAGAACTACAACCAAAATTTAGTAATGAAATTGCAATGTATATATAACAGTGAACAACAGTATAACAGTAGATTAACAGTAGCTATTAGACATCACTTAGAGGCAAGACAATGGATTTCAGAATATTACAGTGTAGGACAGTAAGGTTAAGCGTTTAAAGCAGATAAAAGTCGGTCACAGATTATTAGAAACGCGTGTGTGTGTGTAAAGCCCAATCAATCAAACATGGGTTAGAAACATGGGAGCTTGGGATTATAAAACCATGTCCCACATCTTGTTGGGATGATGTCCAAGACAAGATGTGCCGATGTGCTGGTATGCTGAAGCAGATGTGCTGAAGCGGATATGCCGATCAGCTTATATGCTGAAGCAGATGTGCTGAAGCTGATATGCCGATGAGTTGATGTCTTTGGCGGATGTCTTTGTCTTGATATCTTTGAAGCGAGATATGCGATGAGCTAATGTGCTTTGGCCGAGATGTCTTTGTCTTGATATCTTGAAAGCGGATGAGATGAAATTTGAAGCCGATGTGCCGATATACTTGCTAAAGCGAGATGAGCTAAAGCGATGTCTTTGAAACCCGATATCTTTGAAGCCGATGTCTTGGCGTCTTTGAAGTTGATATGCTGATTTGTTGATGTGTTGAAACGTTGATGTGCTGATGCCGAACTGTTATGGTGTTGATCGCAAGGTGAAGTACCTTGGGATGATGAAAGTAAGGCAAGCAAGAGAATGATTGTTGAGTGTCACTCAAGTCAAAAGAAAAGGTGTCTTGGAAAACACGCCAGGATGGTAGAAATGAAAAGGTAAAAGCATCCAGTATAGTATATAGACACACATATAGAGACAAAGAGAGTGGGTGAAGCATATGTGTGAAGCTGTGACTTTTGAAGAAGAAGAAGAAGTGGAAGAGAGATTTTTTTCTCTATTGAAGAGGAAGATAGGTGAAGCTTTGTAGTTTTACAAAGAGTAGTTGTCTGAGTATATGTACTCAGATTTGAGTCTTCTTAATTAGATCTTCTTCTTGTAAAAGGTTTATCTCAAGTTAGGGTAATAACTTGAGATTTTGTATTGTTCTCTCTCTGATTTAGTGAAATTTCTTGCTTTCTGGTGCCCCGTGGTTTTTCCTTCGATTTGTAGGATTTTTCATGTAAAATCTTTTGTGTGCTATTCTCTACTGTGTTACTCTTCTCCTCCCCTGCATCTGAATCTCATCTCTACAGAAAGGTTAGATGATGAAGGGTATTGCAACACCTTTAGTAATGGACAATGGAGACTTACCAAAGGTTCAATGGTTATGGGTCATGGTAACAAGTGTAGCAATAATCTCTATACTATGCAAGCATCTGAAAATCAAGACTGTGAATGCAACTCAGGAAGATAAATCCATTGAGTTGTGGCATAGACTCCTAAGTCACATGAGTGAGAAAGGATTGTATTGCTTGATCAAGAGGAGTCTTCTTTCAAATGTAAGAAGATAAAAATTAGAGAGATGCACTCATTGTCTGGCTGGGAAGCTAACAAGAGTTACTTTCAAGAGCAATCCACCTTCAAGAAAGACCCAAGCATTAGAGCTGGTTCACACAGATGTGTGTGGTCCTTTGAAAATAAGTTCTTTTGGTGGTGTACTCTATTTTGTCACATTTATTGATGACTTCTCCAGGAAGGTGTGGGTCAATGCTTTGAAGAGAAAAGACCAAGTCCTTGGTATATATGTTCAAGGAAGTTTATGCATCAGTTGAGAGACAGACTGGAAAGAAATTGAAATGCATCCAAAGTGATAATGGTGGTGAATACGTAGGTCTTTTTGATGAGTACTGCAGGACTCATGGGATTAGACATCAAAAAACTCCACCAAAGACTCCTCAGTTGAATGAAGTGGCAGAGAGAATGAACAGAACACTCATGGAGAGGGTTAGATGTCTCCTGTCTGAGGCCAAGTTGCCTAACATGTTCTGGTGTGAAGCTCTCTATACAGCTGTACATGTGATCAACCTATCTCCACATGTATCCTTTGATGGTGATATCCCCGACAAAGTTTGGTATGGTAAGAATGTATCCTATAATCACTTACGTGTTTTTGGATGCAGGGCCTTTGTGTATGTTCCAAGAGATAAAAGATCTAAGTTGGAAGCAAAGACCAAACAATGTGTGTTTTTGGGATATGGACAAGATGAATTTGGATATAGGTTGTGTGATCCAGTTGAGAAGAAACTGGTTAGAAGTCCGGATGTGGTGTTTGCTGAAGACCAAACGATAGAGGACATTCGTAAAGATGTCAAGGATCCTTCACAAAGCAGTTACAAGTCAGTTGATGTGGAACCCTCCTCTTTACAACAAGGTTCAGACTTGGTTCCAAATGATGTTCAGGAATCAGACCCGACTTCTGAGGAACCCGATGTGTCAAATCTGACTTTTGAAGATGCAGACCCGACTCTAGAAGAACCGAACTTCAGAAGTACCTGAGATATGCAGGATGATAACACTTCATCTGATAAAGTTCCACACCGCGGATCCATGAGGGAAAGATGTCCTTCTACTAGGTATCCTACCCATGAATATGTCTTATTGACAGGTGATGGTAAGCCTGAATACTATGAAGAGGCAATGCAGGATATACATAAAGAAAGGTGGATCGAAGCTATGAAAGATGAGATGCAGTCCCTCTATGACAACCAAACTTTTGAGCTTATGAAGTTGCCACATGGGAAAAAGGCACTGTAGAACAAATGGGTTTTTAGAGTGAAGCATGATGAGAACTCTTCAAACCTGAGATACAAAGCTAGGTTGGTTGTGAAGGGGTTTAACCAAAGTAAAGGAATTGACTTTGAGGAGATATTTTCTCCTGTTGTCAAGATGTCGTCTATAAGATTTGTTCTTAGCTTGGCAGCTAGTCTTAACTTGGAGATTAAGCAGATGGATGTGAAGACCGCTTTTTTCCATGGAGATCTTCAAGAGGAAATCTATATGAAGTAACCAGAGGGCTTCACGGTCAGAAGAAAGGAAGACTATATTTGCAAGTTAAAGAAAAGCTTGTATGGATTGAAGCAAGCTCCTAGACAGTGGTACAAGAAGTTTGAGTCTTTTATGGGGGAGCATGGATACTCCATGACAACTTCAGATCACTATGTTTTTATGAAGAAGCTTTCAACTAATAATTTTGTCATTCTATTGATTTATGTTGATGACATGCTCATTGTTGGCAGCAACATCTCAAGAATTTCAAGTTTGAAAAAAGAGTTGAGTAAGTCCTTTGCTATGAAGGATTTAGGGGTTGCAAGCCAAATATTGGGCATGAAGATTACTAGAGACAGGAAGTCTAAGAGATTGTGGTTGTCATAGGAGAAGTATATCGAGAAGATACTTCAGAGCTTCAATATGGACAAAGCCAATCTAGTGAGTACTCCTCTTGGAGCACAGTTCAAGTTAAGCACCAAGTAAAGTCCAAAGACAGAGGAAGAAAGAAAAGCTATGGAAAAGATCCCTTATGTTTCAGCCACAGGAAGTCTGATTTATGCTATGGTCTGTACTAGACCTAATATTGCTCATTCAGTTAGAGTTGTTGGCAGGTTTGTTTCTAATCCAGGGAAGGAACATTGGGATGCAATTAAGTGAATTCTGAGATACCTTCCTAGCATTAGCAATCTATACTTGTGTTTTGGAACAAAAGGGCCAGTACTTTTAGCTTATACAGATTCAGACATATAGCAGGAGATATTGATAAAAGAAGGTCATTGTCTGGTTACTTGATGACTTATATAAGTGGTGCTGTTACTTGTCAATCAAAACTTCAGAAATGTGTGGCATTGTCCACCATAGAAGCTGAATTCATTATAGCAACTGACGTAAGTAAAGAGCTATTGTGGATGAAGAAGTTCATGCAAGAACTTGATTTTGAGCAAGAAAAGTATGTTTTGTATTGTGATAGTCAGAGTGTGATTCACCTTGGAAAGAATTCTATATTTCATGCAAGGTCGAAGCACATAGAAGTGAGATATCACTGAATATGGGATGCATTAGAGGAAAAATAACTTGCTCTTGAAAAGATTCACACAGATGATAATGGTGCTGATATGTTGACAAAGGGTTTGTCACTTGGGAAATTTGAAGTGTGTCGCTCCATCGCAGATATGGAGCAAATCCCACTTCATCAGTAAGAAGTCATAATTTTAGATCTCTCTCATTTGTCATGGAGGGGGAGATTCTGTTGGGATAATGTCCAAGACAAGATGTACCGATGTGCTGATATGCTAAAGCAGATGTGCAGAAGCTGATATGCTGAAATAGATGTGCTGGAGCTGATGTACCGATGAGCTGATGTACTGAGCAGATGTGCTGTGCTGATATGGTGAAGCAGATGTGCTGAAGCTGATATATCGATGAGCTGATGTGCTGAGCAGATGTGTTGTGTTGATATGTTGAAGAAAATAAGCTGAAGCTGAAGCCGATGTGCTGATATGCTGAAGCAGATGTGTTGAAGCTGATGTGCTGATGTACTAAAGCTGATGTATGCTGATATGCTAATATGCTGTTGTACTTATGCCGAACTGTTATGGTATTGATCCCAAGGTGAACTACCATGGGATGATAAAAGTAAGGCAAGCAAGAGAATGACTGTTGAGTGTTACTCAAGTCAAAAGAAAAGGTGTCTTGGAAAACACGCCAGGATGGTAGAAATGAAATGGTAAAAGCATCCAGTGTAGTACATAGACATACATATAGAGACAGAGAGAGTGGGTGAAGCATATGTGTGATAGTTGTGACTTTTGAAGAAGAAGAAGAAGTGGAAGTGAGATTTTTTTTCTCTATTAAAGAAGAAGACAGGTGAAGCTTTGTAGTTTTACAAAGAGCTTAATTAGTTGTTTGAGTATATGTGCTCAGATTTGAGTCTTCTTAATTAGATCTTCTTCTTGTAAAAGGTTTATCTCAAGTTAGGGCATCAACTTGAGATTTTGTATTGTTCTCTCTCTGATTTAGTGAAATTTCTTGCATGCCGATGCCCCGTGGTTTTTCCCTCGATTTGTAGGGTTTTCCATGTAAAATCTTTTGTGTGCTATTCTCTACTATGTTACTCTCCTCCTTCCCTGCATCTCCTCCATCACAAGCTTCCACAACACATCTTTGGGTACAAGAGGGTGTTATAAGGGAAATATGGATGACTTTGCTTTATGTGCAAGAGGGGTGGAAGCTGGGTTGGCTCTTGTCCCAGCTGTTTCCACTCCCAGAATGGAATAAAAGGACAATATAACTTCTCAAACAAAATTAAAATCTCTCCTTATTGTACAACAAGCTCTCTGCATGCATGCAAAAGATTAAGCACCTCAAAGGTATCCTCCATCTCCAAAGTGCCGCTGATGGTGACCTCCTCCTCGTCCCCGATGTAAAGATAATTTTCTCCACCGACGGCAGTGAGAGGCCACCGGTACTTATAGCTCAGCATTAATGTGGCCGAATCTTGAAAAGAATGTCCTAATGAAGTTGAGGTAGCTCAGCACAACAACATAGAACCGCTTCAAGAGTGAGTTTCTCCAATTAAGTTCCTTGGCGCTTTTCAGTTGGTCTCCTACACTTCCTGGAGGTTCTTGATGGACCTATATATAGGTGTGCATGTCACAATGAGATGGGAGAGAGAGACCGACAGAAAGAGAGCTAGGTTAGGGCTTACCTCTAGGTTTAATGGTTGTGGCCAGATAATTCGAGAAGATGCAGCACTTATACGAGCACCAGGTCAGAGAGGACTTGAGGCTGGAGCTTAGAGGAGGGAGAGAGATGTTGGAGTTGAGAATTAACTATATATATTATTGATCCCATAATTAAAATGTATATCTAATAGTGGAGCATGTACAATTGAATATCAAGCTATCGAGCCAAATTCAAAGGAGCTCAATATAACTAGAGTTTGTCTTGAATGTCAAATAAAGCTAAAAGACAGGCTCAAGCTCTGTTTGTTGTCTAGACAATTGAATTGAGCTCGAGCTTTTATCGAGCCGAGTTCAGTTGTTTGTGAAGAACCCTATTGTTTGCCAACTCTATTATATGTGCACAACATTCTTTTTTCTCATTAATTAAGCACTTGCATCATTTATGTATTCATAGTTGTGATAATAAAACTAAAATTCCACTCACTTACTGATACTTTTCATGCACACCGGTATGCTAAACTGAAATGGGAACTACAAAAGGGATGGAGGGAAGAAAATGTTGGGGAAGACACAACTTCCAAAGAGTACCGCAGGAAAAGAGACTCATTCTTCTATATAATTATTTTAAACAAACATTGATCTATTTTAACTAGGCTACTCAGAACAATTTTATATTTTAAACAAATATAAATAGCTAGGCTTTTAAGTACTGCATGCTGTTTGTGTTGAAAAAATACATACACATAAATATATATGCATTAAAATTACAATATGCCAATATTTGAAGGGTGCCAATGAAATATATACCTAGAAGTATCTTGAAATTAAGATATTTTAAATTTAAAATAAAAATATATCCGGTCGTATCCCGAGGCAAGCTAAAGACGCAAATCCCGAGGCAGTCTCAGAAATACAGATCCCAAGATAGTCCGAGAACACAAATCTCGAGACAAAAAATAAATGAATTAAATTTAAATTCAAGTTTTGATATTATCTAGATTATGATAATTAAAATTCAAATTCAAGGTCATAAATCTAGATTATGATCATTAAAATTTAAATTTAAATTTTTGATCTAATCCCTTGATGATTAAAATTCAAAATTTTGATCTTATCTCGATTATGATATAATGATAATTAAAACTCAAATTAAAATTTCAACCTGATCATCTAGGTTGTGAAGATCTATAAATAAAAGAGGGGAGACCTATTGAAAGAGGACTTTTGGGGAAGGGTGAGGATCTCCTCCATGCTCTCTGCTCGGTGAAGCGAGAAGCCATGTGGTCGGACGGACACGGACCTGTCTCTAATGGCTTTGCCGAGAAGGATACTGAGGCGGGTCGAGTCAATCGGCTATGTCTGACATAAGGAAATCACGCTCCCTCCTCTCCCATATTCCAGCCACAGGAGAAGAAACAAAAGCTATATAATAGCTTCTCTGTTTCTTTTCAATCCCCCTGCTAAGTAGCCATTGCTGAAGGAGTCTTGGTGATCGCCGTTGATGCTCGTCGTCACCGGAAAGAAAGCAAGAGCTATATAATAGCTTTCCTGTCACCCCTCCCGTCACCAGAAAAAGAGGCAAGGGCTATATAATAGCTTCCCCTCTACTGAAGAAGAGGCCGAGGGTATATAGCATATATATTATGCAAAAGCCGCTACCACCACCTTATAGAGAGTAGGAGGGTTTTATAGCATATATAATATGTAAAACCCCAAGTCGCTGCCGGAGAAAAGTCCAAACGGTATATAGCATATATAATATGCGAAAGCCCACGCCGCCGCCGGAGAAGAAAGGTAAAAAAAGGATAAAAAATAAAATTAAATAAAATAATAATAAATAATAAATAAAATAAAAAGAAGAAACCCCGGTAGCGGCTATACCTTCTGTGTAGCGCTTGGTAGCGTCACCCCATCACGCTTGAAGCTCCCAAATCTCGCGGGCTGCCCGATCCACCTCCTGCTGCTTTGGATCCACTCTGGCGAGGCGGCCTCCGCCCAACTTCTCGGTGGCGGTGCATAGCGCCTTTGGCTCCATGTCATCAAGTTTCCCTACATTTGCCGCACATTTGTTAGAGGATAAGCACAAGCCATATAATGGTCTCCCTGCTGCTCACCGTCACCAAAAAAGCAAGGGCTATATAATAGCCCCTCTGCTGCTAACATCAACAAAGAAGAAAAGCAAGGGCTATATAATAGCCCCCTCTGCTGCTATCGTCAACAAAGAAGAAAAGCAAGGGCTATATAATAGCCCCTCTGTTGGGCTATATAATAGCCCCTCTGCTGCTAACATCAACAAAGAAGAAAAGCAAGGGCTATATAATAGCCCCTCTGCTGCTATCATCAACAGAGAAGAAAAGCAAGGGCAATATGATAGCCCTCTGCTGCCCGTCACCGACAAAGAAGCAAAGGCCATATGATGGCCTCCCTGCTGTCCATTATCTCCAAAGACAAAGCAAAGGGTGGAAAGGAAGGAGCAGCAGCTTCATGCAAGAAGATGGGAAGTCTTAGTTTGAAATCAAGCTGAGAAGCCAAATTTACTGCGGATTCTGCCCGACTTGACCACCCTTCATTTTAGACATCGATAACTTTTGATAGGAAATCCCGATCGGCGAAATTTGCGGCATTGGAAACTAGACTTCGAGCTTTCCTACCATATATGGTACATTTACAAGATCCCATTTTGTAGTAGATTTCACGGAAGAGGGTAGATTCTACTGATTACATCATTTCGACACCTTCTCGATAGGAAACTCTGATTGAAGTGAAATTTTCGACATTGTAAACTAGACTTCCAGAGATTTCCAACCATGTATGGCACAGTTCTTTTCAGTGGCTCAGTTGGTACAGTTCTTAATGGAAAGAAGACCAATTCCTGCAGTTTTGTCAACTCGACCACCTTTCATTCAAATGCCGATAACTTTTGATAGGGAACTCCAATCGGGGCGAAATTTATGGCATTGGAAACTAGATTTCTAGGGCTTTCCAACCATGTATGGTACATCTCTTACCAAAGGCCCTGTTTATAGCAGATTTTGAGAGAAGGAAGCCAATTCCTGAAATTCAGCCAGCTTGATACCCCTTCGTTCGGGCATTGATAATCCTCGCTAGAAAACTCCGATCAAGATGAAATTCATGGCATCGGAAATTAGACATCCCAAGATTTCTACCCATATATGGTGCGGCCCATATCGATGTCCTATACGGTATAGTTTTCAGTCATAAGGCGGGGCAGACTGCTGAAAACTTATGAGCTATTAGCGACCGTGACGCGACGGTAATACAACAGGAATTCAAAGGGCGGCGTTGAGGCATATAAAACGGCGGCGTCACTCAAATAAATGAAATATATATATATATATATATATATATATATATATATATATATATATATATCCTATGATATGTAATGAAAATCATGTTATGCAAATAAATGAAATTATTTTTATCCATTGCCTCTACTTGTTTCTTTTGCCCTTAATAGGAGGTTCTCGCAACCTTATTCAGGGTAATTAATAATAGGGCCTTGCCTCTATTAGGAATTGAAGAACCCACAAACAAACAAATATGATATTTGTGCTTCGATATATCGTTTGGTGTCTTCATGATGTCAGGCGCGTATTTTTGATCCCACACATGCTAGAGTAGATTTTCAGTAGTAATAAGCATGCTGAAGGTTCATTCAGGTGATGAAATAATTGGCAGCTTTATGTTAGATTCACTCAAAAACAATACCTACAATGTATACAAGATATACTAGTAAGGATATCAATTCAGTCAAAGAAGCACAGGAGGATGAGACTGAAAGATACCTTCTTTATTGGATGGAAATCCATTACCAAATTCCCATTGCTAGTATATTTGATCATCATCATCATGTGTGTTCAATATTCATCAACTGATCAAGTCTAAGTGAATGGAAACAGTGGACATTGGAAATTGGCAAAGGCTTTGGATAAGTTAATCTTTGAGATACTTGTTCCATTGTAGGACGCGATTGTGAATTAGTCTCAATGCATTGAAGTGCTATCAAAATCACTGCAAGTACTTGGTTTATAACTTGATCATCCATATGAAGTGGAAGGCGTGAATCGAGAATATCTTTCACTAACATGCTCCGTAATAAGCTTTTAATAAGATTGCCGGGATGAATTCCATACATCACTTCAAGTGCTACAACTCCAAAACTATATACATCACATTTTTGGGTCACCCTCATTATGTAAGCAAGCTCTGCAAATAGCAATCAACGGAAAAATATCTAGATGTGAGCAATGGGAGAAAATGCGGCTCTCTTGTAGAGTAGCGTAGTTCATTCAAATCTTTGTTAATTCAATTAACTAGTATAACAGCTGCAGATAAATAGTACGTAGAAGCAATACCAATGTAAAAGAGAGACATACCTAGTGCCATGTATCCATGTGTACCTGCAACCATACTCCAATGTGACGAATTAGGTTCTAGCAGTCTAGATATGCCGAAGTCTAAAACACAAGCCTTGTACTCTTCATCCAATAGAATATTATTGCTTTTTATGTCTCGATGAACAATGGGTGGGGCACAATCATGGTGCAAATAAGATAAAGCTTGAGCAATGTCTCTAATGATGTTCACTCTCTTGACGCAATCCAACTCCAAAGCTCTTTCTTCAGACCTCAAAATGGCACCCAAACTTCCTGTCTCCATATACTCATATGCAATAAAATTTGAATTTAGCGATGAAGCTGAGAAACCATATAACCTCACAATATTCCTATGTCGAATTTGAGTTAATGTTTGTATTTCATTTTGGAAAGATTGCTCAACAACTTGACCTTCTCCTTGAAGCTTCTTGATAGCAAGTGTAATACCAGATGGAAGTGTTGCCTTATAGACATATGCTATGGGCTCCGACTCCAATCTGATACTTATTGTCAAAATTTTTTGTTGCTCCAACAATGACTTTAAATAATTCTTTTCCATGGCCGACAATCCAAATCGAGAAGAAATGTTTCCCTGCAAACGCTTCACAAGAGTCATTTGCAGTGGACTTATCTCTCTTGTAACATACCAAAATTATTCTGAACATTAGAAATAAGAGAAATAAAACACCAAGTGTGGAAATAGCAACTGAGATAATGAATTTGTGATGTTTCGTGTTGTCAACATCTCCAGTTGCCCAAGGGGAGTGAATACATGGAGGCAAACCATGGACTTGACCACATAAACCCTTGTTGTTGATGAAACACTCAGCTGGAGCTGTTTGAAAGAAATGGTTGTCAAGAACTGGATCGTCTAAAGAATTATAAGACAAATCCAATGATACCAAGCCCATCATGGATTGAAAAGAAGATGGAATGGGACCAACCAACTCATTATGTGATAGGTTCAACACCTCTAAATTTGTTAACTTGCCAATTTGGGGTGGAATTTCTGTGGTGAACAAGTTGTCACTCAAATCAAGAACTCAGTGCAACTTTAAATTACCGAGTTGAAAAGGGATGCCTCCACTTAGATCATTATTGCTGAGGCTTAGTAAGCCCAATTTAAGGCAATTCTCTATTTGTATTGGTATTTTTCCACTCAACTTGTTCCTTGACAAATCCAAAATCTCTAATGAAGATAGGTCCCCAAATTCCGGTGGTATTGTTCCTGTAAGCTGATTGTTACTTAAGTTCAGTTGAAATAGTTAGATAATCTGCTAAATTCCCTTAGAATCTTTTCGACTAGCTTGTTGGATGAGATGCCAAGTAGTTGTAGCATTGGAATTCGACTGATTTCAGTAGGCATTTCTCCAGTAATAATGTTTCCAGAGATCTTGAAATTTGTCAAATTGAGACAAGCTCCCCAAGATGGTAATAGAGTGCCAGACAATCTGTTGAAACTAAGGTCGATATAATCCAAATACGGATGAATACCAAAACTTTCATAGATATCTCCAGTGAATTGGTTTCTTTCAAGTCGAGCTCAGATTAACTTTCAGAGTTTTTCAAACTCACAGGAATCTGACCTTGGAAATTATTGGATCCCAAGGAAAGGTACTGAAGCAAGCCTCCCTTAGCCAAATCTGGTGGTAGATTACCAGAAAGGTTGTTCTCTTCAAGTTGAAGATAAATTAAATTTGTAATGTTGCCCATTTCATCAGGAATTGGACCATTTATGTTATTTATAATTGCGGAAAAAATTTCAAGCTTGGTCAAGTTTCCAATGGCATTTGGGATTGAGCCAATTATTTGGTTGTCAGAGATATCAAAAACCCTCAAATGCAAAAGATTTCCGATCTCAATAGAAATTGGACCAGTAAAGTTATTGTTAGATAGTAAAAAAGATTCAAGCTTCATCAGGTTTTTAATGGCATTTGGGATGGAGCCGGATATTTGGTTTCCAAGGATCTGAAAATGTATCAATTTCAAAAGATTTTCGATCTCGGTAGGAATTGGACCATTTATGCTATTGTTATATAGGTAAAAATATGCAAGGTTGGTCAGGTTTCCAATGTCATTTGAGATGGAGCCGGTTATTTGGTTGTTAGAGATATCAAAATCTCTCAAATTCACAAGATTTCCAATCTCATGGGGTATAGAGCAGCTCATGTTATTCTCCAATTGATACAATTTTTCAAGCTTGGTCAGGTTTCCTAAGCTTGGAGGCATACAACCATCTATATGTGTTTTGTAGATAAACAAAAAATTTAGATTGACAAGATTTCCTATCTCCTTGGGCATGGGTCCGGATATTGGATTTTCAAAAAGGCTCAAATAAATGAGTTTAGTCAAGTTTCCTAGAAAAGGAGGGATGGGACCTGCTATATTGTTTCTTGAGATGTTAAATACAATTAAGTTTACAAGATACCCGATTTCATTAGGGATGGAACCACTGAGGTTATTTTCCTCTAGATAAAGGAAATTGAGTCCTGTTAAATTTCCTAAGGCATGAGGGATGGGACCTGATAAGTTGCTACGAGAAAGACTCAATGACCGGAGCAGAGTAAGATTACCCAAAGAAGAAGGGATGGAGCCACATATCTGATTCTCAAATAGCTCCAAGGTGTAGAGTCTTGTCAAAGAACCAAGCTCTGATGGGATAGTGCCTGTGAGATTGATGGTGCTGAGATCAAGGGAAGTGAGCTTGGAGAGTGATGACATGGCTGCAGGGATGGACCCGTGGAGATGGTTGTTACTGAGATCGAGAACCCTGAGTGATGGCAGAGCTGAAAAGTTGAGAGTCTCCAGCTTCCCTTCTAGACCCATCTGGCTCAGTTGGATCCTGGTGATTGTTGGCACAAGATGATGATGATGAACTCTACGAGACAGTAATGATCCTCTGCATGTAATTCCAGTCCAGTTGCATGGACTGGTCTGGAATGTCCAAGTGTTTTTTTTTTTTTTTTGTGGTACCGAAGAGCCTAACTGGTCAGACCAGCGGCTAGTGTGTAACCAAGGGATGGGCGGCACGGGATCGAATCCTGGCGGCAACAAACGGGAGCATCGCTCACCAGTGCGCACAGGAAACGCCACGAACATACCCCCACGAGATTCGAACCCACGCGGGGTTGGAACCAACGGGAACCCGTTGCCACTACGCCACAAGGACGTTGGCGGAATGTCCAAGTGTTGAGGAGGTGTTTTTGTGTTTTGAGGGTAGCCTTCCATTGAAGAAGAGCTCTCCCTTGAAATTCAATCTTTGAATGTGTTTTACTTGTCACCCCTCAAAAATAGGGAAATCACTTATTACACCCTCATTTGTCAATAATATCATATAATTAACCCCTATTTTATTTGTATTTTACTTGCTATCCCTTGGACCAAACTTTTATATTTTTATCTAAGTTAAACGTAAAACCTCAAGTTACTATATTTGTAAAATGACCCTTTTGACCTTTTTATTTAGGTTAATCCCTTCTATAATTTTTTTTTTGTTCTTTAATGCATGTCATTAAAAATTTGATTAAGAAAAGATTAATTCCACATTTTATTTGTTTACAAATTAAATATAAATTATTTGTGGTTCTCTTAATAAAATCATAATTTACTAATAACCCTCTCAAAACACTTTTAATTGCTTCTTAGTCATAAAATAAATATCAATCATGAAAAAAATAGAGTATTATTTCTTTTACTTCGCTTTTTTAAATGGTTTTTAAAAAATATTTAGGGTTTTGGTTGGAAAAACAAACTCGGTGACAAGTAAAATAAAAATAAAATAAAAGAATATAAGATATTATTGAAATATAAGAAGATGATAAATAATTATACTATTTTTTAGGGGGTGGAAAGTAATTAAAATCTTCCTCAACACTAGTAGAAAGTTGGACAATAGACTCTAGCTTGTGTTTGGTTGGAGGATATTCCATTTGGGGATAGAAACAATGATAAGATAATGATGTCTTTTTTTTACATTGACGGGTGATCTATTATTATATTTTTAAATTTTAATTAAAAATTCTGGCAAAATTTTTTCATTGAAAATTGTGATGGAGATAACCCAATCCTCATGCCAAACACAATAAAAGGTTACCTAGTCCTCACGGACTTCAAGATACTACCTTTTCTTTGAAATCTTCAATATTTGGAGAAACTTCCACAAAAGCTATGGCATGAGGTTACCCTTGTGCTCCTTATGGAGTCACCCGTCAAATGTTTCCCTCTTATTGACTGACTTATGATGCATGAATGCGTATGTATTCCTTGTCAATATTAGAATTTGTAGATTTGGCGGTAGCAATTATAAAGCATGAAGGTGTTTGATGAACTGGAAAATAGAGCATTACACCATTTTAGATGCGATCAACGATGACACGACACATCCATATCAATCATCCATGTGGCTTGAGGTTACACTTGTGATCTTTACGGAGTCACCGGTCAAATGTTTCACTCTCAATGACCGACTTTGTGGAAAGAGAGTTTCAAGTATTATATATACTTGCATATGATGAAAGCATGTGTATTACTTGTCAAGATTACAATTTATAGACTTGGTGGTTGCAACTTGCAAGTATAAAATATGAATGTCTGAGATGAACTGTAAAATTGAGTATTATATATATATATATATATATATATATTTTAAATCTTCAATATTTAGAGAAAACTTCAGATCTTCTATGTAAACACTAGTCTTGACTAAAAAAGAATTTTCCATAAAAGCTATGGCTTGAAGTGACCCTTGTGATCCTTATGGAATCACCCTTATGATCCTTATGGAGTCATCTGCTTAATGTTACCCTTGTGAGCCTTATGGAGTCACGGGTCATGAGATGTTTCCCTCTCATTGACTGACTTTGTGACAAAAGAGTTTCATGTAGTATATTTGGATATGATGAAAGCATGTGTATTCTTTGTCAAGGTTAAAATTTATAGATTTTGTGGTTGCAAGCATGAAGTATGAAGGTCTTTGAGTGTAAATTTTTTCAAGTGGGTACTATACTATGGTGGTGAGAGGGTACTTTGAGGGAAGCAATGATTTCATGATGAAAGCCTGGTGGTTTAATTGGTAGGGGCTCACAGGGTTTTTACATAGCATCAGAATTAACTAAATGACATTACCTAATAATATATATATATTTTTTTATAGATAATTCACTATTCATCCCTTGAATAGTGAACTATTTGCCATTTGATCCCTAGGGTGGTTTGTTTATTATTGTGTATAGTGTTTGTGTGTGTGTGTGTTGACTCTAAGGTCCCTGCAAACAGTAGCAGGGACCAATAAATAATTTGCCCTATTTTTTAACATTAGAGATGCAAATTGAGTTAAAAATAAAAAATAAATTCACCTATACCTGATTAGACCCGTTACAAAATGAATGGGTAATGGCCTAATGGGTACTCATCCACACATAAATATGAATGAGAAAAATGAATAAATAAATAAATGGTATTAAATAATAAATGGTGGTGCTACTATAGTAAAATGGTAGCGTGGAACTTACAAAATAATACATTAGAACCCACAAAACACTATCTCAGGACCTCCCCACAATCTCATACTGTGTGAACAGTGCACACGGTGGGTTAGAATTCACCTCATCACTAGCATGAAGTTGGGCAGTAGACTCTAGGTTACCAGGTCCTCACGGACTTCAAAATATCACCTTTTCAAAATCTTCAATATTTGGATGGAGACAATGTAACGGATCACTCACCAAAATACACAGATCCGCTACTCAAAACCAAACTCAGATCTCCACTGAGCAAGGATCCATTCTCATTTAAGCAATTCAACTCAAGATTCACAATCAACAAGCCAATATCAAACAACTAGAGATGCAGTTCAATATCTCTTACAAACATCAAATAGAACATCAAGGAAAGATAATACTCTACTACTAATAAGGTACGAATAAAACTCCAGTGAAGCTCCCACCTCCGTGATGCGGCTATCCTCCTCTCACGAGAGAGCGGGCCAAGGTTTCACAACCCGATGCCTGCCTAGCCCTGCAATTCTGTTTTATATGGAACCTGCCTTGGGATCAGGTCTCGGGATCCACTTATGGGATGCATATCCCTAGGATCGTAACAATACCCTCCCCTCGAATGAGGACCTTGCCCTCAAGGTCCTGGACAGTGAACTAGCATTGCAACATTGCGAGGTTCGGAGCCGGTGGTAGTTTCCAAGCCACGAACCATGGCCAGCCTGCGCGCTCCAGAACTCCAGATAGCACTAGTGGTACACTGTGGAGGAGGAGACGGTTGGCTAAAACAAGAGACTGTACTTCATTCAGAGCTGGTGGTGGCCGAGCCGGACCAAGCAGCGCCCACACAACCGATTCAGTTTCTAATCCATGTAGACCTTTGAATACCAATCTTTCACAATAGCCTATTAATTCTCTTGCATATAGGTCAGTCTTGATGCCTGTCAAAGCCTTTGAAGGATGATGAAACACTGCAGCATCAGAAGAAAGCAATAAAGTGTGCACTGATGTTTTTGTAGACAACTTATAGGATTCTGAATGCACACAAAGCCCAAGCTCCTCTCCACTAGACACATTCAGATGTGCTGTGTCAATTGGAGACCTTTCTGTAGATATATATTGCTCACCACATGAAGGTTCAGTGATCTTGCAATCACTAAATTGAAGAGGACCATCTTCATGGAGTTTGCAATAACTGTTCTTCCAACTCCAACAACATACTTCACTGCACACAAGGCAATCATGTGACCAGAAAAGGAATTACTAGGAGCAATCAACTTCTGCAACTGAGAAAAAGTTCCAGGCTCTGCTGGAAGCTCATCTGAAATTCCAGTAGTAGCGATGTCAAGAGCCATTAAGTACCTCTGTGTTCCTACCCCTGAAGGAAATTGTCGAAATAATTGGCAATTGTGCAAATTAAGTATCTGCAACGGACATGGAGGAATCCAAGCCATGCTCACATTAACAGTTAGAGCAATTGATCTCATACCCAGGCCTGGCAGTGATGAAAGAGTGGCACAATGAGCTTCAATGACAACTTCAGCCGCAATGTAATACCTTGCAATGTTGCATGAAACAGAAGATTGTGAAATATAAACTGATGGGACAACGCAACCAGGACACACAACCAATCGTCCTCCTCCTTGTGCTGTCCTGCCATCATAAACCGTCTCTGTAAATGTGACAACAGAGCATCCATTCCCCAACAAAAACAGAACAAACTGCACACATTCATGCAGAGTACAAACAAAACACAGCCGCTCAGGCCAAAAGCCAGCTGCCTGCATCCTTTGAAACAACTGAAAAGCCTCTTCATTCATCAGCTGTTGTGAGTCACCAGAAACAACAGCTTTTTCTGGAGTGTTACTAAAAGAATGTAGTTCTTGACTGATGTGGGAGCATTGAACATAGTCTGCAAGCATCGAATTCCAAGCAAGCTGTTGTTGCCCGAGTTCATGAGGAGCTTGCTTTCGATGAATCAGAAGACCTGTTAACATGAAAGCAAAATTTGGCCAACCACTCAAGTTGATCCCTGCTATGTATACTAGAACAATATCAATAGGATGGCCCATTTCTCTAAGTCCTTCCAAAACTTCAAGCAATGCACGCAAGAAGCTAATGGCATCCATATGCAAGCCATTCTGGACACATTCGGAGAGCATTGAATTCCATGATACATGAAGAACAGACTTGTCAGGTAACCCATCCCCATTTATAGCATTTAGCAATGAGGAATGAAACAAATTAATTGAAGTTGTGATTCTCACAGTTCCCCTATACCTCCTAATCCCAATTTCCCCCGCCAATTTCCTCACATAGTAACCTGTTAAACAAGGAGTGCAGTCCACAACTTTGACTGATGAGTCTCCCTTTTCAATATCTGATGTCTCAAATGTCAACATTTTGCATCTCTCAAAATACTGAATTGCAGATTGAGTTGTTCCATCCTTCAAAGCAACAGTAATAACCGAATTCTCTGCAATCTTAGGAATGAAGCCTTGAGTGACTTTGTTGAGAATATTGCAGAGGATCAATCCATGCCTCAGAAGAGCACTTAAATGGTTTCTGTAAACAAAGGTGGAAGCTGCCGGTATATTGTTCCTAAATTCCATAGTGTGACATGGGCCTTTATCCACCAAATCAGTCATGTTGCCAGTGAGATAAGTAGAGAGGCCAAGTTTGAAGAGCATGTATACAATGTCGAAGATCATCTCCAATGTGGTAACTGAAAGGCTTCCTTTGTGGACTGAATTCGCAAACAACTCTTGTGAATCTTCCACTCTAGTACATCTGGCACACACACCCAGCCCAGCTGCTTCCACCCAAGGAAATAATGATGGGAACACATCCACCCCACCAACAGGTTGATCCATTTCTGCAAGCTTGTCATCCAAGACTTCAATTTGATGTCTCACAGTAGCATATTCAGCAACTACCACCTCCTGTAACCTCTTAGGAACAGAGATCATGAGAAGATCAACAGGGTACTTATAGTTGTGGGCAAGATCCACATAACAAGCAGCCTGAACAATACCCCCATAAGTGACAACGGCATCAGGGTAGATGTCCACAGGCTCTATACACTGCTTAAACAGGTCTATGTTGCGCTCCATAATTGCTGACCAAGAAGAATCATGGTTTCCTAGATCCATTGCACCCAGGTCAGTGTCAATAGGGTTCATCTCTTTCTCTGGCATTTCATCAAACATCACATGGGCAACTTCTGATACTGGGGTACTCCCCATGCTTGCAGCCTTGTCCTCTGTCTCCCCTAGCTTTGTTGGCTCTTTAACTACCTTATCATCCTGGATCACTGACTTCCCTTCCAACGTTTCGTCAGTACCTTGATTGCTCTCTGGCATTTCGTCAAGCAATTCGTGAGCATCTTCAGCAGTATTGGATACAAGCCAAGAATCCCGGACTGCTGCAACTAGAATGGCCATCTTGAGTGACGCCCAAGATGTGACACGCCTGGACTGTTGTAACTCCTGAAACCATGGCACCACCGGTCCATCGAAATAGATGGCTGCGACCTTCAGCCGATAGGGATCTGTGAACCCATAGAAATGGAAAAATTGTTCGATCATATCGAGCCACTGCAGTGCCCCATTGCCATCAAAGCTATATGGCCACTCCACGCGCACGGCTCTTGGGGAAGCAGTCAGCAACTGAGGCTCGTCGGCGGCCATCAAGAATCTGAGATTGTATCAATGCAATCCAATGGAGGAGGGGGAGTTCACTCTCAACGAAAGCACTTGTAACGGATCACTCACCAAAATACACAGATCCGCTACTCAAAACCAAACTCAGATCTCCACTGAGCAAGGATCCATTCTCATTTAAGCAATTCAACTCAAGATTCACAATCAACAAGCCAATATCAAACAACTAGAGATGCAGTTCAATATCTCTTACAAACATCAAATAGAACATCAAGGAAAGATAATACTCTACTACTAATAAGGTATGCTAAATAAAACTCCAAATGAGCTCCTACAAGCACCTCCCATGACATGATGGCGGCTATCCTCCTCTCACGAGAGAGCAGGGCCAAGGTTTCACAACTTGATGCCTGCCCTAGCCACCGCAATTACATTTTATATGGAACACACTTTGGGATCAAGTCTCGGGATCCACTTATGGGATGCATATCCCCAGGATCGTAACAGACAACTTCCACAAAAGGTCGGGCATGAGGTTGCCCTTGTGCTCCTTATGGAGTCACCTATCAAATGTTTGATAAGGAGTCACCAAACAAATGTTCCCTCTCAATGACCGACTTATGATGAAAGCATATGTATTCCTCGTCAAAATTAGAATTTATAGATTTAGAACTAGTTTAGTGAAATCTCTCATATGATGAAAGCATGTGTATTCCTTAATGAACTGGAAAATAGAGCATAATTACACAATTTTGAAATCTTAACTGGAAAATAGAGCATAATTACACAATTTTGAAATCTTAAATATTTAGAGAATACTTCCAATCTTACTAATTGCATGGAATGGAAAATATATATGTCCAGACTTGGAAAATCTGAGATGAGATCAAAGATGACATGCAACATCCATATCAACCTGCATCCATAGACTTTGAGGTCGACAAGTGTTGTATATCAACCAGTCTTGAGCAAAAAAGCATTTTCCACAAAAGCTATGGCTTGAGGTTACCCTATTGTGATCCTTATGTAGTCACCGGCCAAATGTCTCACTCTCCCTTGAAATTCAATATTCTTAGAAGAAGCTGTTGCCATGGGAACATGGAAGCCGATCAAAATATTGGAAAAGAGTACTACTAACATTGAAAACGCCATCAATATTAACGTTGGAATATTCATGGTGGTGAGAGGGTACTTTGAGGGAAGCAATGATTTCTGGTGGTTTAATTGGTAGGGGCTCTCAGGGTCTTTATAAAGCATCAGAATTAATTAACTAAATGACATTACCTATATATATATATATATATATATATATATATATATATATATATATTTTACATTAGAGATGCAAATTGAGTTAAAAAAAAAAAAAAAACTTACAACCCAATAGCACAAAATCTCCTATGCAGTCACATCTTGTTAGATGCCAACAAAATTTAATTTCTTTAATATTGGTTTGTTACACGTCTTCTTAGATGTGAAGAAAATTTAATGTCTTTAATATGGTTAGTTAAATGTTCTTTTTTTTTGAAAAAGTGGATAAATCACGTTCATTTATTAGAAATAGTAGTGAAATAAAGTTGGACAGGATGCCTGTATGGTTACATGTACATATGATTCCTGGATGAACCAAAACAGATGGTTAGTTAAATGTCAACACACTGAATTAACCAACAAATTATGCATGGTGCAACCCAGGTATGAAAGTGATCAATGCCGTTGCATGTTATTTTGCTTTTAGTTTAGCTATTAGTGCATGATGTATTATAGTAAGTTAATTATCTATATTATATTGTAATCTTTAAGCATCAACCTAATTTGTATTTTTTTTTCTTTTGTTTTTATAATTTTTGTGAGCAGTCCTTCATAATTCACCAAGATTTTGATGAACCACTGATAAATAGATACGTGTGCAAAAATTTATAATTGTGAGTTTAGTAGTTCATTGATGTCAGTGATGAGTTATACTATGATTTTGATGATCTATTAATGAAGATGCGGTCACATCTATCCACATAGCGAATACTAGTAAAAGTGAAAATAAAAGCTTATTTTTTTACTTGAACTTTTTCTGCCATAACGATTTCCTCTTTTTATCACAGTTGGCTCGACATAAAAATGCTTCAGAATGACGTAAAGCTGCAACGTCATGCATAATGAGGCATAACCTAGCAATCACAAGGGAGGACATGATAATGAGACCTCCAGGGGCAAACTTTGAGGACGAGGAAGGCGGAGAGCGCCACACTTCCACCCCTGTTTTGGGAGGCCTCGACATAGTAAATGGCTGGCTTGTAACCACCTGATCCATTCAAGGATCAATGTAGTAAACCCAATTTAATTAATTAATGAAAGTGATTTTCCCACTTATTTTTAAAAAAAAATGAAATCTTTTTGATATCTTTTTGAAATACAACCTTTTTGAAATCTTCAATATTTGGAGAAAACTTCCACAAAAGAATTTTCCAAAAAAGCTACATCTTCAATACAAGCTTGTGTTCCTTGTGGAGTCACCAGTCAAATATCTCCCTCTCATTGACTGAGTTTGTGGAAAGAAATTAAGTTTCAAGTAGTGTATTCCTTGTCAAAGATTAGATTTTATAGATTTGGTGGTTGCAAGTATTAATTATGACAGTCTTTGATGAACTGGAAATTAGAGCATTAATTACACTTCTTTGAAATTTTCAATATTTAGAGAATACTTCCTATCTTCTTAATTGCATATACTTTTATGAAGCTTTTGTCTTTTTTTATTTTATTTTATTTTATTTTATTTTTTAATATCTGAGGGGTGAATGTCAATACGTGAAAAGAAGTAAAGAGAGAATTAAGGTAAAGAAAATGCTTGAATGCAAACAACAAAGTGTTCAAATTTTAACTAGATTTTAATTGATTTAAAAAGGGACTAATGTCTTATTATCTCCCTCTTATGTCTTTATTAATAGTGTCATTAATTTAAATCATAAGTATGTTTTTTAAAAATTCAGGCTAACAATGTTAACCAACATATTGGAAGAAAATTTCAAATTTAAAAATATTCTCCTATCTTCTTCTTGAACTCTTTTTAACTCAAAGGAACATTCTCTCATTTAAGAGTTTCTTCTGGGCCGCTTTGAATGGGTACCGATAGAGTTTTCTCTAACCATTGAAAATTCACCTATACATCATTAGACCTGTTACAAAATGAATGGGTAATGGGTCATCCACACATAAATATGAATGAGAAAAATGAATAAATAAATAAATGGTATTAAATAATGATAATAATAGTAATAAGTCATAAATGATTTGCAAGAAAACACGTTATTTTAAGGAAGCATCAGCTTTGTTTCTCTCTGGCAGGATATTCCATAAGATGGCCAAATTAAATTAAATTTCGCGTAAATCTTCTTAAAGTCTTGTGTGCACTTTGTTTGTGAGGGATCTGGGGCCCTTAAGTCATATAATAAGTTGGGGATGGAGTCTACACCATATATGCCTTGGTAGTGTCTCCATATGCTTCGTGCAAATAAATAGTCGAGAAAGAGGTCCGAGGTGGACTGTTTGACGGCTACACATATGACATAATCTATTCTGGTTGCTGGAGAAGGACGTGGAGATTAACCTAATTAGTTTGGTTAATCTGTTTTTTTTTTAAATGATTTTTTAATAATATATTTTAATCCCGGAAAGACAACGTCACCATATATAAACGTGGGCATTAACCCTATTGAGTTTTGGACTAGATTTACCCTCTTTAAAAAGTAGAGGAACTATTTTCTTCCATTTTTGAGTAGAGGGATCAATAGTGTAGAGAGAGAAAAGTAGAGGGGTTATTCTCAGTATTCTACCTTATTTATATGTTGGAAAACAGGTGGATTCATTGTTAAGAAAGAGAAGGTATTAAGGAAATAGCGAGCCCGTTTCAATTATTCCAAAGCACTTGGCCAATTTTTCATGGTTCACAAAGGAAACGTTATTAGCATTGGTTGAGCATGTACATATACATATAAAGTACAATAATGGAACTGAACCTACAAAAAGCAGAGCACCTGAGACCTGAATTCAAGAGGTAAATTATACGACCAAATTAATATGAAGTAGTAACCAACGCTGAAAGAATGGCTCATGCATTTTGATACAATGCTACCAATCTCTCTACCTGATGCCATGGAGGATCTGGGTGAAACCATCACACCGGTTGGAGATATGCACAGCAGCAGCCCACAAGGACCAACTCAAGAACCAGCTGAGGAACTACTTCCACATACGAGTGCCTGTGAGATAGTTGTGCATGAAGATACTATGATGACTGAAGAAGCTGATCAACGAACGACACGTCGCACTCGTCATCAACCAGTTTGGATGGCTGATTATGTGATCGGACAGGTGGATCGTCAGAAGCCGTTGGATTGTCACTAAATTAAAGGAGTCAGATCAGCCTGAAACTGCTGTGATTAGAATTTATCTTTTAGTAATACTCCTGAATCTTCTTAGATTAGCATTTATTTTTAGTTTATCTTTTATCGATAAACCTCTCAGCTAGGTTGTCATGCCAGCTGGAGATTAGAGTTTGTGGGATGCCTATATAAGGCTATTAGATCTCTGTTTTATTTTCATGCTTATGTTTAAGAGTCTGAACCTTTCTTCCTCTGAAATAAACTATCTTCTTCTCTTTTCATCTTCTCCTCATCATCTCTTCTTCAACTTCTCTAATTATCCTTGGAGTAAACATCCACTCGAAGGGTGTTGCCGATATAACCAATTTAGGTGTATCAGTGGTGCTTTCATTGAGAGACTACAATGGCAGAATCAGATATGCTTGAGGCTGTGAAAGCGATGACAGAGAAATTCCAATCCCAACTCGAAGATCAAGCGGCGCTATACCATCAATCTTTGCAGAAAGGCTTGGCCAATATGGATGCACGCATTGAGGAGCTTTCTTTACAACTGGCCGGACCTGGCGCTTCAACAGGGATTTCCCGCCAATCCGGTCATCACAGATCGCCGGAATCCTCTTCGTCTGGGGGTGAAATCAACCTCCTACATCGACCTATGAAGATGGAGATACCTAAGTTCGACGGTACTGATCCTAATGGCTGGGTTTTCCGGATCGAAGAATTCTTCAACTTCCATGAAACTCCGGCGAACCTCCGGTTGCGCATCGTGTCATTCCACTTGGAAGGAAGAGCGTCTGCTTGGTACCAGTGGATGAAAGGTAACAATCTTCTAACAACATGGCCTGCATTTTTATGCAATGTTAAGCAACGTTTCGGGACTTCTCAGTATGAAGACCACCACGGCTCCTTATCTAAACTGAAGCAGACTTCTATGGTGGTTGAACTTCAGACCTCGTTTGAAGATTTGATGAACAAAGTGACTGGGGTTTCTGAGCAATTGCTCATCTCTTTCTTTATCTCCGGTCTCCATTCTCACATACGATAAGAGATGTTGTTAACTCGACTAGCGACCCTCATGGATACCGTCGCTCTAGCAAGAGCTTATGAAGCCAAGCATGATGAAGCGACGCAGGAGCAGTGAACTTGGTTCAAGGGTGGACTAAAACCCAATTCTCAGCCAGTTCGGAACACATATAATGCAACTACGGCCTCGAGCGCAGCATCAGCAACGCCATCACTCCTTGGGCCACCACCTAAGACCAGCAGCCAACCACCATTACTGACATCCCCTCCTCTTCCTATTAGGCTGATGACTCAAGCTGATCTGCAGGAGAAGAGGGCTAAAGGGTTGTGTTATAACTGTGATCAAAAGTGGACTGTGGGGCACAAGTGTCGTAGTCAATTTCTTGTGCTACTCGGTACAGATGATGAAGATGAAGCACCGACAACTGAGGAGGACCCTTCACTTACACCAGAACCAGAAGTTGTTATGGGTGATATATCGAGCTTGAATACCTTGGCAGGTCAAGGCAACCCACGCTCGCTGCGTTTGAAGGGATTAATTTTAGGCCATCCTTTTCAGATATTAATCGACAGCGGCAGAACCCATAATTTTATTAAACCTACAATTCCGAAGAAGCTTTGGTTACTTGTGAAACCAATTGCACCTTTTCGGGTTTATATTGGTAACGGTGATCATCTTATGTGTTCATGTTACTGTCCATAAGTCACTCTGATTCTTCAAGACACTGTCTTCTTTTTAGATTTATATATACTACCTATTAAGGGACCTGAAGTGGTGTTGGGTGTCCAATGGCTTCAGAGTTTGGACAAGGTGTCTCATGATTACACAGCTCTCACAATGGAATTCGTGTGGGAGGGGAAGACAGTGCTATTACAAGGAGACAACACTCACAAGGCCAGAGCTATTTCCTACCAACAATTCCAGGCAATACTACTACATGAAGACCTGGTAGACTTGTATGAATTACATCATCTACAAGGGTCGGAGGATATGGGTATTGTTGAGCAGAATTCAGAGCTACAGATGCCACAGGAGGTGAATCCATTACTGCAGCAACTCATTCAGCAGTATCAAGAGTTGTTCCTTCCACCAAAACATCTCCCTCCTCATCGGGTAATTGATCATTGTATTCACCTGTTGCCTAACTCCAAACCCATTAATGCCAGGCCGTACAGATACCCTCATTATAAAAAGAATCAAATTCAGAAATTTGTGAAAGAAATGTTGGAGCAAGGGGTGATCAGACCCAGTCAAAGCCCTTTTTCATCACCGGTATTGCTGGTTCGAAAGAAGGATGGGAGTTTTCACTTCTGTATTGATTATAAGGTATTAAACGCTGTTACCATCAAAGATAAGTTCCCGATCCCTACCAATGATGAATTGTTAGATGAACTTGGAGGGGCCAAACTATTCAGCAAGCTTGATTTAAGGGCAGGTTATCACCAAATACGAATGTTTGAGAGAGACATCTACAAAACAGCATTTCACACTCATGATGGCCACTACGAATTCTTAGTAATGCCTTTCGGTCTTTCAAATGCCCCTTCAACTTTTCAAGCTACCATGAACCGCATATTTGCACCTTTTCTCCGGAGGTTTGTTATCGTTTTCTTTGACGATATACTTATATACGGCTCCTCTTTTGATGATCATCTACACCATTTGAAGCAAGTATTAGATTGCCTAAAAACTCACTGTTTCTTTATTAAAATGTCCAAGTGTTCCTTTGGTAAGGAAACCATTGATTATCTAGGTCACATTGTTTCATCTGAAGGGGTTTCTGCTGATCCTCAGAAGGTAGAAGCCATGGTCAAGTGGCCTACACCCTCCACACAGAAACAACTACGAGGTTTTCTTGGTCTTACCGAGTTTTATCGTTGTTTCATCCATGGTTACTCCAATATTGCAGCTCCATTAACCGATTTATTATGCAAGAATGGTTTGAATGGAATGAGAGAGCCATGGGTGCGTTTCAATCTTTGAAGAAAGCCATGGTAGAAGCCCCTGTACTACACTTACCTGATTTTAATAAAGACTTTGTGGTGGAAACTGATGCTTCCAACGGAGGAATTGGAGCGGTGCTTATGCAGGATGGACATCCCATTGCATATTTCAACAGAAAACTGGGTCCTAAATTACAAGCAGCGTCAACTTACATCAAGGAGCTACATGCAATCACGGAAGCTGTGCATAAATGGAGACAGTACCTATTGGGGAGATTTTTTATCATCAGGACAGATTATCAAAGTATCAAGCAACTCTTACAGCAGGTCATACAAACTCCAGAACAACAGACTTATCTTAGCAAGTTATTGGGTTATCATGTTAGCATTGAGTACAAGCCTGGAATTACCAATCGAGCTGCGGATGCACTGTCTCGAGTGCATGAAGATGTTGCAGATAGTTTTAAAAAACCGGGTGTGGGTGCAGAAATAACCAATCAGGCTGCTAACTACGTACAACCGCTGGTCACAGCCGTTGCTGGAGAACCCAGCTTGCTTGCTCTATACATTGCCAGTCAGCCAATCTCTGAATTCTTATCCATCCTCCAGAAGGAAAATCTTACTTTGCCTGATTTACAGGAGAAGCATAGGAATTTCAACTTGGGCACCTTGTCTTCTGCCTATTTTGTTCATAATGGCTTTTTGTTTTTTCGACAGCGGTATTACATCAGTGAACAATCAGATCTCAAGGCTCTGTTGCTTCATGAATTTCATGCCACACCCATGGCGGGTCATGCAGGGGTGAAGAAGACATTAGTACGCTTATCTGCTCAATTCTTTTGGGTCAACATGCGCAAGGATGTGGAAACTTTTGTGGCCTCTTGCTTGGTGTGCCAACATACCAAATATTCTACACAGGCTCCAGCGGGTCTTATGCACCCATTGCCCATTCCCGCTTTAGTTTGGGCTGAAGTCACAATGGACTTTATCACAGGATTACCTGTATCTCATGGTTTCTCAGCTATCATGGTAATGGTTGATCGTTTAACGAAGTTTGCTCATTTTGCACCGCTGACGACGCATTTCACTGCTGCTCAAGTGGCTGCCGCCTTTGCAGAGATTGTAGTCAAGTTACATGGATTCCCTCGTACTCTTGTGTCTGACCGTGATCCAATTTTCATTAGCAACTTTTGGAAGCCGCTTTTCGAGTTGAGTGGCACTTCTCTTCATCATAGTACTGCTTATCACCCTCAATCAGACGGACAAACTGAAGTGGTTAATCGTGGACTGGAGCAATACCTTCGAGCTTTCTCAAGTGCTCATCCCTCCAAGTGGTCTACATTCTTAAGTTGGGCAGAGTATTGTTATAATACCAGTTACCACAGCGGTCTGAAGATGTCGCTCTTTCAGGCGTTATATGGGCGCAGGTCTATACCCCAAGAGCCACCTCTATTCAAGCATTGGATGAATTGTTGATTGAACGAGATGCTTTGCTGCGTACTCTGAAGACCAATCTGCTTCAAGCTCAACATCGTATGGAACAAAAGGCTAATGCTCATCGACGTGATCTTGAATTCTCTGTGGGCGACTTGGTGCTCGTTCGATTGCAGCCATATCGTCAGATGTCTGTAGTTCGGCGACCTTTTGCTAAGTTAAGTCCGCGTTACTTTGGCCCATTTCGTATTTTGGAGCGACTAGGCACTGTTGCATATCATTTGGATCTTCCCCCTGAAAGCAAGGTTCATCCAGTGTTCCATATTTCCCTCCTAAAACCTTTCAAAGGCGATGCGAGCACTCCAGTGAACTCGTTACCCAGCACATTATGTTCCAAGGGGTTGCTCACCACACCAGCGGCTATATGCGCCACACGCATGGTCCTTCATCACGGTCAACCTGTTCGCTAGATTCTTGTTCAATGGCATGGCATTCCACCAGAAGGCGCTACATGGGAGGACCTTGATGCGTTCAAGAACTCATATCCTCATTATCACCTTGAGGACAAGGTGGATTTACAATTCGGGGGAATTGATACGATGCTACCAATCTCTCTACCTGATGGCATGGAGGATCTGGGTGAAACCATCACACCGGTTGGAGATATGCACTGATGCTTGACCCACAAGGACCAACTTCAAGAACCGGTGAGGAACTACTTCCACATCACGAGTGCACCGTGGAGATAGTTGTGCATGAAGATACTATGATGATCAAGAAGGCGATCAGCGAGCGACCGCGTCGCGACTCGTCATCAACCGGTTTGGATGGTGATTATGTGATCGGACGGTGGATCGTCGAGGAAGCCGTTGGATCGTCACTAAATTAAAGGAGTCGATTAACTTTGAAATTGCTTTGTGATTAGAATTTATCTTTTAGTAATACTCTGAATCTTCTTAGATTAGCATTTATCTTTTAGTTTATCTTTTATCGATAAACCTCTCGACCAGTTGTTATGCCAAATTTGAAGATTAGAGTTTGTGGGATGCCTATATAAGGCTATTAGATCTCTGTTTTATTTTCATGCTTATGTTTAAGAGTCTGAACCTTTCTTCCTCTGAAATAAACTATCTTCTTCTTTTTTCATCTTCTCCTCATCATCTCTTCTTCAACTTCTCTAATTATCCTTGGAGTAAACATCCACTCGAAGGGTGTTGCCGATACAACCAATTTAGGTGTATCACATTTGATCATGATGTTTGTATATCCATCAGGTGACCAGTTGTGATTGCATGAAAAGAGAGGCTGCTAGTTATTGTTGGCGGTTTTGGAGAAGACAAACTATGAGTAACTTGTTGCATTGTTGGAAGAGATTGTCGATTGGTGTCAATGCATTTCATCTCCCAAAATGACTTCAAGCACTACTGCCCACTTGATCATCAATATAAAATGGAAGGCGTGGATCTAGAATATCTTTCACTAACATGCTCGATGATAATTAAGCAGTTAATAAGATACCGGGATGAATTCCATGTTAGAACTTAGAAGTAATTCATATTCATAACCTTGATAGAAAGTGTCTCACCAAATGATAGTGTCTCTTTATAGATTATGCTATAAGCTTCAACACCAGTCTGATTCTTATTATCAAAATTTTTCTATTGCTCGAATGAATGCTTCTTTCCCATTATTGACAGTGGACACTCCAAATCGAGAAGAAATGTCCACCAAACTCTTCAGTGCAGCCATTTGTGTGGAATTTTCTTCTTTTTTAATAAAACAAAGTGATTCCAACTATTAGGAATAAGAGAAATTAAACACCGAACATGGGAGTTACAGCTAATTAAGGACATGACTTCTAATGCTTTTCTGTATCATTTCTGCTCTTAAAAAGATGGAATATGACTTAATTACCACTTATCTGTGGTGTTTGGACATGAGATATCCCTAGGTGGGATATAGGATATCCCAAAATGGGTTTTGTTTTTGAAAAAAATTGAAATTTATATGGAGGGAAACTGGTAAGTGTATCAGTGTATGTATGTTAAATTGTTAATATTTTTATTTTATTGGGTAAATTTAAAAAAAAATCAACTTGGTTTGACAAATTTACAAAATAAGGAAAGTGTTTTCTTTTTTTCTTATAAAAACTCGTGGTTTCTAACAAAAAAAAAAGAGAGAAAAACTGTTAACTCCCCTTAACGGTGTTAATCCCTGTTTAGTTGACAGGGGCATTTTCGTCAAATTTTTTGTTGTGATCTCTCAAATAGATGGAGATTTGAAAGAAATTCAATTTATGGCAATTTTCATGCAATTTTCATACAAAATTTAACGAAATGCCCTGCCAACTAAGCAGAAGTTAACACCGTTAGTGGGAGTTAACGGATTTCCCTTTTTTTTTTAACTGGAGAAACCAAAGTTTTTATAAAAAAAATAAAAGCATTTTCCCTAATTTGCAAATCTGTGAAACCATGTGGATATTTTTTTGAAATTTACCCTATTTTATTTAATAAACATGGTTGTAGAATTTATCACATTGCTCCTTGAAGAGTTAGCAAGGCTAGAACTAGAATACAACCCAAGTTAATAAGGGCATTATCTTTTTTGCATCCCATGGCTACAATTGATATGATTACTAGTTTAGTGAAATGATAGATTCAGAATCATTAATGTCCTTCAATGATATTCCAATTTGTCGTGTTTGGAAAAGGAGGGAGAGGGGGAATTGGGGATATATATCCCTGTGATATTGTTAGCTCCAAGACTGGGAATTGACGAAGATGCTGGCAGATGAGAGAAACACAGAGAATGGAGAAAGGGGATGGGTTGATTCGAGGTAACCCTGCCTCCTAATACTCGCTTAATTGCTCAAAAAAATGCTTGTTTATTCATCAGCCCAGACTAGTAGTCTTATACAGCAAAGGATAACTGACCACCTGTAGAATAGCACTAGATCCCCTATATGGGCGAAGTCTTAGATACACCTGATCCCCAACCTTGAATTCTGCTTCAGTGCGGCGTAAATCAGCATAGTGCTTCATCCGTTGTTGAGCACGATGCAGATTCTCCTTGAGCAAGGCGAGGATTTCCTCTCTAGTCTTCAAAGTATCTTCAACAGCAGCATAAGCAGTCACACCTTTGACATAGGTGACCAAGGTAGGTGGCTTGAACCCATAGACAGCTTCAAAAGGGGACATTCGTGTGGCTGAATGCCAAGTAGAATTATAACACCACTCCGCCATTGCTAGCCAGCTTGACCATTTCTTGGGCTGCTCTACTACAAAGCATCTCAAGTAAGTTTCCAGGGTCCGATTTAACACTTCCGTTTGTCCATCAGATTGTGGGTGGTAAGAGGAAGACATGTGTAATTTCGTCCCCTGCAATTTAAAGAGCTCCTGCCAGAACTTGCCCGTGAAAGTGGTGTCCCGATCACTCACAATGGACTTTGGCATGCCATGGAGTTTAAAGATATTATTGAAAACAAAACAGCAATCTTACTTGCAGTATATGGGTGAGACAAGGGCAGGAAGTGTCCATACTTTGACAAGCGGTCCACTACGACCAGGATGACTGTGTAGCCATTAGAAGGGGGCAGCCCGTCAATGAAGTCCAAGGCAATATCGGTCCATATTTGTGAAGGAATGGGAAGTGGTTGCAGAAGCCCATTAGGTGAGGATGTAGAATACTTCACTCGCTGACAAGTATCACACTGGCGAATATAGGACTTAACAAAGCTCCGCAGTCCTTGCCAATAAAAATCTCGACGAACACGATGCAAGGTCTTATCATAACCAGGATGTCCTGAGCTGGGTGAATCATGCAGTTCTTGAAGGATTGTAAATCGTAAGGGAGAGTTGGGAGAAACATAACATCTACCTTTATAGAACAGTAGGTTGTTATGCATGGTGTAGCGCACAGGATCAAGTTGGCCAGCTTGAAGTTGAGATATTTTGGTGGCATAATCTGGATCAGCAGTATACTCCTGTTTGAGTTTATCAAACCAGTTTGGTAAGGGGCCAGAAATGGCTAGTAATTCAGCTGTGGACTGCTCTGTTTGTGGTGATGATGAAAAGTCAGCATAAGTTGGGTTCTGGTAAACTCTATAGGGGTGGCGAGAGAAGGCATCCGCAGCCGCATTAGAGACGCCAGTGCGATATTGGATCTCAAAATTATAACCCAAGAGCTTTGTAATCCACTTTTCTTGGTGGGGAGAGCTTGTACGTTGATAAAGGAGGTGTTTCAGGCTTTCATGATCAGTGCGGACAATGAACTTGTTGCATAAGAGATAGGAGCGCCATTTGGTGATTGCTAGGACCAGGGCCAATAGCTCCTTGTCATAGGTGGGCAGCAATTTTGTTCTTCCTTTGAAAGCTTGGCTGAAATAAGCAATGGGGCGGTGATCTTGAGACAACATTGCTCCAACCCCGGCACCTGAGGCATCTGTCTCAACCACAAATGGTTTACTAAAATCTGGTAAGGCCAGCACTGGTGGAGAAGCCAAGGCAGATTTAAGAGCCTGAAAGGCCTTGGTTGCCTCTTCCGTCCAATGGAAACCCTCCTTTTTAAGTAACTCTGTTAATGGCGCAGCAATAAGACCATAATTGTGGATGAATTTGCGATAATAGCCAGCGAGCCCAAGAAAACTGCGCAATTCTTTCAACTTTGTTGGTTGTGGCCAATCTTGTACAGCTGCAATTTTAGAAGGATCGGCTGAAACGCCCCCGACAGAAACAAAATGGCCTAAGTACTCCACTTGGCGTTGACCAAATACACATTTGGACATCTTTGCATACAGTTTGTGGGAGCGAAGTGTGGATAGAACTAGCTTCAGATGTTGCCCATGAGACTCCAAGGATGGACTATAAATTAGAATATCATCCAAAAACACAAGAACAAATTTGCGAAGGAATGGTCTGAAGATATCATTCATCAACTGCTGAAAAGTTGCCGGTGCATTTGTTAAACCAAAGGGCATGACCCCGAATTCGTAATGACCTTCATGAGTTTGAAAAGCTGTTTTGAAAGTATCATCCGGATGTACTCGAATCTGATGATAACCAGATTGGAGATCAAGCTTGGAGAAAATAGTGGCGCCATGGAGTTCATCAAGCAGCTCATCAATGACTGGAAGAGGATATTTTGCCTTCACCGTAATGCTGTTTAGGGCTCGATAATCCACACAAAATCGCCAACTACCGTCATGTTTCCGGACCAGCAAGACTGGACTAGAGAAGGAGCTCGAGCTGGGTTGAATCAGGCCAGTAGATAACATGTCTTTGACCATAGACTCAATGGCATCTTTATGGACTGGTGGATAGCGGTAAGGCCTGATGGCAACAGGTTTAGAATTGGACTCTAGTGGAATATGATGATCCTGGCTGCGAGGAGGTGGAAAGCGGATACAGATTCAAAGACATCATGGAACTGATCTAAGATTGCTTGAAGAGAATCTGGTGGTGTTGTTGAGTTGGTGCCAGACAATGTGTGAAACTGAACAAGAAAGCACTCAACATGGGCACTGCAGGCCTCGAGATCAGGTGTGCATTGCATCGAGGTAGGAGAATTGCCAACTAAAGTCACCGTTTGGTCATCCAGGACAAATGACATAGTGAGCTTAGAGAAATCCCATGTAATGGGCCCCAATGTATGTAGCCAATTCGCTCCCAAGACAATATCAAAGCCATGAAGTGGAAAAACAAAGAAATCAGTTCGGAGATGGAAGTCATGCACCTGAACAGATGAGCATGGAATTTTTCCCAAAGAAGAGACCTTGTCACCATTGGCAATGGAGACCTTGAGATTAGAAGGTGACATTTGTAATTTGGCCCGTTGTACCAATGCCGGTGTGATGAAGCTGTGAGAAGATCCAGAATCAATGAGTATTAGTACTGGTTGGTGATGAAAGGAGCCAGATACCTTCATGGTCTGAGGTGATGTAGTTCCATGCATGGCATTGAGCGAGATAGTAGGAGTTGGTTCTGATTCAGAATTTTGCATGGAAGTTTGCATGGACTGGAGTCCTGGTTCATCCATGATTACTGGTGCATCCTGTTCTTCCCTGTCAAGTGAAGGCTGAGCATCAAGAAGGAAAAGTTTTTGTGTCTTACACTTGTGACCAGGAGAGTATTTTTCGTCACAATTGTAACATAAGCCCTTCTCTCGACGCTCCCGCATCTCTGCGGCGGAAAGACGCTTGATAGGTACAGCTGGAGAATAGGGTGTGGGAGCATTTGATCTGACATTCTCAAACCGGCTCTTGCGACAAGTTTGATGCTTCTCCTCTAACAGGCGAGCCAAGCCCACCGCAGCAGAGAATGTAGTAGGTTTGAAGAGTTGAACATCATATCGCAATTCATCTTTCAGGCCGCTGATAAATTGAGCAGTGCGCAATCTTTCTGATAATCCTGCCACCTTAGTTGCAAGTGTTTCAAAATGTTTCTGATAAGCAGAGACAGTGGTCTGTTGACGAAGCTTCGTAAGAGAAATAGCTGGATCTTCATATTCGGTAGGACCAAACCGAAGGATGAGGGCCTGGGAAAAAACTTCCCAACTGGTGATGGCTTGGTCGGACTCGAGGAGCTTATACCAATGGAGTGCAGGTCCTCGCAGATGAAAGGAAACCAGGAGAAGTCGTTGGGCCGGAGAAGTCTGATGATACAGAAAAAATTGTTCAGCTCTGTACAACCAATCTGAAGGATCTTCGTCTCCATCGTATGTAGGAAAGTCCAGTCTCACAGAACGGGATTGAATGCCCCCGATCTCCGAGTGGTTTGACGAGGTGGCGCGGTGAGGGGTGGCTGAGTTGATGTCACCAAAGGAAGATGCCAGCATATGGATTTGTTGTTGAATGTCTGCAGTGGACTTGTCCGATATTGCAGCTCGTTCCTCAAGGCGAACCATAGCAACCTTGAGTTGGTTGATTGATTCTTGAATTTCCTTCAGCCTCGTTCCATCCGCTATGAGGGTCTCGGTGGGACCTCCAAATGTTAGCTCCAAGACTGGGAATTGAAGAAGATGCTGGCAGATGAGAGAAACACAAAGAATGGAGAAAGGGGATGGGTTGATTCGAGGTAACCCTGCCTCCTAATACTCGCTTAATTGCTCAAAAAAATGCTTGTTTATTCATCAGCCCAGACTAGTAGTCTTATACAGCAAAGGATAACTGACCACCTGTAGAATAGCACTAGATCCCCTATTCTTCAGGCCACAAACTCTAACTACTTAAGACCCATTCAAACCATACTAACACAAGATAGAAACTATGGCTAATTCAAACATTCAAACATTTATTCTGACATTTATTCTGGCTTGTAACAGATATCCCCTTTCTAAACACCACCAATTTCTTTTAGATTCAATTCTTGCAACTCTGTTAATTTTCTGAATTGTGGTGGTATCTCTTCTATGAAAAAAATAATTTCATCCAGTTTTTATTACCGAGTTGAGAATGAATGGTTTACCTTAGATAATTGCTTCTGAATTTCACTAAGGACAGCTGAAGGCAATTTTTCAGTTCTATTGGTACTTCTGATGCTCTGGTAGGTGATTGTTACTCATATTCATATTCAGGTAATTTATAAATATTGTTGCTCATATTCACAAGTTTTTATTGCTAGACATGTACAAGAAGTTGAATTTGGTAAAGTTAATTTCAAAAAAAATGAGGGATTGAACCTTATATGCTAAGAAGTTTAGGGAGAACGAGGGACAACCCATTGCAACTACTCCCAAGACTTCCTATCTCCATGGGATTTCTCATAATAGAATTCAAGGGCTTTCTTTTTTAATTATACCTATGAATTGCATACAATGCAATAACAGTATTCCATCCAACAACTATGAGCTTCTTGGATGCGCCTGCACAAGACTCGTCTAAGTGAGTAAAAATCAAGTAGGTTTGAGCAAACTAGTGATAAAGTGATCAAAGAAGTGCAAAGTTGTGAGAAGATGAAGAGATGAGCCCATACAGGGCCCCATACGGGCCGTATGGGGATACCACAGGCTGTATAATGCAGCCAGAGAAGTGTACGGGCCTATATACAGCATGTACATGCAATACGGGCCTATATACAGGCCCGTATGAAGTGACCAAGAGGCATACTGGGCCTCAGATATGGCTGTGATATATCAAGCCGTATATGGAGCATCTTGAGGAGTATATGGCCTCTCAGATAAGGCCCGTGATATCGTGGTATAAATACATCCATTGCTTGGTGAAGACATAATCTAAAATTTTGGGTTTTTTGAAGAGGGCTTGGAGGGCTTGTGGAGAAGAAACTGTGGAGACACTTGAAGAAGCATGAATTGAGAAGGGAGAAGGTGGAGATCAACTTGAAAGCTCAAGGAGAGTGCATAGTGAGTTGTTCTTGTATTTCCTTTTGGTGTTGCATCTTTGTATGAGTGTTGTTTCTTCTTGAGATGAGCTTGAGTCTTGTTCAAGTCTCGGAGGTAATCATATCTAGTGGATTCCTTGTTCCCCGCCCCCGTGGAGACGTAGGCAAGGTGCTGAACTCCACGTATATCTTGTGTTGTGGTGTGTGCTTGTTTCTCTTTCTCTTGCCCTAGTTGTGCATGTGTTTGGAGATATTCTTTGACAGGGTGTTGGAGCATTGTTGTGTGTGTGATTGGGCTTCCGTCGAGGGTTGAATTGTAGTGTCCTTCCCCAACAAAAGTTAACTTCAGAAGAAAATCACAAGTAAATAGCAGCAAATTGCAACTAAATTCAAACTAAGATTAAAGTGTTGGGTTTTTATTTAGAGCTTGATATTTCTGTGTGTGGGCAACTCAATTTTGGAAGGTTTACTTTGTGGAGCTGGGTAAGGCCAATAGACCCAAGTAGTATTTTGGCTTATTTTGTGGCTTATATATTGTACATTAGGGTTTTGTCATTGGAAGTGCAAACTCTGGAGTAGCCACAAATATTTTATCCTTGAATAGTGAAAAATTCTATAGCTCTATGGAAGTAGGCACAAGTAAATTTTTGTATAGTGATTTTCTTTCAAATTGCTATTTTCTTTTCTCTATATATATTTTTTCTATATAACAACCCTAATATTAGGTAATTTTATGAAAATAACAAGCTAATAGTAGTAATGCAATAAGCAATCAATTAAACTGTAATTACAACAGAAAAACGACATAATTTGAGCAGTTTATCAATAGGAATTCTAATAGTATGACAAAAAAAAAAGAAAAAGGCAACAATATAGTGACAAGGTCACACAAGCAAGAGAGAATACAACAGAAATTGGCAACATAAATCAGGACAAGGAGCTATAAAAATGCAGGAATCTAAGTCACTTTAGGTGCTATACTTATGGAATTCAGGGAAATTAAAATCAGGAAATTTTAATAAGCTACAGATTATATGGATTAATGGAGGCTATAGTGGACATTGATGTAGCAGAATCAAAGTTGAGTTTAAAAACTGCAGTGATATCAAAAAGTAGAGGTTGTGATGTAATTAATGGCGATGAAAGTAGCCAGTAAGGATTCACATTAAGTGCAAGTGGGCTTTGATTTTGTTTTCAGATTTGAACAATTAATGGTAGTGACTTAATGAAACAATAAGATTTTACTTCAATTAGAGTGGGCAAACAGATGCTATGAAATTAGAGCTACAGGTTCAAATCTAGTCTAGTGTGGATAATTGGCTGCAGGTTTCAATTAGGCAGTGAAACAACAATAAAACACTGAGGGTTGCAAATCAGATTTAAGGTACTGAGGGTTGTAGTGTCAGTGAACTGTGCACATGTATGCTAAGGGATTTGAAGATATATAGAAGAACATAGACTGATTATACTAGCAAATAACAAGTTATATCAGGAAACTGAAAAGATTAGCAACCACAAGAAATCAATACATTAATGTAGAACTGTAACCAAAATACATCATTGAAACTGCAATGTATATATAACAGTGCAAGACATCAATGCAGTGAACAACAGTATAACAGTAGATTAACAGTAGCTATTAGACATCATTTAGAGGTTAGACAATGGATTTCAGAATATATGACAGTAAGATTAAGCGTTTAAAGGATATAAAAGTCGGTCACAGATATTGTTAGAAACAGGGGAGCTTGGGATTATAAAACCATGTCCCACATCTTTGGGTGCAAGAGGGTACTGTTATAACGGAAATAGGGATGACTTGATTTACGTGCAAGAGGGGTGGAAGTTAGGCTGGCCCTTGTCCCAGCTGTTTCCACTCCAAAAAAAGATACATATATATTTTCTTTGTTGGAGTTTCCAGCATATATGAACTTGTTTCATCTGTCACAACACTTATTAGAATGGAATAAAAGGACAATATAATAACAACGGTATATGCTCTGTGCAATCCTGCACAAAAAATGAGTTGTTGGAATGAACTAAGAACAATCAGAAGACAATGGAATGGAAGTTGGCTACTATGCGGAGATTTCAACACAATACGGAGCCGCGAGGATGCAAACACTTCCTCTCATGGAACACGAGAAAGGGAGGAGTTCGAGGTGATGATACAAGATCTCTACCTTGTGGAACCCCCCCCCCCCCCAATCAGGAGAAAATATTCATGGACCAATTGCAGAGAATCCCCGGTGTTCGCCCGGCTTGATAGATTCTTCCATCAATAGAATGGGCCCATGAATTCCCAAGGATATGGCAAACTGCCCTTCGAGAGTGGGATCTGATCACGTTCCGATAAGCTTGGAATGTGAAATACACACACCACAATTCCAACCTTTCAGATTTAACAGGGAATGGACGAAGGAGGAAGGCTTCTGGGATATGATTCGAGAAGCATGGCAAGGGCAAACACTAATGGGAAATGGAGCATATGTGATGGCAAAAAAAATGAAACATCTAAAAGAGACACTACGAAGCTGGAAAAAGGAAACTCTCAACCAAAAGAAGGAAAGGAAGCAAGAACTCCTGAATGTAATAAGGATGATTGATACCCACAAAGAAACAAGACCTCTCTCTACGGCAGAAAAGGAAGAGGAAAAAACACATAGGGAGGAATACAACCAGATCATCTCGGAAGAAGAAGCGTATTGGTGGCAAAGGTCTTGGGTCAATTGGCTACACCAAGGAGATCAGAACAAGAAGTTCTTCCATGCGATCGCCAATAAGAGAAGAAACATAAACTGGATAAAGCAGATCCAACATGAGGGCGCAATCATCACCGACCCAAGATATATATCAGCCGCAATATCCGGCCATTTCACCGAACTTTTTGAAAAGGAAAGGGAGTCGAGGTACAAAACCTCGTGGGACCGACTGTTTCTCAAAAAAAGGAGGGTGGAGCTCTGACATCTAGATGAACCCTTCGAAGAAAGTGAAATAAGGGGAGTAATAAATGAGCTTGGAGCCGACAAAGCCCCAGGGTCGGATGGGTTCCCAATGACCTTCTACCAATAGGGATGGGACATAATCAAGGGAGACATGTTAAAACTCTTCGAAGACTTCTACCAGGGAACAACTGATATAGAGCGCCTAAACTGGGCACACATCCTGCTAATTCCTAAAAACGGCACCCTGGAGATCATCAAAGATTATAGACCAATCAGCCTAATCAACTGCTCGATTAAAATCATCTCCAAGGTCTTAGCAAACAGGCTAAAAGTAAAGCTGGGAGAACTCGTGGATGAATCCCAAACGGCATTCATACAAGAGAGGATGATCCATGATAACATCATTGCGGCGGATGAGCTAATCCATAAAATGAGATCAGGACACACAAATGGAACCTTGATCAAAATTGACTTGGAGAAGGCCTTCGACTCAGTAGACTGGGAGTATCTCCTCGACATCCTTCAGGACAGAGGTTTCGGCCCCAAATGGCTAGATTGGATCAAATGCTTACTGTCTACATCAAAAGAGAACTTCCTCCTTAATGGTGCTCCCTTCGATTATGTGAGAAGTAAAAGAGGCCTGAGACAGGGGGATCCACTATCCCCGCTACTATTTATCCTAGCTATGGATATCCTTCCCACGATGCTCTCAAACGCCGTCCAAGCAGACATCTACCACGGAGTACCCATTGGGAGAAATAGGGAAGACACCATCTCGACATTGCAATATGCAGATGATATCCTGATTTTCTACACGGGAGGACTAGCTGAGGCCCGAACCCTGAAGCTAATTTTTTACCTTTTCGAGGGCCTCTCGGGGTTAAAGATAAACTACTCAAAAAGTGCCATCATCCCGATCAAGTCAATTAACTACAACATCGAGGAGTTTGCACAAGTGCTTGATTGTGTAATTGACAATCTCCCGATTAAGTACCTAGGGGTGCCGTTAACAGGGGGCTGACCCAGAAAGGAGGACTGGGGAGTACTAATTGAGAAAATCAGAGAAAGGCTGGCCTCATAGAAAGGAAAGCTATTATCACTAGGAGGTCGATTGACAGTGTTGAACTCAGTAATATCAACCATCCCCACACACTGGATGTCCGGTTTTCGCCTCCCGGAATGGGTGATCAAGAAGATTGACGGGATCAGACAAAATTTTCTATGGAAAGGTGTGGACAAGGAGACACATAGCTACCACCTAGTAAACTGGGGGAGAATCTGCAGACCCAAGGAAAATGGGGGTTGGGGGATCTTGAATATCCGAGCTTTCAATGGAGCCCTGCTAGGGAAATGGTGGTGGAGAATCCTAACCGGTCATACCAGCATATGTCAGAAGATACTGCACGATGCATACGCAAGAAGAGGACACTTTGACCCATACAGGCCGTCACCGGGGCGCGCATCCACTTTCTCTCGAAAAGCCTGCAGTGTGGAAGCCCCCAATATTGGCAAACATATGTGTAAGACTAGGATTTGGCATCGACACAAACTTTTGGAGAGACAACTGGTGGGAGGGGCAGTCACTGCTAAACTACTATCCAAGGATGCAAGTGCTAGTTACTTCCACCAGCCTGACCATTCAAGAAGCAAGGTCAAGGATTCTAAGGGGATTCCCAATCCTTAATCCGGGCCCCCTGACGGCTAGAGATGCGGATGGACTGGAGTTAATATGCCGGACTTTAGAAAATCTAGCCACATATCCTGACGCCCCCCACTACTAGAGAATGGAAGCTCACAATTAACAAAACATACACGGTCAAATCACTCTACAGATTCAAGACCGATGGGGGCATTAGAAGTGACCTTAAGCAAAGGTTCTGGAAGCAACCATGTCCTCTCAAGGTGAAGCTTTTTACATGGATGGCCAGGGAAAATTGGATCCTCACCCTTGACAACCTACACAAAAGGAAGTGGAGAGGGGAATGTACCCGATGCTACCTTTGTGAGATAGAAGAGGAATCGGTACATCATCTTCTCTCCTCCTGCCAATACGCGAGACATATTTGGCATCATTTCGGGGCACTGTTTGGATCCCGAACAGGGGAGGTGGAGCTTCGGGAGATCTGGGGAACCAGGGGCACCTCCTCGGGGGTGGATAATACCCTCAGAGGAGGTTGGGAGATCGCCGCAATGGCAATCACCTGGAGTATTTGGGGGGAGAGAAATAGACGGTGTTTCTAGGAAAAACAACGCGTTTTCTTACAAATTATTCTTGATATCTCTTTCCTCATCATCTCTTGGTTGGATGCAGCTCCATTGGAGAAAAGATCAAAGCTGGAGGGAGCACTGAATATGATGAAACGGAGCTTGGAGTTCACTTCCGACACACCAGGGAGGGCGGTAGAAGAAGGAGGCTCCTCCGAGGAGGGATCAGCCCCAACCTAAGACAAGAAGACCGGGAAGATTGCTGGAAAACAGGATGGCCACTAAACCAATGTATCTTTTACTTCCTGTTTTGTCTAAGCAATGTAAAACTTATTAACATATTTCAATAAACATGTGGTTTATCCACCTTATCAAAAAAAAAAAAAAAAACTTCTCAAACATAATGAAAAACTCTCCTTGGTGTACAACAAGCTCTCTGCATGCATGCAAAAGATTAAGCACCTCAAAGGAATCCTCCATCTCCAAAGTGCCGCTGATGGCGACCTCCTCCTAGTGCCCGGATGTAAAGATAATTTTCTCCACCAACGACGTCAGTGAGAGCCCACCGATTCTTGATGAAAGATGAAAAGAATGTTCTAGTGAAGATGAGGTAGCTCAGCACAACAATATAGAACTGCTTCAAGAGATGGGAGAGGAGACTGACAGAAAGAGAGCTAGGTTAAGGCTTACCTCTAGGTTTAATGGTTGTGGCCAGACAACTGGAGAAGATGTAGCGCTTGGAGGAGCACCAGGTCAGAGAGGACTTGAGGCTGGAGCTTAGAGAAGGGAGAGAGACGTTGGAGTTGAGAATTAACTATATATATTATTGATCCCATAATTAAAATGTATATCTAATAGTGGAGGATGTACAATTGAATATCAAGCTATTGAGCCAAATTCGAAGAAGTTCAATATAACTTGAGTTTGTCTCGAATGTCCAATAAAGCTAAAAGATAGGCTTAAGCTCTGTTTGTTGTCTAGACAATTGAACCGAGCTTGAGCTTTAATCAAGCCGAATTCAGTTGTTTGTGACGAAGAACCCTATTATTTGCCAACTCTATATGCAGCTAACATTCTTTTTTCTCATTGATTAATCACTTGCATCATTAATTTATATATTCATAGTTGTGTTGATAAAACTAAAATTCCACTCATTAAATTGCTTAGTGATACGTACATTTCTTGAGCATTGGTATGCTAAACTTAAATATGAACTACAAATTAAAATGATAGAGAGAAGAAAATGTTGGGGAAGACACCACTTTTGCAAAGAGTACTACAGGAAGAGAGAGACTCATGCATCTATATTATTTTAAACAAACATTGATCTATTTTAACTGGCCGAATCAGAACAATTTTATTTTAGTTGAATGCTCATACACAAGGTTAAATATACATAGCTAGTTTTTTAACTGCACGCTAGAGTAGATTTTCAGTTATAAGCATGCTGACAGGTTCATTCATATGATGAAATAACTGACAAATGTACATTTAATTCACTCAATAACTATGCCTACAACATATATTGGATATACTAGCTAGTAAGGATATCTATTCAATCAAAGAAGCACAGGAGGATGAGAGGATGCGACTGAAGGATACCTTTTTTATTGGATGGAAATCAATTACCAATTTCCCATTGCTAATGCATTTGATCATCATCATCATGTGTGTTCAATATTCATCAAGTGATCAAGTGTAAGTGAATGGAAACAGTGGACGTTGGAAATTGGCGAAGACTTTGGATAAGTTAATCTTTGAGATACTTGTTCCATTGTAGGACGAGACTGTGGATTTGTGTCAATGCATTGAAGTGCTATCAAAATCACCGCAAGTACTTCCTTTATGAATGGATCAACCATATGAAGTGGAATGCGTGGATCCAGAATATCTTTCACTAACATGCTCAGTGATAAGCTATTTATAAGATCACCTGGATGAATTCCATGCATAACTTCAAGTGCTACAACTCCGAAACTATATACATCGCATTTTTCTGTCACCCTCATTACGTAGGCAAGCTCTGCAAATAGCAATCAGGAGAAAAATATGTTGTTGTCAGCAATGGAAGAAAATGAGGCTCTCTAGCTTGTAGAGTAGCTTATTTCACTCAAATCTTTGTTTATTCAAAAACAGGTTCAAGGTATAGAATTCAATTAGCTAGTATTACAACTAAATACGAACAGTATGGAGAAGCAATAAAAATGGAAAGGAGAGACATATATACCTGGTGCCATGTATCCACGTGTGTGCTCATGAGCATACTCCAATGTGACGAATTAGGTTCTAGCAGCCTAGATATGTCAAGTCTGAAAATGTAAGCCTTGAACTCTTCATCCAATAGAATATTGTTGCTTGTTATGTCTCTATGAACAATGGGTGGGGCACAATCATGGTGCAAATAAGATAAAGCTTGAGCAATGTCTCTAATGACGTTCACTCTCTTGACCCAATCCAACTCCATAGCTCTTTCTTGAGACCTCAAAATGGCACCCAAACTTCCTGTCTCCATATACTCATATGCAATAAAAAGTTTGAATTTAGCGATGAGCGTAAAACCATATAACCTCACAATATTCCTATGTCGAATTTGAGTTAATGCTTGTATTTCATTTTGGAAAGATTGCTCAACAACTTCACCTTCTCCTTGAAGCTTCTTGATAGCAAGTGTAATACCAGATGGAAGTGTTGCCTTATAGACTATGCTATGGGCTCCAACTCCAATCTGATACTTATTGTCAAAATTTTTTGTTGCTCCAAGAATGACTTTAAATAATTCTTTTCCATGGCCGACACTCCAAATTGAGACGAAATGTTTCCCTGCAAACTCTTCACAGGAGTCATTTGCAGTGGACTTATCTTTCTTGTAACATACCAAAGTGATACCAACCACTAGAAATAACAGAAATAAAATGCCAAATGTGGAAAAAGCTATTGAGATAATGAATTTGTGATGTTTCTTGGTGTCAGCATCTTTGGTTGCCCAATGGGAGTGAATACATGGAGGCAAACCATGGACTTGACCACATAAACCCTTGTTGTGTATGAACCACTCAGCTGGAGCTGTTTGAAAGAAATGGTTGTCAGGAACTGGACCATCTAAAGTATTATAAGACAAATCCAATGATGTCAAGCCCATCATGGATTGGAAAGAAGATGGAATTTGACCAACCAACTCATTATGTGATAGGTTCAGCGCCTCTAAGTCTATTAACTTGCTGAGTTGGGGTGGTATTTCTCCGGTGAACAAGTTGTCACTTAAATCAAGAACTCGGTGCAACTTCAAATTACCAAGTTGGAAAGGGATGGCTCCACTTAGATCATTATTGCTGAGGCTTAGTGAGGCCAAGTTAAGGCAATTCTCTACCAGTTGTATTGGTATTTGTCCACTCAAATTGTTCCTTGACAAATCCAAATACTCTAATGAAGACAGGTCCCCAAATTCTCGTGGTATGGTTCCTGAGAGCTGCTTGCTACTCATGTGTAGGTGAAATAGGTAAGATAATATGCTAAATTCCCTTGGAATCTTTCCAACTAGCTTGTTGGAAGAGAAGTCAAGTAGATGTAGCTTTGGCATTTGACTGATTTCAACAGGTATTTCTCCAGTAATCATGTTTCCAGAGATCTTGAAACTTTTCAAATTGAGACATGCTCCCCAAGATGGTGATAAAGTGCCAGACAATCTGTTGAAACTGAGGTCAATATAATCCAAATGCGGATGAATACCAAAACTTTCAGAGATATCCCCAATGAATTGGTTTCTTTCAAGTCGAACTCTGATCAAGTTTGTAGAATTTTTCAAACTCACAGGAATGTGACCTTGGAAATTATTGTATCCCAAGGAAAGATTCTGAAGCAAGCCTCCCTTAGCCAAATCTGATGGTAGATTACCAGATAGGTTGTTATACCCAAGTTGTAGACTAATTAAATTTGTAAGGTTGGTTATTTCATCAGGAATTGGACCATTTATGTTATTTGTAAGTACAGAAAAAAATTCAAGCTTGGTTAGGTTTCCAATGGCATTAGGGATGGAGCCGGTTAATTGGTTGCTATTGATCACAAAAGCTCTCAAATTCAAAAGATTTCCGATCTCATTTGGAATTGGACCATTTATGTTATTGATATATAGCTCAAGAATTTCAAGCTTGGAAAGGTTTCCAATGGCACTGGGGATGTTCCCGGTTATTTGGTTGTTATTGATTACAAAATCTCTCAAATTCAAAAGATTTCCGATCTCAGTAGGAATTGGACCATTTATGTTATTGTTATATAGGTAAAAATTTCAAGCTTGGAAAGTTTTCCAATGGCATTGGGGATGGAAGTTTCCAAGTTATTTGGTTGTTTGGGATTTCAAAATCTCTCAAATTCAAGAGATTTCCGATTTCACTAGGAATTGGACCATTTATGTTATTGTTATTTAGGTAAAAAATTTCAAGCTTGGTTAAGTTTCCAATAGCATTTGGGATGGAGCCAGTTATTTGGTTTTCATAGATATAAAATTCTCTCAAATTCAAAAGATTTCCGATCTCACTAGGAATTGGACCATTTATGTTATTGTTATTTAGGTAAAAAAATTCAAGCTTGGTTAGGTTTCCAATAGCATTTGGGATGGAGCCAGTTATTTGGTTTTCATAGATATCAAAATCTCTCAAATTCAAAATATTTCCGATCTCATGGGGTATAGAACAACTCATGTTATTCCCCCATAGATACAACTCTTCAAGCTTGGTCAGGTTTCCTAAGCTAGGTGGCATGCAACCATCTATTTTTGTTTTGTAGATATACAAAAGATTTAGATTGACAAGATTTCCTATCTCATTGGGTATAGGTCCAGAGATTGGATTTTCAAAAATGCTCAAATAATTGAGTTTAGTCAAGTTTCCTAGAAAAGGAGGGATGAGACCTGCTATATTGTTTTTTGCGATGTCAAATTTAATTAAGTTTACAAGATACCTGATTTCATAAGGGATGGAACCACTCAGATTATTTTCCCATAGGTAAAGGAAATTTAGTTCGGTCAAATTTCCAAAGGTACGAGGGATGGGGCCAGACAAGTTGCTATGAGACAGACTCAATGACCGGAGCCTAGTAAGATTACCTAAAGAAGAAGGGATGGAGCCACTTATCTGATTCTCACAGAGGTTCAAGGTGTAGAGTCTTGTCAAAGAACCAAGCTCCATTGGGATAGTGCCTGTGAGATTGTTGGCCCCGAGATCAAGGGAAGTGAGCTTGGAGAGTGATGACATGGCTGCAGGGATGGACCCGTGGAGATGGTTGTCACTGAGATTGAGAACCCGGAGTGATGGCAGAGCTGAGAAGTTGAGAGTCTCCAGCTTCCCTTCTAGACCCATCTGGCTCAGTTGAATCCTGGTGATTGTTGGCACAAGATGATGATGATGATGATGGTCTCTACGAGACAGTATTAATGATCCTCTGCATGTAATTCCGGTCCAGTTACATGGACTGGTCTGGAATGTCCAGGTGTTGAGGAGGTGGTGTTGTGTTTGGAGGGTAGCCTTCCATTGAAGAAGAGCTCTCCCTTGAAATTCAATATTCTTAGAAGAAGAAGCTGTTGCCATGGGAACATGGAAGCAGATCAGAATATTGGAAAAGAAGAGTAGTAACATTGAAAACGCCATCAATATTAACGCTGGAATATTCATGGTGGTGGTGAGAGGGTACTTTGAGGGAAGCAATGATTTCATGTTGAAAGCTTGGTGGTTTAATTGGTAGGGGCTCTCAGGGTCTTTATATAGCATCAGAATTAACTAAATGTTAAAAAAGCAAATTGTTCAGTTAAAAAAGCAAAGACTTACCCAATAGCACAAAGTTGTGTGGGTATTCAACCATTAAACTTAAAATGTTCTAAAATTACACAAATCCCTCAATGAGACGACTAATTTTTCAACTAGCCATCAAACATGTCTTTCTTCTCCATTTCATGTTTTTTTTAAAAAAACAAGGAAAATGGAAAGATAGAATTTTTAAGAGTGTTTTACTTGCCATCCATCCCCTCTCAAAAATGGGGAATCACTTATCTCACTCTCATTTTTCAATAATATTATATAAACCCCTATTTTATTTTTATTTTACTTGCTATCCCTTGGGACCAAACTCTTATATTTTTATCTATGTTAAATGCAAAATCTCAAGTTACTATACATGTAAAATGACCATTTTGACCTTTTTATTTAGGTTAATGCCTTTTATAAATTTTTTTTGTTCTTTAATGTATGTCATTAAAAATTAGATTAAGAAAATATTGATTCCACATTTTATTTGTTTACAAATTAGATATAAATTTATTTGTAGTTCTCTTAATAAAATAATAATTTACTAACAACCCTTTCAAAACATTTTTAATTGCTTATTAGTTGTAAAATAAATATCAATCATGAAAAAATAGAGTATTTTTTCATTTATTTGGCTTTTTTTAAATGATTTTCTAAAAAATATTTAGTGTTTTGGTTGGAAAAACAAATTAAAAGGGTGACAGGCAGAATAAAAAAAATAAAGGATTATAATATATTATTGAAAAATAAGAGAATGATAAATAATTATACTATTTTTCAGGGGGTGGAAAGTAAAAACCTCAATTTTTAAAATCTTCCTTGCACTGGTAAATTCTATCATTCCTTGGGTTTAGCCCAAGGCAACTTGCCTTGGGGTGCAAACCAAGGAATGATGGGTGCAAAGTAGAGTTTGGGGTTATATAATTTGGGTGCAAAGTAGGGAAAGGCAAGTTGCCTTAAGAGGCATCATTGAGGGCAGCCCTTACACTAGGTGCTTGCCACAATACCATTGGTTTTGTATCCACGGTATGAGACCGTAGGGTTCAAAGCTTTTATTTAGGGTTCAAAGCTTTTGTTTTGAGGTCTGATGACAATTTTGCAAAACGACGGCGCTACTGTTCACACGGAACCCAAAACACAAACATTAGAACCTAGAAAACATTACCCTAGGACCCACCCAGGATCCATATAGTCTCATACCGTGTGAACAATGCACACGGTATGTTAGGATTCAACCTTACACTAGCATGAAGGTTACCTGGCCCTCACGGACTTCAAAATACAACCTTTCTGAAATCTTCAATATTTGGAGAAAACTTCCACAAAAGCTACGGCATGTGGTTATCCTTGTGCTCCTTATGGAGTCACACGTCAAATGTTTCCCTTTCATTGATCGACTGACTTATCATGAAAGCATATGTATTCCTTTTCAAGATTAGAATTTATAGATTTGGGGGTTGCAAGTATAAAATAGGCTTAAAGCCACTAATGGTCCCTGTACTATAGCACTTTGTTCAATTCCAGTCCTCTACTTTATAAATGTTCAATATGGTCCCTGTACTTTTGTATTTGTTCAATATAGTCCACCATTTTTGACATGGCAGCTGCTTTGGAATATATAAAGTATAGACAATTCATTGCACATGTCAGCACGTTTGGACTATATTGAACAAATACACAAAATCTGAGGGACCATAATAACAAATACACAAAGTACAGGCACCATATTGAACAAATACAAAAGTACAGGGATCATATTGAACAAATACACAAAGTACAGGCATCGTATTGAACAAAATACAAAAGTACAGGGACCATATTGAACATTTATAAAGTAGAGGACTGGAATTGAACAAAGTGCAATAGTACAGGGACTATTAGTGGCTTTAAGCCTATAAAATATAAAGGTCTTTGATGAACTGGAAAATAGAGCATTACACCATTTTGAAATCTTTAAAATTTAGAGAAAACTTCCAGTCTTTTTAATTGCATGGAGTGGAAAATACGTCCAGAGTTTGAGAGTCCAACTTGTTTGTTGGGAACGTCTCTGCAAACCCAAGGAATTTGGAGGATGGGGAATTCTTAACCTCCGGACTTTCAATTCAGCCATGCTTGGCAAATGGTGGTGGAGAATCCTTACAGGACAAGGTGGCGGATGTATGCAGCTCCTCAAAAGCCTCTACTTCCGGAATGGCACCATCGACCCGTTCCGTAATGCACCCCCAGGGCATCCTTTTTCTGGAAAGGGACCACCCAGCGACCTAAAGCTCTACTACACAACATGACGGCTACCACAGGGCAGGGGAACACCATCAACTTATGGGGGGACAATTGGATGGATGGAAGATCACCCAGGGCGAATTACCCGACCCTGTACGCTATCGCACGACAACCAGGGAGCACAATACAGAAGGCAAGGACTCAACTCGCGACCGGGATCCCTTTACTACTAGAGGGGCCACTAACTCTATAGGAAAGTACACAACTGGAGCAAATGACCACCCGCATCAATGCCCAGAGAGGAATGGGGAGAGACAAGAGGCACTGGAAGCTCACCACCCAAGGCGACTTCTCAGTGCACTCCTTCTATCAATTCTTAGACGATGGGGGCACCCGGCCGGAAATTGGATTGAGCCTTTGGAACCTACCATGCCCTACCAAAGTGAAAGCCTTTATGTGGCTAGCTTTGGATAATAAAATTCTAACCCTGGACAACCTCAAGAGGTGTGGTTGGAGAGGAACTAGACATCTATGCTACCTATGCAATGAAGATGATGAAACGGTCGAACACCTACTAATGGGTTGCTCCTACTCAACAAACATCTAGAGGCATTTTGTGCAGCTCTTTCATCTGGGCCCCACCCCTAAGAGGACACAAGACCTATGGGGAAGATTGGCGATCACCAACCTACTTCCCAACGAGGACCGCTACAGTTGGAATCTTCTTTCTATGGTCATTGCCTGGATTGTGTGGCAGGAACGCAACCGAAGATGTTTTCAAGACAAACAACGCGTTTACTTGAAAACAATTCGTGAAATTGACTTCCTAACCCTCTCTTGGTTTGATGCAGCTCACGCAACAAAAAAGCCGAAGCTCATCGCTATGGAGTCCATTGTTAAAAGGAGCCTGGTGTTCACACGGGAGGAGGAGGTGCAGCTCTCTCCAGGGGACGGCTTTGAAGACACACCGGGACAAGACCAAGCGGACTAGCACCCCGCGGGCACTTAGGGAGCATATGATCTTATGTAACATGGCGTTCCATAGGCCACATATGTAACCAATTATCTACAATTTAAATAAAGGAATGTGGTTTATCCACTTTTATCAAACGATGACACTACACTACACATCCATATCAATCATCCATATGGCTTGAGGTTACCCTTGTGATCTTAATGTAGTCACCTGTCAAATGTTTCACTCTCATTGACTGATCACTTTGTGGGAAGAGAGTTTCAAGTAGTATATGTGGATTTGATGAAAGCATATGAATTAATTCCATATCAAGATTAGAATTTATAGACTTGGTGGTTGCAAGTATAAAGTATGAATGTCTTTGATGAACTGGGAAATTGAGTATTATATATATATATATATATATATATATATATATATATATATATATATATATATATAAATCTTCAATATTTAGAGAAAACTTCATATCTACCTAATTGCATGGAGTTGAAAATAATCAAATATGTCCAAACCTGGAGAGTCTGAGATGAGATCGATCAAAGATGACATGCGATGTCCATATCAATCTTCCATAGACTTTTAGTCAAGTATTGTAGATTCTTCCAAGTAAACACTAGTCTTGACTAAAAAAGCATTTTCCACAACAGCTACGACATGAAGTGACCCTTATGAAGTCACCCTCTTGAATCCCTTGTGTTTGGTTGAGAGTTATCTCAGGGATATCCCCAATACAATTCCCCATAAAAAAGTTTTTCTCATCAAAACCTTTTAGTCTCTTCATTATAAATTGGGGTTTTTTAGTCCCTCTACTTACATGATTATAAAAATCTAGTCCTTAAAAGCATATGTACAGGGCCAAAAAGGCCTGAAAGACATATATATCTGAGGGGACCAAAAGGCGTGTGAGAAGGCGATATTTACCGATCATGAAACTATAGGGACCAAAACGGCTCAATTTATAATGGAGGGACTAAAATGGCCGGTTTAGTATAATAGAGGGATTAAATTGGGTATTAGAACTTAATTTAAATCATAAGTGTGTTTTTGAAAATTCAAGGTCTAATATCCAATTTAGTCCCTCTATTATACCAAACCGGCCTTTTTAGTCCCTCCATTATAAATTGAGTTTTTTTGGTCCCTATAGTTTCACGATTGAGAAATATCAGTCCCTCCCACATGCCTTTTTGGTCACTGTACATATGCCTTTCAGGTTTTTTTTTGTCCTTATACATATGCCATTATTACAAACGTGAAAGTAGATTTACTAAAAAGGCTCAATTTATAATGGAGGAACTAAAATGGCCGATTCAGTATAATAGAGCAACTAAATTGGGTATTAGACCAAAATTCAAACTAACAATTTTAACCAACATATTTGAAGAATATGTAAAATTTAGGGTTATTCCCTCATCTTCCTCGTGAAGGCATGAACCCTATAACTCAAAAAATATTCTCCCATTTAGGATTATTCCCCAATCTTCATCATGAGTTTCTACCTGGCCGCTTTGAGCGAGGAGCAGAGATAGGATTTGCTCTGACCTTTGAAAATTCACCTATACCTGATTAGACCCATAACAAAATGTGCGGGAAATGGGTCATCTATGTGACACATAGATATGAAAGGGAATTTATTTAGCTAAATTTCATAAAATCCAAGAAATAATGATAATAATAGTAATAAATAAATAAATAAATAAATAAATAAATGGTATTAAATAAAAAAATTTTGGCCCATGGATATTTAAATAAATTTTTGAACTGCTCATGTATTGAAATTAGGACGATGGAATGAGACCCACCAACTGATTTTGGGGCAGATTCAACACTTGTAATATATTTTGTGTTAATTAATTTGCCAAGCTGGGGTGGTATCCCTCCAGTGAATAAATTATCCCACAAATCTAGATTGTCATTCAGTTTTAATTTGCCAAGTTGAAAGTGGATGTCTCCATTCAGATTTTTGCTACCCAGCTTCAAATTAAGAGGATAGATCAAGACAATTCTTTAGCTCCATTGGTATTTTTCCATTCAAATTGTTTCCAGACAGATCCAAAACTTGTACATGTAGGTGGTCCTGGGTGTATTATTATTACACTTTGCATTTAATTCCAATCCAGTTGCATGGATTGTTCTGCTGAATGGTCCAGGGATGGAGTTGGTGTTGTTATTCTTTGGCAAGGCGGCCTTCTAATGGAGGAGGTTTCTCCGTCCTTGGGACTCAAGTGAAGCTGTTCCTTTGAGGACGTTCTTATATATATGATATGAAGCTTTACATGGCTTGGAAAAAAAAGGGACTTGAGGCATGATCAGGTTACCTTTGTGAATTAATTAAGTTTGTGATTTGGGGAGTCCACTTCACTCTCTTTCACATTGCATGGCCATGACCGGCACCATTTGAGAAACCTGACGTCTAGGGCAAATCAACTGTGACTTGGATGGATAGAATGCTTAATCTCACAAGGACTACGAAAGGCCTATGGAGAAGAATGATTAAAAGAAAATGACAATTTCTTTGTGTTATATATAGTCTTACTTAGCAAGCATCCATCAGAAATATAAATACATAACTGTAATTTTTTTTTTGGGATGAACCACAATTATTTAGGTAAACTCAGTTACAACTGCAACTTTTTTTTTGAAAAATATATGCCTGCAACTTGAGCAAGTGAATATATCGACCACAACTACACTGATTTGATACAACTGTACTACAAGAGTATATATGGCAGCATTTCACTGAGCTCTTCCACTTGCCCCCCCCCCCCCCCCCATATGATTCAATTTCTATAGGGGCACAACACAATTGCTAAACAGTTGTCTAAGGAATCACGCAAGTAGTGGAATCTTATCACTATGGCCATTACCTGGAGTAGAGAGGGGCACAGGCCGACTTTTGGCCCGACCTGACCAGTAACCGGCCCGACAAAACACGCCTAGTCAATGGAAACCCGACGGCCGGGACCAAGCGGCAACCCGTAATAGGCTTGCACTAAAACGGGTCTGGTTATGGGTTCGGGTTTTCCAAACCCGTGACCCAGCTGGTTGACCTAGTGAACTCGATTGGCAGGCAACCTATGCCCAACGACTTTAATGTCGTTGGGTTTAGTTTATTATTTTTTCAATTATTTTTTCATTTTCCCATTCTTTCTCTATATATACCCCACCTCCAAGTTTCTAATCAATCTCAATTCTCATACCATTCTCCAACCAATCTCATACCAAACTCTCAATTCTATTAATTTTCTTATGTTTTTAAACCTGTTCTTTTATTTTTTATTGGTTCGGCCTCCTTGCTTACCCAAGAAAGTAGTGAATGACACAAGCATGAAAGTCCAAAGTGAGGAACCGACACCATCTACTATGCCCTTAGAGACCAAAGCAACAAATCCTAATCGCTCCATTTTACAAAAATATATAATAAGGATAGCATTGTAACGCTAGTTTCAAATGAAATTATTGTAATTCAATTTAAGGATAGCAAGGGAGGAGGTATGACACATTTACTAGACATATGGAGAAGAAGTATCCGGACAAGCAAGGACATCCCCGGACACAATCTCAAATTCGATTCACCATAGATGAAGATCACGGGTTCCCACTCTTCTTTATTTACATTTTTACAACCAAGATACATGGACAAAATCACGGAGATAATTTACGTGGAGCACTTGCCATTCAACTTTCATGCGGAGCTTAATGCCAAGTACAAGAGTGCATCAATGAGACACTGCAACCCACATGCAAAAAGGTTTCAAGGAGGACGATTCAAAGAACAATCTTTAAACAATACAAACACGGGAAAGAACAACTTTGTGAGTATTTTCACACTTATACGCCCTCTATTTCTTTGTGTTGATATATGGACCGATGTATTCCATGAAAAAAAATTTATGGGTATTACAACACATTGGATTAATGACTCATAGAATATCCAAAAGTGAGTCATTTCTTTTAGGGTCTTCAAAGAGGCCCATACTGTCAATAATATTTACAGGATCGTTTGTGGGATCATCGAAGAATATGGTTTGACTTTTAATTTTTTTTTTCAATTTTGTATGATAATGTCTCTTCTAATACGGCATCGATTGGACTTTTAGAAGAATATTTGAGGCCTTCATGTGGGGGCAAATATTTCATATCAGATGTGCTTGTCATGTATTGAATCTATGTGTGCAAACCTGGCTAGAGTCCCTAAAACAATTTGTAGGACTAATTAGGGATATGGTATCATATATAGGAAGGAACATGACCCGACCTCATGAAAAAATGGGCTCGTTATTGTAGAGCAAATAACATAATGGCCAAAACTTCCCGAAAGATGTTAAAACTAGATGAAACTCTACTTATCAACTTCTTAATGCGACATTTCCTTATAAGACATTGTTGACTACTTTTGTTAATGAAGCTTTGCCTAGTTTTAGTTTATTTGAATATCAATGGAATATTTCTAGTAGAGTTATGGATTTGCTTTCTGTGTTTAATACATGTACAAATTTATTTTCGCAAGTTTATTTTCCCACTACACATTTATTTTTTATATAGTGTTGTTGATGTTGTTGAACAATTGTGGAAGTTTAGATTAGATGCTCAATTAGTTATGGACCTTGTAGAAATGAAGGCAAAGTGGTTGAGCTATTATAGAGATATACCTCCTAGTTGCATTTGTTTTAATCCTAGGCAGAAAGTATAAGGTTTAACTGCATATTTAGAAGCTTATTACAAGTTCCTAGGGTTTAATGGAGGTCTGGATTCTCAATAATAGGCCATGAGTGAGTTAGAGACTCAATGATATGCATCGGAATCAGACATCTTTATAGATATTAATGCGATTGTTAGTAATGTTAGGTCACAACTTTTTGAACTATATGAGAGCTATTGCACTCTTTATGGCCATATAATTCCACAAGTTGCAACTGAGGCGATAGGACAATCCAGAAGTAGTGGGGGAGAATCATTTCGACAAAGGCAAGAGAAGAAGAAGCCTAAGGGTTTGCAATACATAGAGGTTGACCTATACTTGAACACCACCTTCCGGTTCTTTAAGGACATGAACGTACCTTCAACGTTCTTCATTGGTGGCAAGCTAGGTTGAATTCTTCTTACTCCTCAAATATCGTACAAGAGACAGAACCATGGATAACAAGGCAATAGTTTGACTTAGAACTATCATTTTGGCAGCTTCAGTGACTATACTGATTTTGTTAGTAACTGATGAACCTACAAATAAAGATGGCCAGGTTGCATATAACGTTTGAACCAAAAGATTTCTTTGTGATTCATTTGCTTGTGTGACTTTACTAATTCCGTTTTATCTGCCCTAACTAGATAAAAGAAAATTGAAGTGGACTAAAATAATTTATGTAATTAGTTACATATTTGAGGAAGTTGTTATATAACAATTTCAACAAATTCTAATAACAACTTAAAAGTCAAGGTCCCCATGATTGTCACAGACTGCAACAAGAGGAAAGGAAAGAAAGAAGAATTTATAAATCTTTAATAGAAGTGTGGGATCGAAAATACCCGCATGGTATCGGGTCTGTAAAGAGACATCAGGTGATACATCGAATCACAAATGATTATATTTTATTTATTTATTTATTTATTTATTTATTTTGGGTTTTCAATTTCTAATAGCAGCAAGCCTCTATTATTAATTATCCCAGACAGAGTCTTGGGAATCTCCGATTAAGGGCACAAGTACAAGCAAAGGCAATGAATAAAAATGATTTACATATGTGCCAAACATAATTTTTTATTACATATATAAATATCATATATATATATATATATATATATATATGTATTTATTTATTTATTTATTTATTTATTTATTTATTTATTTATATGTCTGATGCCGCCTTGGGGTTTGGGTAGCTGCCTCAAGATGCATGCTCTGTCACAGCCTTGAGATTTGAGCCACTTTATTATTTGCATTTTTGTAAATCGCCTCAAGATTAGTATTTCATTGCCACCTCGAGCCGTGTATCATTTTGAAATTTATATCTATCGGCCGCCGACCTCAAAATGCGTGTTCATTGCCACTTTGGGATTTGTATTTCATTAACCGCCTCAAGATGTGTATTCCATCATTGTCTCGAGATGTGTGTTGCTTTGGGATATATATTTCATCACCCGCCTCAAGATTCTTATTCCACTGTCGCATCGAGATGCGAACCATTTTAGGATTTATATTTCATTGACTACCTTGAGATGAGTGCTTCATCGCTACCCTGAGACTCAAACATTTTCGTGATTTTCATTTAATTTATTAGTTGCCCCGAGATGTGCATTCCTTCACTACCTCGAGATGCGTGCTATTTGAGAAATTTATTTTATGTTTTATCACACCTCAAAATGTGTGCTTTATAGCTTTGAATCACCATCAACAATTTAGAATATTTGAACATGGTCTATTATGGTCTGTTAGAAATCATTGAAGTAAGCGAGCTCGGTTCCTAGTGTAAACATCCATGAAGCTTCTTGTTTGTACATTCATGAATGATGTTCGGTTGGTGGCAAGCAACCCAAGCCTTTCTGCAATGCTCTAAAGTGAGAATTATCAAAATAGTTCTTCATCCAGTCAAAGTTCATGGTCGTGTCATCACCTCCAGAGCTGCGGTGCCATAATATCAACTTTGCAAAGTACAGATTCATCTCTGGATTGAATTTGCTTAGCCTGTCCTTGAATAAAGCACACAAGTCTATGAGCTCCTCCTAGAGCCATTAGATATCGAGTCAAACCAAAGTTCCATAACATAATGGGTCAACTTTCATAGTTGTTTTTATATCATTGTTGAGCTTGGACACCATCTTCCAACTACATATGCCAAAACATATGGCTGAAATCATATTGGTTTCATGGTCTTCATCATCCTTATCAAAGGACATTGCATCACATCATCTATCATCGCCAAATGTTGATGCTATTCCTTGTAGATTTTGAGAAGCAAAATTCTGCAAGAATTCAGATTTGAGAAGCTAGATTCTAAACAATAGAGTGTCTATAGTCACTCTTACTTTCCCTTCATTGCTAGTAGTAAAGTTGCTACCTTTTAATACAACCCACACACCATCTTACATCTAGTAACTTATACATATCCCAAGTCAACATACTTAGATACTGATTCAGATTACAACACAAACTTATATCACATTCAAAAGCTATAATAAGAACTCTGTTTCTACAAACAAAAAACTGGTAAACTGATGCTAGAAAGTGCATTAAAAACTAACACTCCCCCTTAATGCACTTTCTTTTTACTCCAATCATTTCTTGAAGATAGACAAACCTCTCTTTTGGCAGTGCCCTAGTGAGTATATCAGCCAATTGGTCTTGAGATTTACAATATTTTAGCTCAATTTCCCTTCTTGCAATAGCTTCCCTGATGAAATGATATTTAAGAGCAATGTATTTAATTTGATCATGATTTATTGGATTCTTTCACATAACTATATCAGATTTGTTGTCACAATACAACACAATACCTCCATTTTTCTTGTGTCCAATGTCTTCAATAATTCTTTTCAACCAAATAGCTTGTGAAGTGGCTTTAGCTGCTGAAATATATTCTGCTTTAGCTGTGGACTATGCTACAACTTTTGTTTCTTTGAAATCAAGCTACATATAGCAAAACCAAGAATAAATACACATGCTGAAGTCCTTTTCATATCATCTAAGCATCCATCCCAATCACTATCTGAATAACCAATTAAACTAGGCTCTTTTAATGATTCATAGAAGAGTCCATAGTCAATTGTGCCTGACAAATACCTTAGCACCCTTTTAGCTGCCCCAAAATGATTTTGATGTGGCTCTTGCATGAATCTAGACAACAAACTTGTAGCAAACATGACATCTGGCCTGGCTGTAGTAAGATATAAGAGAGACCCAATAAGGATTCTATAAACTGCAATATTTGTTTTGCTTACACCATCTTCTTTCTTCAACTTGGCATTCACAGTTAAGGGAGTAGAATTACAGATTTGCATCCATTCATGTTAAATCTTTTTAGAATATCTTCAATATATCTTCTTTGAGAGATAAATATGTCATCTTTATCTTGATTTACTTCAATGCCCAAGAAGTAGTATAACAACCCCATATTTGGCATTTCATAATCTTTCTTCATGTCTTGCTTGAAGTCACATATGAGCTTGTCATTGTTTCCTGTTATAATGAGGTCATCAACATAGATTGAAACAATCAGTATGCAATCTCCTATGTGTAGAACATATAGAGTTGACTCATTTTACTTCTTTCAAAACCTTTTGAGAGAAAATAGTTATCAATCTTACTCTACCAAGCTCTAGGAGCTAGTTTGAGTCCATAGAGGGCCTTATTCAACTTGTAAACTTTGTCTTCACTCCCTTTCACCAAGAAGCCTTGAGGTTGCTCAAGAAAAATCTCTTCCACAAGAGTTCCATTCAAGAAGGCAGATTTGACATCAAGTTGATGAACATGCCAATTTTTTGAGTCATGAGAGATATCAATGTTTGGATTATTTCAAGTCTAGCCAATGGAGCATAAGTTTCATAGAAGTCAATACCCGGCTTTTGAGTGAAACCTCTAGCCACAACTCTTGCCTTGTTCTTTAGAATGCTCCCATCTTGATTAAGTTTGGTCTTGAAAATCCATTTCACACCAATAGCCTCTCTTCCTTCCTTTTGGCCTTTCCACTAGGTTCCAAGTCTCATTTTTCTCAATCATGTGCATTTCTTCTTCCATGGTTGTTACCCATATGACGTCGAGCGGGGTAATGATTAACCCGCGGGCTAGCTAGGTCCAAGGAAAACGACAAAGAACCAGGAAGAACCAGAGAATATCTCTGAAATTCAGATAATTTTCATAAAACCAAGACTGGAAAACAAACTAGTCCACAAGCCGAACTAATAGCCTCTAAACCCTAGAATCTTCAAAATTCGGTAATTTTGCCAAAAAGGGAAAAAGTCTGAAATTATTTAAAATTCCAAAATTCAAATCAAACTAAAAAGGTAGTCAAAATCCTAGAGAAAATCATAATAAAATCATGCTGTGGGATCGAAAATACACACCTGGCATCGTGAAGACACCAAACGATATATCAAAGCACAAATGTCATATTTATTTTGTTTGTGGGTTCTTTTATTCCTAATAGAGGCAAGCCTCTATTATTAATTACCCCAGACAAAGTCTTGGGAACCTCCGATTAAGGGCAAAGGAGTACAAGTAGAGGCAATGAATAATAAAATAAAATAAATGATTTTATTTATTTGAAAATCATAATTTTCATTACATATGAATATCATCATAAGATATTTATACATATTATTTATTTATTTATTTATATAAATGACTCGCTTGACTTTTGGGATTTATGCTTACGCCACTTTGGAATTTGTGTTTCATCGCCCCCAATTGCCTCGCTTTGTCACGCCATGAGATTTGTAACACCCCAATCCTAATGAGGGGATAAGTGTCATAGAATGTACCTGTGCATGTATCCACGAGCCCAAGGTCATCAAATCTGAAAACCAAACCTGCGGAATAAACTGGAGACGGTAATAAAAATCACGTAATAAGTCTGGAACTCATCCAAATTAAAAGTCAAATCTGATACAAGACTTCGGACTATAAATGGCCCTGGGTCTAGTCTCCAAAAGTAAAATAAATGTATCTACACGAGTGCATAAAAGAAAGATACAACTATGGGACGCCAGAGCCAACTAAAGAAAGCACACCTCGCTTCAGGTGCAACTCTAACCTGACCTCGCCCGCTACACGCATAAGGTGAGTGAGAAAAGGGACCGAGCTACGAGCTCAGTGAGATGTGACCCTACCGCCGTCGAATAAGACACATTGCATCTCGAAATATAATCTTGTATATGGAAAATAATCTCTACTCATATACTGATGGCAAAAGCCAAGAAAGCATGTGGTCTATGCATTATCTTCCAACTGGAAATCATATAATGCAAGATCGACGGAACCCGATAAAACAAAGAAATATGATCATGTATGGCTTTCTCATCTTATGTACTAGATATGGGGAGCGTCATATCGAAAAGAATGCACCTCCATGCCTTTGCTCGCCACGCCGTCGGATATACAAGCCAAATGGCTCGTGGCCAAAGAGAGGATGGGCGGGTCCGCGTCATATCCTCTATCCCTCGATCTGAAAGCACTCCGAGAGTTGGACAGGGGTTTTAAAGGTAAATTCATTTGAAAAGAAAGATTTTCAACAAAGTAAAAGAAATTCCTTTGAAAGCAAGAAAACCCTTTCCTTACTCTAAGATCGGTTGGATCAAACCAACTAGAGCCGTACCTGTAGGGAGCAGTGGTCATCATAAGTATGCATATCTATCGATGCTCACGTCATATATCTGTACATTTATCTTCTTACATTCTTATGCAGAATTCTTCTATTCTACAAATGCCGTAAACTTCATAATCATTCTCAAATCCGAATAAAAACCATACTCGGAAAGTAATATATCAAAACTCGATAAAACTCGATCAGAAAACGAGAATGTCCAGTAGGTCCACTCACCTGTAGTCCTACGTAAGCCAAGCCTAACCCGGACCAACCGAAGTTCCCGACTTGCCCTTTCTTTTCCCTAGTACAATAATCATATCCAGAAATAAATACTAGTTTATAATATATCAATCTCTATTTATCAATATCTTCTACTCAATCATGGGCCCTAGTCCATAGAGATTAAGGCCCAACACCCAAGCAAGTCATTACATTACCAAGCATGAATATAGCCAAGCAATCCTAAACTAGAATACGATAATCTGTAATCCAAAATACGAATATGCAGAATTCTGGCTGCCCTGCGCGGTTGGAAAGAATCAGTCATAACTTTTGAAGCGTAAGTCCAAATTCTCTCATTTTAAGCTCGTTAGAAAGATGACCTCGAGATCTTTCCAACGGCATATTACACAACCCAAACGGACTAGTGAGCAGGGAGCAGCAGCCTCTCGAATTGGACAGAATTCTGCAGGACAGAATTCTGCAAGACTGACTTCAATCATCGCCTACATTCTCAAGTCTCAACCATATTCCCTCTCTTTGAGACTTCGGACTTTCCCCAAATAATGGTACACATGATCACCTCCTATTAAACAAAACTCAACAATACTTACATCAGCTAATTACTACTCAAAAGCTCAATGAGACACTTTATCAAATACTTGATGGGCATAAGTGATCATCGGTGATTTTCTATAACAACCTTCATGAAACCTCAAATCTGAACTGTTGCCACTATCCACAAGAATCTCACCACATCATTAATCTCCCAAAATACACCTTTCACACAACTGATAACTATGGATGAAACTACTCATTCTTGCTAATCCAAATATTACATTTATTCATTGCTTTCTTAACAAAACATCAACCATTTGACGATCATAATTTCCTACAAAATTCGACAGAATCCCCCCCTTTGCTTCTATAGAACTATTCATAACAACCATTCAACATTAGGAACTAAACACAACAAGACCAGCAGCAGTACCACCATTCTAACATGCTAATTATTGGTTCATCACTCAACAGAGCATACCATTGAACACTTTCAAGGCTGCATAATTCCATTGCAGAATCACCTTCTTCCCTTAATATATGGTAAAAGTGAACTAAGCTACCTTAATTACAACCAATCACCTACATCAAACCAGCATTTCCATGGCATGCTTTCATTAACAAGATCATGAAAACAATCTGTCGAACCGGTGACAGTCAAGCTAAGATTTTCCCATGAATACAACCCAAGCAAGCTACAGCAAGCATCAACAGATGACAAGATAGCTTCCTTTCAGAAAACTGAGATTAGAATTGGCTAATTCAAGAGGTTACACAACTAAGCATGCAAACAAAACCAATATCTATGTAACTGCCCATATCTTTTCACTGAAACCATCTATCGAACACTTGATAGGCATCAATGGAATTCACACACAATATACTTCTTGAGTTCAAGATCTCCTGGTCATCTACAACACAAAAGCAATAACAATAGAAATAGCAACTATTCAAAACTAAGCTTTGCCTACAACTCTCTTCCTGGACAATACATTGAACACCTAAATACAAAACATACTATACTTCAATACAGCAGCAAGAACAACACCATGTAGGACTTGAGCTCACCGGAAAATGACTGCCAGAGTAAGCTCAGCTGCTGGCCGGAACCTCGACGTCGTCTGAACACAATTGCTGGCCGGAACTACAAACAGAGGACCACGCAGAAGCTGGCCGGAAGTAGTCGCTGGGCTGCTCAGTCGGCGGGGATTGAGAACAGAAAGGCTGACCGGAGATTGCAAGAGCTGGCCGGTGCTACGGAACCCAAGAGATGCAGTCGCCGAATGCTCACCCAGAAACAGAGCTCAATGCCTCCCCCCTGAGTTCTTCTCTCTGCCTGCCCGAACGCCAGCACCAAGCCACGCGTACAACTCCCCCTCACCGGACGCATGCACGTTGACACCTCATGCTCGAGCTCCAGCGAGCTGCTTTTACACCCACCTCCTGCTTGTCTTCTAAAATTGAAGAGAACCTCACCATACTTACTCAAACAACAGCCAGCACCTTATTCCTTCCCTCTATGCATATATCCCCTCTTCACTCACCAGCCAAGATTTAGGCCCAAGCCCAAAGCCCGATAAGACATTTTACCCATAGCTTTCAAAGCCCCCATTAACTTGATTAAATTGTCACACAAGCTCATCTTAATCATTTTGTCACAAGCCTAAGCTTGTAACTCCAATCTTAAATTTATTATTTTAAATGCATGGTATTAATCCATAATTTAATTACTCCTGGTAATTAAATATAATTCCCCATTATTTTAGTATTAAATACCGGCATTTATTCAGTATTTTTACCAAATTCACTAAGAAAAACCGTTACCAAATTCACTAAGAAAAACCGGGGTGTTACAAGATTTACACCACTTTAGGATTTTTTATTGACCAACTCGAGATGAGTATTTCATTGTCGTCTCGAGTTATATGTCACTTTGAAATTTGGATTTCATTGGCCGCCTCGAGGTGAGTGTTCCACTGTTGCCTCGAAATACGTGCCACTTTGAGATTTGGATTTCATTGGCCGCCTTAAGGTTAGTGTTCCACTGTTACCTCAAGATACGTGCCACTTTGAGATTTGGATTTCACCACGCGCCGAGGTGAGTGTTCCACTATTGCGCTCAAATACGTACTCACTTTTAAGATTTGGATTTCATCCGCCTCAAGATCGTGTTTCTTCATAATTTATCAAGGTGCGATACACTTTTAGATTCATATGTCATTATCTGCCTCAACCAGCATGCTTGTGTAACAAGATGCCTGTGGGGAAGAGTCAGGACTTCAACTTTTTGTTTGCAAGGTCCACTGCTTGATATATATATATATAAGTATAAGGATATATAGAGAGAGATTTCTATATTATTTAATTGGATTTTTTCTTTTTATAACGTCTGCAGCCTTTTTTATTTTTTTTAATTATTATTTTTCTTCTCTCTGTCTCTTTTTTTTAATTCTCTCTCCCTCCTTCATTTCTCTTTTCTTTTTATTTATTATTCTTTTATTTTTCAATCATCCGCCCCTCTCTCTGTTTCAGCATTCTTTTTTTACTTTTATAATAATTTTTTTTTTATTATTCAGATTCTCTCTCCCTCCTTCATCTCTCTCCTTTTATTTATTATTATTATTATTTTTATTTTCCACTCAGCTGTCGTTTCATCTCTCTTTTTTTTAAAACTTTCTTCTTTCGCCGCCCCTCTCTGCTGCTCCTTTTTTTATTTTTTTTTATTTCATCTTTTTTTTTTTAATTTCCCACTTATGGCTCCCGACTTCATAAAGGAAAAGGAGGGGCTTCTTCTCCGGCAACATCAATAAGATCAAAACATCACCACGCTCCAAGGTGGTGTTCTTTCTTCGGCGACGGGATCCACAAGGGAGCCAGAAGCTTGGTGGTTGGCAGCGGCGGCCTCCACAAGGGAGCCAAAAACTTGGCCGACGGTGGGCGGCGATGGCCTCCACAAGGGAGCCAAAAGTTTGATCAATGGCGGGCAACGATGGCCTCCACAAGGGAGCCAAAAGCTTGGTGGTTGGCAGCGGTGGCCTCCACAAGGGAGCCGGAAACTTGGTCGACGGCGGGTGGTGATGGCCTCCACAAGGGAGCCAAAGGTTTGATTAACGACGGGAGGCGGCGGTCTCCACAAGGGAGCCGAAAGTTTGTTGAAGGTTGATGGCGACGGCCTCCACAAGGGAGCCGGGAGCTTGTTGAAGGTTGACGGCGATGATGAAAATATGGGAGAGGAGGGGGGGCTTGATCTCCTTATGCTATATTATAGTCGATCAACAAACCCGAGCCTATATCCTTCGGCAAAGCCATTAGAGATAGGCCCGTGTCTGACCAACCACACAACTTCTTGCTGCACGGAGAGGAGAGCATGGAGGAGATCTCTTCCCCCTCCAAAAGTCTCTCCACAAGAGGTCTCCCCTCTTTTATTTATAGATCTTTACAACTTAGATGATAAGGTTGAAATTTTTAATTTTAATCATTATGAGATCCTAATCTAGATAAAATCAAAGATTTGAATTTTAATAATCATAATCTAGATTTAGGTATAACCTTGAATTTGAATTTTAGTCATTAAGAGATCAAATCAAAAATTTAGATTTAAATTTTAATGATCATAATCTAGATTTAGGTGTAACCTTCAATTTGAATTTTAATCCAAATTTAGGTATAACCTTGAATTTAAATTTTAATAATCTAGATAAGATCAAAAGTTTGAATTTTAATGATCATAATCTAGATTTATGACCTTGAATTTGAATTTTAATCATCATAATCTAGATAAGATCAAAACTTAAATTTAAATTTAATTCATTTTTTTTGTCTCGAGATTTGTGTTCTCCGACTATCTTAGGATCTGTATTTCTGAGATTGCCTTGGGATTTATATTTTTGGTCTGCCTCGGGATTTGCATTTTTAGCTTGCCTCGGGATACGACCAGATATATTTTTATTTTAAATTTAAAATATCTTAATTTCAAGATACTTCAAGGTATATATTTCATTGGCACCCTTCAAATATTGGCACATGGTAAATGCATATATATTTATGCATATGTATTTTTTTTTGACACAAACACATGCCTCAAATGGACATTTGAATTATTACTAAAAATAACAAAATCAAAGATTTGGTGGGGAAAATGGTGGAATTTGGGGATGAAAACGATGCCCACCAAGCATAGCTGGTGGACCCCACGTGTGTGTCGAGACAAGCTTTCCGAATTGGGATTGAACGCTCTAATCCGACACTTGTAGCTAAAGTTATATCCAAAATACTAAACCACACCCAAAATTGCCCAACACAGAACTGGATCGATCACTTCCCACCTTTACGTTGATCCTCCATCTCGTAATGTGGCGATGCCTGCATGGTCGAGTCAGATATCTCTGCATTGTCTAACTCATGCTCTTCTGCATCAAATTTGCTGCATAGAAATACCTTGTTTAAAAATAGGTAGTTGATTCTTTTTTATTTGAGTTGAAGCAATCTGTGAAGGGAGTTGCTCTTTCAGGTCTTTTTCATTTATATTTTTCTATTGTTTTAGTTTCATATAATTGAGAAGGGATCTATAAGCTTGCAGAAAAGACAACCAAAAGATGAGGTCTGTAGCTTTTAGAGTACTGATAACTCTATGTAAACCTTCCATAAAAGTTATAAATCTAATACTCTCTGTTTTGTATAGGGTGCTGGAGGGAGAAAGTTGAGGATGAGAAAAGGCAATACTTCCAAATTGGTTATACCCACAAAAGAGAGTCATATTGGATTATAAATAGTGCATCATTATTGGATGGATAGGGTTGCATATTCACTGTTGCGTTAGTTTGAGGACTGTAATGTGTACTTTCATTGTAGTGTTGATGGTGATGATTATAATTGTTATTTTTTTTTGGATGGTATTATTGGATGAAAATGGAATTTCTAGTTTGATTGCTATTTATATAGATCAACAAAAATTTTCTGATTTTTTTTTTCGCAATCTTTTATTCCAGCAAATGTAATTGTTTAGGTGAAAATGTTATGCTAGGAAGCCCAGTTTATTTTAGATTTTAAAAAAGTTTACCCTACCTCGTCAAAGATATTAGCCATGACATGCCACATCATGCACAGAAGCCATATCCACATGCTACAAGACAATCCCTCTTTCTCTTTTTTTTCCTATGTGGCAACGAGTGACACATCAATAACCCATATCACCGCCACGTAGGTAAATACTACCACACAAGCTAATCGGGATGAATAAAAATGGTTGTATTTCATATCAGTATGCCACTTAACTACCATGTCGTAAATAGGGACGAAAGTGAACAAAACTCAAAGTGCAGGGAACCATATTGAACATTTTGATTATACAAGGATGGAATTTAACATTAGGGTAAAGTATAATGACGAAAAATGGCTTTAACCCTATTTTTTTGGTAATGTTGCAAAGAATGCCACATTAACAGCCCATGTCAGCTTCCATGTAGGTAAATACTGTCACACAGGCACTGGGATGAATACAAAATGGTTGTATTATAGACCGTATGCCACTTGGTTGCCATGTCAGCAACATTGATCAAAGTGAACAAAAAAACTCAATTTACAAGGGTTGTATTGATCAGTTTGATTATACAAGGATGGCATTGAACAATAGGGCAAAGTACAAAGATGAAAAATGGCTTTAACCCCTTTTTTCGGCAGCGATGTGCCTTAAAGATTGGTTTTATCACTTATCTTAAATATCTATTTGCCAACCTATTACTTTTTCTATAAGCAAATTCCCTTTTAATGCTATTTGCCAACAAAGGGATCTAGTTTGTGATCTTGGGTGATGTTGTGGCTTTTTTCTCTACAGGAGAGAAAAAGACACTTGAGAACTATTAATTGTTATAAAATCAAGGAGCTCAGCTGATCAAGGCATTGATAACTATTCATTCAGTTGTTGCAAGGTCATTAATTAAACAAGTGCATATCCAACTTTCCATTTGATCATTCGATTATTATATAAATAACCTGACAATACTCAACACAAAGACTACAAGTTGCACACTCCCAAGTGATCAAGCCATAAACAGAGCGAGCTTCTTGACGAATTCTATCTGATCACCCTAATGCGGTCCTATAAGTACCCCAAAACAATCAACAACCAATTGTTTTTATTAGGATTGTAACAAGAAGAAAGGAAAGGAAAAAGAATTTTATCATCAATAGAAGTAGATAAGACAAACTACCAAAAGTAGAATACAGTGGTATAACACTTTGTCGTATTATAGTGAAGCTAGAGCAAACATATTATTTAGGGGAGTTCGGTTTAGTATAAATGGAGCATAGGACATCTCTTCACTACAATATGCAACAACCTCTTTGTTCTTTGCACATAAGGTATGTCACATTTTAGTGTATTTAAATTCATACTTTATCTATTTGAGGACCTTTCTAGGCTATGCATCAATTTCAACAAGAGTACTATCATCCCAAGTAAGCTGTATAGACACACGCAAGAGGACCTAGCTTGCCCAAATAATAAACTGTTCTCTTGGCTTCCTCCTGATACAAACCTATAGGAAGGAGGTCCGGATAATGCTTATCTAGAAAATCAAGAGTAGGACTAGCTCTTGGAAGGGACATCTCTTGTCCTTTGGAGAATGAATCATCCTCCTCCCCAAACTATTCGATATCCAACTACCACCTCCCTGTGTGGGTTATCCATAGCATTTACTCCCTCCATCAAGACTTCCTTTGGAGGAGATTAGAGTTGGATCCTCGCTCCTATAGACTCATTAACAGAGGAAACCTCTACCGACCAAAGGAACAAGGAGGGCGGGGCATCACCAACTAGAAACATTTCAATATCGTCCTATTGGGGAAATGGAGGTGGAGAATCCTAATAGGAGAGGCCGATATCTGCCTGAAGATCATTAAGCATGCATACTTCAATATATCATTTATATACCTCTTCTACCCAGCCCCTGGAAGAGCCTCCTTCTTCCAGAAAGGCATCTACAATTATTGAACATTAGTGTTGACTAATATGACTTCCACAATTCGGAATGGTTGTGCTCTTAACTTTTGGTTCATCAACTTGATCGAGGGCTAGTCTCTATGGAACTTCTAGCCCTCACTCCAAGAGCTTGTGGGAAAGCACCTAATCTCTTTGTAGACTACTCACCTTAATCTCTAACAAGGGACTCCCCATACTATGATCTGGGTCCCTATTTAGAGAGGGCTCCATAAACTACCTACGCTTCCATAGTCGCTTGAAGGGACTCTCATGATCCACTCCAAATACCGGAGTATGGAAGTTAAAGCCAACCCAACGGATTCACAATAAACCCGCTCTACCGGTTCCTAGTTGATAGGGTATCAAGTATGCCATCTTAGGGTCCTTTTGGAAGAGTCCCTGCTCACTAAAAATCAATCTTTTCCTTTGTCCCCACTTTCAACACCCACACATTGCCTTCTTCAATAAAATCATTAATATAATGCACAAACTAAAATCAAATAATATTATCATCATAGTACTTTAGATGACACAATGGTCATAATTACTTCTTTGGTATCTATGGCTCGACATAAAGTATCAAACTTTTACACTATAGTCTTGATGCTTGCTTGAACCCATATATTGATCTCTTGAGCTTGCACACAAGATTTTTCTTGCCGTTTTCAACAAAAACTTGAGGTTGTTACATATAGACCTCCTCTTTAAGGTTGAGAAAACCTTCTTTTAGTCACATATATGATTGTTGCAACTTGAGTCTAGAAACCATGTATTTTGTTGATCCTCTACTGCAAAATAGTATATAAGCAACATCGCATTCTCAATTTCATCTCTGCTATCAGAAGTATTGGCAACATTAGCATATGTGACCTTTATATCCTTTTTTGCTCTTACATTCAGACTAATTATGACCAAATCAATTAGAATTGAAGTACTAGATCTTTGACTTATCTTCTTCTAAGTAGACTTCGTAATGTTTCCTTGAGCATTATAGCCTCCTCTTTTTTTTATTGAATTTACTGGAGAATTTCCCCTTATCATTCTCTAGTGTCAACTAGCTTTGTAACGCTTCCTTTATATACTTCTATGATTTCTCCTTACCTGTTTGTGAACCTATGGAGAACCCATTAACTCATCTACCATCATAGTAGATAGGTTTCGGGATTCCTATATATTCATCATACTTGAACTGCAAGATGAGGGAATGAAGCACCTTCTCCACAATCTTTAATTCTGGTTGTCAATTATCTCGCCATTAGTCTTTATCTGGTTCACTAAGGCCAATGTCTACGATAAATAATCGAAAGTGGTTCTGATTTCTCTACCTGGAGAAGTTCAAATTGTCTCCATAATGTTTGAAGATGAACTTTCTGGACCCTCTCCACGCCCTTGTAAGCTTTCACAAGAGTCTCATGCTTCATCCACCATTTTTGACATCACAACTTTTTTCTAATATTGTGGAATCAACACCATGTAAGATGTAAAATAATGCTTTACGATCTTTCTTCTTGGTTTCTCGCAATACCTTTTGGTCCTTCTGAGACAATGCACCAAGTATTGCAAGTTCTAATTATATTAAATAAAAGAATGTGGTTTATCCACTTTTATATAAAAAAAAGGATTGCAAGTTCTATAAATCCTTCCTTAATCAAATAGTACCTCCATCCAGATCTTCCAATGCTCAAAATTCTTTTGACCCTGGGACCCGACGGATTCCCAATGACTTTGTACCAACAAGGTTGGAGCATGGTGAAGGATCACTTGATGCAGATCTTCAACGATCTATATCATGGGAATACGGATTTAGAAAGATTGAATTGGGCAAACATCATACTGATACCCAAAAAGAACACACCCACTAACATTGTGGATTACCATCCAATTAGCCTGGTGAACTGCCCCATGAAAATCATCACTAAGGAGTTGGCAAACAGACTCAGAACGGTGATTGACAAGCTGGTGGACCATACATAGGTTGCCTTCATCAAAGGAAGATATATACATGACAATATTGTGGCGGCAGAGGATCTAATTTACAAGATGAAGCAAGATAGGTCAAATGAGGCCCTATTTAAGGTAGCCTTTGAAAAAGCCTTTGATATGGTAGATTGGAACTTCCTACTGGAGATTATACAAGCAAGAGGTGTTGGTCCTAGATGGATTGCATGGATCAGAATGACTCTCACTTCTTCAAAGGCGAGATTTCTTCTAAACGGGCAACCGACAAAGTTATGTCCGTCCACGAGAGGAGACTAAGACAAGGAGACCCTCTATCATCACTCATATTCGTTCGCCAAGAATGTCCTCGAGTACTTTGATTGAAAACGCCATGAAGGTGAACCTTTTGGTGAGTCCGATTATGGCGATTCGATAGAGGAAGAGATCTCCACACTTCAATATGCTTTGAGGACACCGCCATTCACGTACTTTCGAGGATGGAGCTGCAGCACTTTTGGATCACAGAAATTAATAATCTACTCGTACAAAGGCGTATCAGGACTCAGGAATAAATTATTCTAAGAGTGCGATCATTCCAATCAAAGCACTTACATACACCACCCAGGACCTTCAACACCTAATGGGTTGCAACACTGGCAGCCTACCTATTAACTACTTGGGACTCCAGATTTTTGGAACGAACACTACAAGAAATCAGGCTTTTCGCATGGGGCATTTCACGGCGGTTTTGTAAAACCGCCGCTAATTGTAGCATTAGCGACGGTTACTGCGGCAGTTTATTGGGTCGCCGTTAAATGATTGCATTTAGCGGCGGGTTTTCGGATAACGGCCGCTAAATGCATTCATTTAGTGGAGGTTCTTATAAACCGCCGCGAAAGGAATGTATTAGCGGCGTTTATAACATAAACTGCCTCTAAATGCATTCATTCAAAGGCGGTTTAGTCATAACCGCGGATCGTGTGATACCCTTCTCCCTCCCTGAAATTCCCAACACTAATTTTTTTTTTTACATCGCGCGATACCCATCTTCCTTCAATCTCTCGATCTCTCGAGAAGAAGTCTTCTATCACTCTCTGTTCTCCCGAGAACATCTTGAAGTTTCACTAGCCGCCATCGGCAACACCCCGCTCATCCGAATCGATAGCATGCTTCTCTGAGAAAGTAGAGCTTGTTTCGCGATAAATTTGTGCTTTTTTTGGTAAATTCCTCGATTCTCTCTTTTTATCATAGATGTCTATGCATCTAAAGCATCTCTCTTGCTAGGGTTTATAGCGTGCATCAGAAGCTATAGATTGAGCTCGAAATCTTCTCTTCGTTCCCATCCGTTTGGCGACTTCTTTCCCTTCATCTCCAAGCGTTCTATAAAACCCTAGTTTCTCTCTTCAAGATTTCTCAAGAATTCCTCCAAGATCCCTCTCTATAGAGATCACACCGCCAAGATGGATTCGCCATTGATGTGGCTTTCTAAGCACAAGTGGTTCTCTGCTCCGAGTTCCACTCGATTGGGTAACCCGGTATTTAAAAAAAACTCCTATTTTTTCTTCAATTTTCTTTCCCGATTTCTGGTTCTTTTTCTTTTCGCTAAAAATTTGGTGTTTTTAGGGTGATAGATTCATACCAACGAGGAGTTTGATGAATCTTGATCTCGCCATCGCTAGCATCGACTACAAAGGATTGACCCGTAATCCCCTATCAGTCCACGATCCTCACTCCAAAGGTTGGATCTTTTTCCCCTCTTTTTTTCAGGTTTACTTTGGTTACTGGGGTATAATTCTTATGCTTGTTGAAATGTACAGGAGGAATATCGGAGGAAATTGGAAGAGAGCTTGACATTGGATGCTGAAGGGAAGCCATTCAGGATGTTGGTCTTCAAGCCAAGTCCTAGGAGCTGCAAGAAGGGTCTCTTTCTCGTTGATGAGATGATGCAAGATGAGAAGAAACCCTCCCGGACACTTTGGCTTATCCCCTTGGTGAGGGCTACATTGTTTTAGTTCTATGGTTATTCACTTCATTGAGACTTGCTTGGATTTTAAGCTTAGGAGATTTCATGAGTTTAATTTGCTTCCTTATTGATCCAATAGCAGCTTTTGCAATCATAGTCTTATTCTCTCCATATTTTGCCCATTAATATGACCATTAATTTCTTAATTTGTCAATGCCTAATTATCTATGACATTTTGAACATTGTAAGGAGTAAAAAATAATCTGGTATTTGTTATTTCTTTGCATAAATGAAAGAGGAGTAACTATTTGTGTTATGCTAATTATAGGTTAATTTGTGTTTTGTTTGTATTATATGTAATGGTGTTAATATAATGCTTGGTCAGCCATCAAGCAGTTTGCTAAAATTTGACAATTCTAACATGATTATTAATTGAGGGTAGTATTTAACTTTTGCGGTCATCATATGGTTTTAAGTAGACTACTATGATTGAAGATTTGCTGCAATTTCAATTATGACGCACAATGGAAGACATTTGTAAGCAAATAAATAAAATTTTTAGCATTGTTTCAGTCTCTGTGTGTAGTTCTTTAACATATGTTGTTGGAGTTGCAGGTTTGGCCAACCAATTAAGGTTAATTGGGCACATGCCAGTGGGCAGAGGGAGGATACATCAGGTTTAATTTGATTGATCTTTTGTTGTCATAATCTTTTTCCCTTCCAGTTCTTCCTTGAGTTTAGAATTGATCTGAGTCTTTTTGTTTGTGGTGGCATTGCCTTGAAATGTTTGTGATCCTTTGTAGGACATTATAATATCTTTGTTGGTGATCTTAGTCCTGAGGTTACAGATGCCACATTGTTTGCATGCTTTTCTGCTATCAAAGCTGCTCGTAAGCTTCATCAGACCTCTATTTACAATAATAATAATAATAATAATAATAATAATAAATATTATTATTATTATTATTATTATTATTATTATTATTATTATTATTATTATTATTATTATTATTATTATTGTATTGTTAAGTTACTCTTGCATGTAGTTAGCAAATGCTTGTCTACTGCCTACTCTAGTTTGTGTAGAATGCGAATAGTGTGGAGTATTTCCATCTTCCTTAAAATGTGTTTTCTATCCCTTGTTTGGCCATTCTAGGAATATATCATTTTTATTTGTGTTACAGGGATGCAAGGGTTATGTGGGATCAAAAGACTGGCCGTTCAAGGGGGTTTGGTTTTGTGTCTTTCAGGAACCAACAAGTAGATGATGAACTAACCAGAACTTCAGATTGTTCTGTCAATGGTTGTATTATTATTGACATAATGTTTTGTTTTTATTCATAAGATGCACAAAATGCCATAAATGAACAAACTGGTATGTTCCAAACTTGTAATCTGAATTTATTATTTTCCATTATTTATTATTTATTTATTATTTATTTGTCTGTTCACATCTAATACTTTTCAGGTCTTATAGCTTGGTGGTAGACATAAATAACTAATTAAGTTATTTACAACTTCAAGTTATTAAAAATTCCCATCTAATACCAATCAATTGTCTTTGTTTCCTGCCTTTGATGTTCATCTCTTTAAAATTTTGTTCTGGTTGGCAAAAACTTTCCCATTCTGTTTTCATGTTTTTTTTTTTTTTGATAAAAGTGGATAAACCACATTCTTTTAGTATAAAACATAAGGTAGACATAGATTGAACCCTTTGTGGATTCTAAGATTGATAATATAACATGGTTTGACCCCCCATTGGTTTTGATACAATAGAGGTGTGGTGCCCTCCCTGGAACCCCATGAGTCCTTCACTCCCTTTACTCCTCCTGTGTACGTCCTCGAAGTCCCTTCCCGGAGACCGCTGCCGATTCTCCTCCCTTGTGAACGCTAGGCTCCTCTTCACGATTGATTCCATTGCTACCAGCTTTGGCTTCTTGGATGTGTGAGCTGCATTAAACCAGGATAGTGTTAGGAAGTCAATGTCATTGATTGTTTTCTCTAAAACACGTCGTTTGTCATGAAAACATCTTCTATTGCGCTCCATCCACACTGTCCATGTAATTACGAGAGATAGTAGGTTCCATCCCATCCGGGCATTGCTGGGCAAGAGATTGGCGATGGCGGATTGGCCCCACAAGTCTTGTACTTGTGTGTGTGTGTGTGTGTGTGTGTGTGGGGGTTTCTTAGCTGGTACAACTGTGTGAAGTGTTGCCATATGCTCTTTGAATATGAGCATTGTAGAAGTAGGTGTTGTACCGTTTCCTCGTGTTCCTCACACAAGTAGCAGGCTGACCTAGTACCATTCCAGCCACGTTTTCTTAAATTGTCTAGGGTGAGGATTTTGTTATCCAACACCAGCCAGAAGAATGCTTTGATCTTATTGGGGCATGGTAGTTTCCGGAAATTCTTCCCGCTTCGACTGAGTCCCCCGTCTATCAAGAATCTGTAGTAAGATTGGACGGTAAAATCTCTATTTGGTGTTAGCTTCCAGAGTCTTTTGTCTTGTTCTATTCCCTGGGTACCTTGTAGGCTCCTGTTGAGCTGTACCATTTCTCTTGTTCCTTCCTCTGTGAGTAGGCCCTCTAGAAGTAGAGGTTCCCCTTGGACCATGGATCTTAGTGATTCCTGAATTGTGTATTCTTTCTTCCGGGCCATAGTGTACAAGCAGGGTAGTGCGTTTCAAGGTGCCTGTCCACCCATCCAATTGTCTGGCCATAAAAAGGTTGTATTCCCCCTTCCCACCTCGATGTTAATGTTGTGTAGCAATGCTTCCTGTTGCTGTGTGATCCCCTTCCAGAAGAATAATGCATGTGGAAGTGCTGGGTTAAGTGGATTGAACTCATGCTCTCTGGAGTATTTGTTTTTTAGAATCTTTGCACAGAGACCCGCTCTTCCCGTGAGTAGTCGCCACCACCATTTTCCTAACATTGCCGTATTAAAACAACGAAGGTTGATGAGGCCCCATCCACCTATTTCCCTAGGCCTGCATAATCTATCCCAGCATACCAGATTATATGTCTTTTTGTCCTCTTCCACACCTCTCCATAGGAAGTTTCTCCTGATTTGATCGATCTGGTGGATGGTCCACTCCGGTATGCGGTAGATAGAGAACCAATAGTTTGGGATTGCTGTTAGTACTGCGTTGAGCAATATAATACGTCCCCCCAAAGATAGTATTTTCCCTCTCCATGGTGTTAGCCTATTTTTAATTTTGTTGATGATTGTTCTCCAGTCTTCCTTTTTTTGGTTTGGAGCCCAAAATAGGTAGGCCAAGGTAGCCAATAGGTAATCAGCCAATCTTGCATCCCATCATCTGTTCTAGATCTTGTGGTGTGTAGGAGGTTGTTTTGATTGGGATGGCGACGCTATTGTGGTAGTTGATTCTGAGTCCCGTTAGGCCTTCGAATAGGAAGAAGATCCTCTTAAGGACTCTGAAGTCTTCTATCTCCCCGGAGCACAGTACAAGTAGATCATCTGCATATTGGAGGGTGGAGATTACCTCCTCTTCTGAGTCACCATAACGAACACCCCTATATAGCTTTGCTCTTTTGGCATTTGTCATCATCGAACTGAATACGTCGGTGACTAGTACGAATAAAAGGGGGGATAGGGGATCCCCCTGTCTCAATCCTCTCTGGTAGCGCACATAGCCCGTCGGCTGTCCGTTGAGAAGGAATTTGGCCTTGGACGATGTGAGTATTATTCGTATCCAGTTAATCCATTTTGGTCCAAAACCCCTGGCTTGCAGCATGCTCATGAGAATTTCCCAATCCACCATGTCGAAAGCTTTTTCGAAATCTACCTTAAGCAGTGCTCCATTGTTCCTGCTCTGCTTCATCTTGTGTATGAGTTCTTCCGCCGCCAATTTTCTTGGATGTGTCTGCCCTTGATGAAGGCTGTTTGTGAGTGGTCGACCAGGTCATTTATCACTCCCCCAAGTCTATTAGCCAGCACTTTGGTAATAATCTTCATTGAGCAGTTTAAAAGGCTAATTGGTCTATAGTCTGATAAACTTGATGGTGAGTTTACCTTGGGGATCAAGGTTATGTAAGCCCAATTTATTCTCTTCAGGGTTGTCTGCCCAAGATAGAGGTCCTTGAATAGGTTCACGAGCTCTTCCTTCATGAAATCCCATCCCTGTTGATATATTATCATAGGGAATCCATCTGGGCCCGGGGCCTTATCCGGGTTTAGATCCTTAACTGTTGTCCAGATTTCCTCTTCTGTAAACGGGTTATCTAAGTCTTGGAGGCTTACGTGCTCTTTGTGGGCAAACATTCTTCCCTAGTGGGTGGTTAATCTGTGTTGTCTTTTGGTGCCAAATAATCGAGTAAAGTGCGTCTTGAGTGCAGATGTAAGGTCCTCTTGGCCTTCCACTGTAATGTCTTCTACTTGAATTTTGTGTATCCAATTACGATTTCTTCTTTCGTTTGCCACTGCATGAAAGAATTTGGTGTTCTGGTCTCCTTCTTTTAGCCATGTGATTCGGGTCCGCTGTCGCCAGTATCCTTCTTTCATGGTTTTTTGGTGATGCAAGTTCCTGTATTCATAAGTTTGTACTATGCAGGTAAGTGGCTTGGTAGTAGGCAAATCCGTTGCAACTGGGCGACAAAGGGTGCAGGTACAATGAGGACAAACTAAACTCAATTCTAAGAGATTTGTCGAGCTAACAAATGCATTGTCAGGTAGGTGTGGTTTGATCACAAAAACTGTTGGTTTTGAGACAACAATGCTTGGTTATTTTTCTTATTAAAACATCCAAAAGCATTACAAATGTCTCATTTCTTTGGTTACCTTGTGTTTTTCTGTTTTCTGTGAAATCAGCTCCAATACCAAGTTATTTTGTTATATTTTTAGCCACAAGAAGAATACTCTTAAAGTTTCGGATAAGTTATTCCTTAAGGACAATCTCAAAGACCAAATATTCAGCTCTCTATACATTTTGTTTCTGATGTATTGTTTCGCATTTTTTTGCTCAATTGACTTTTGGGAATGAAGTATCATAATGGCAAGAAAAAAAAAACACTTAACAACTTAGACTAGATAGGCTTATGATTATGTTTTGCTTGAAGTTTCAATCTTACAGATTCCTATTTAAGTAGTAAAATCTTTAAGTTGGCAAGGATAGTTCATTCACATCCCACTTCATCTCACAATTGATAAAATGACAAATTGAGGAAACCCCTGCCTTTTCGCACAAATGTAAAATCCTTCCTATGAAAAAGTGATCTTACCATTCTTCCATTGGTCTTCTTGTTTGCCTATCGGCTAAGTATATGGTGGTGTTTTTAATAAAAACTTGTATCTATTTTACTATGATAGTAAATAGAGCTTTTATCTAAGTTTTACTAGTTTCTTATGTTGTAAGTTCTAGATTTTATTCATCTTTCAATTGAATTGCTTGATTTGTTTTATAGGGATGGATTTCAACTATATATTTTTTTTCTTTTGTTCATAGTAACAACTTTTATTTAGCTATTTGAGAAATTCCTATGCAGAGGATGATCAAGAGACTGCTAATGATGATGGCCCAGATAATAACCCACAATACACTACTGTTTATGTGGGCAACCTTGCCCCTGAGGCAAGTATCTAGTCCTTCTTCCGAATGTATTTTGGGTTTTTGTAGATCTTGGAGCACATTGACGAATATCTTTGATTTTCATTTACTAGTTCCCAAAATTTTATGTCATTGAGTTTTTTGTTTTTTCTGATTTAAACCTTGTGACAGGTTACACAACCTGATCTTCATCGTTTTTACCATGCCCTTAATGCTGCTGTAATTGAAGAGGTACCTTTGCAGCGAGATAAAGGATTTGGTTTTGTGAGATACAACAATCATATTGAATGGCATTATATTGCGCACTTGCAAAGCAATAAAGTCAAGAATCAACCATCTGAATCTGATCTTTATCAAATGTTTTATTTCAGAGCTTCTTGTGAATTTGTATGAAAAAAATGAGTAAATTTAATTTTGAAATAAATTTGTGAATTATTAATAAATTTTGTATTTTTTTAAATTTGAATTGAATGGTGTATAAAGGTAATTGTAAAAAAAATATGTTCATAAAAAATTAAATTAAAATTCAAAAATTTATTAGCACTCAGCTGTTTCAAACAGCCATGAAATAATGATTCATAATATCTAAAAAATTAAAAAATTAAAAAAAAATAAAATGATTCATAATATTTATAAAAAAAATTAAAAATGGAATGGCACTAGCGGCGGTTAAAAACCGCCGCAAATTGCATGGAGTGCATTCAACCTCTTTTTCAGCCCATGACAGTTTGCGGTGGTTTTGGTGGCGGTTTTAAACCGCCAGTAAGTGCATTATGTCGATAGCGGCGGTTATACCGATGGTTGGTCAAAACCGCCACCGAAAGCATTTAGTGTAACGCCCCGACCCGGATCCCGGAACCTCAGGCACGTTCACAGACCGGCCATACCTAAGTGGAGACGTGCCCCGCTCAGATACAAGGCCTAAATGATAAAGAACAGATAACATTTTTTTTTATTAATAACAAGAGTTACACAGCGGAAAAATTGAAATTTAAAGGTACACTATGGACCCTACCGGGGTTCTAAAATACAATGTCTCTTTCTCTCTAAAAGATTTGTGATCTTCGAACCTCAACGCGCAGCTCCTGAGCCTGTAGTCACTATTCCCTTAATCCTGAAAAAGGGAAATCAAGGAGAATGAGCTTTCGAAAGGAAAGCTCAGTAAGTTCCCCGGAGGGATCTCAACGAAGCACATCAATAAACAACATAGGCAACATGTAAAAATGCAAGCAACCGGGACTACGCCCGCACAAACAAGAACCTAGGAGTCTACCAGAAACCAACAATACCAAAAACAAGGACTCCTAGTCAAACACCTACTCGGTCCCGGTAAATGGAATTTCAAAAATAGGTTCAATGACACCAAAGCTTTTCCACACCCCCAAATTCTACTGGAAATCAATCCTCTAATCATCCCTCGGTAGCGCCACCTCTCTTACGTGTTAACATGGTCGTATCGTCCCCAATCGGCGTGTCGGACCGCCAGAGTATCCTCCCCAAGACGGAACCATCGAGACGCCGTGGTGTCCTCACCAACGCCCACTCTCACTTGAGCATTCGCTCCACTGAACCGAAAAATGATCAATCTCAATAAACAGTTAGTGAAACTTCACCCTCCGATACGGACCGAAAGCAATGTGCTCACGTGGTTTCCACCGGCCAATGCGCCGATCAAAGAATCTTCGTGGATCGCGAATCACTACCTCTTACGCTCAACCACACACATGTAAAGAAAGAGAGCAATAAAAGCAAACATGTGCGTGCAATTCAATAAATCGAAAACATCATGAAGAAAAGATGCTAACAAATAGCACTCAACCAAAAACAAGAAAGCCCCAAGCAATGGGCGAAAATAAGGCGAAGGTAACTTACAAATAACAAGAATTAATAAAGCCAAGAAAGCCCACACTGGGCGGGTACTAGGCAAGGACACTTACCTCTAAAATCACGCAGTCTGGTGTTCCACGGAATTGACTCTCCTCGCATCAATATCGATCCTGATAACAAATCTATATTATCAATCATATTCATGCTTTATCCCTATATGCATGAAAACGGTTTGCTAATAGGGGCCTCAGCCAACCCCTTATCAATAATCTGTCTCCTTTTTCTAGTAAAAATTAGAGTGCTATAGTGGTCAGGGGCTTCCACTATTATAGGGAAGGTCATGGGTTCCACTCTCAATGCCTACAAGGTCTTATTTTTTTTATTTTAATTTTTTTTTATCACTATTTTGGCCCATAAGGTATACCCAATTCACTTCTCAACCCATCTAACTTGGTTTAATCACTTAATTAAGTCAGTTTTGATAAATCAAATAAATATTCTGATTAGTCCAAACCAATTCAAGTTACTTGACTAACCTTAACCAACCATGAGCCACATCAGGCTTAGTCGGACCCAACCTCAAGTAACATCTCAACCCAATCCCATTCTTGAATTTGAACCTGTGCCCAAACCTTTATCCAATCACCTGTGCCCAACCGATATAATAGACCCAATTTTAAATCAAACCCATTGGACCCAATGAACCAACTATTTCATCTATCTCGATTGAGTTTGAGTCCAATTCTATTCGATTGAGACGGACCAGTTAGCTCTTTCTTTGAATCTAATTAGATTAGTTTTGATTAATGATTAATCTAATCACTTAATTAATCTAATTAATTTCACACTAATCTTTCTTCAACCTCCGAACCGCGAGCTCACCGACGATCGCCGGCGACGCGCAGGTGGTCTAGGCTATCTGTGCCCGCGATCTCCACCGGCCGGCGACGATCGGCGCTCCGTGAGTTCCTCCTGGGTGGTGGGCTCTGGATTCCCTTTCCCCCCCCTCACCGGAGTACCTCCTCTCCGGCGATCTGTCCTGTGACAGAGAATCATTAAATCCCTCCCCCAGATCTCGTCCTCTTTCTCTCTCTCTCGCCATTGTCACTAAACTACATGCATGTTAATAACCTGAATAAGGTAGACAGAGAAGGGCAACTCACCGGTGATCGCTTTCCGGCTGAAGCTTCCAACGCTACCAAACCTTGCCCCCCTTCTTTGTGCTCTTCTCAACATGTCGCGGGCCGTGGATGAAAGACCGTAGTAATCACTATTTCCTCCTCTCGCCTCTCTGCTTTCTCTCGTGGAAGTGGTGGTGGTGCTTCTCCGCCGATGTTCAAGTCTTCGTGGGTCTCCGTGATTTATAGAACTCTCTACCGAAGTTCGGATCAAACTCAATAATAAAGTTTCAAGGCGTCGGATAACGCTTTATCTCATCGTGATAATCGAAGTTTCTAGAAGTTCGCCGGCGATAAATCTGCTTTCGTATGGCTGCGACGCCGGGCGGGCGGCCGCTGGGCGTGGGCGCTACCGGTGAAGAACGAAATCGCAACATCTCGCGATTGGTTTTCTATCGGACGGCCCGTGGGCGATCTCGAGATCACACGGTCCTTATTCCATCTCCCTGTCTCGCGATCGCCCCTATCTTGAGTCAACGACCATGATCTCATCGCCACGAACGGTTGGATCAATCCCGATTGCCTTGAACTCAAACTACTTCCTCAGATGGGCGTCCTGGATTGACCCTCACGGTGAGTTCATGCGCATGATACTTTGCTGATCAGATCGAACAGCCGGATTTCCTCTATCGTATGTTTTCACTAATCTTGATGCCCACGTGTCAATCTATGGCTGTTCCAGACGATTCTCTCTTAGTTTTTCAGTTGAGTCCCTCTCCTTTTACCATATTACAGACAGGTCCCTGGATAGAGAGAGGGACACAATTTCTCCTTAGTCCCCAGTCTTTCTAAAATTCTATTTTAGTCCAATCTGAGCCCAATTTATCTAGTTTTTAATTTCTCTTTCAAATTCAATGTTCTTCTCTTTATCTTATTATCACCCATCTTAAAACTTTATAAGTATAAAATATATGTCCTTATTGAATAATGACTATTATTATCTAGTAATTTGACTCTCAATCAAATTCTCTCATCCTCACCACCAACGCAATGTTTATCCATATGATTTCTTGCAATTTGGAGATTAAGAACACTATTAATATTTTAATTAAGAAAGATAGCTAGAAACTTTATTTCCACTATAATTTTAAAAAATTTAAATCCTTGGGAGATTCTCCCCTATTTCCTAACAACTTTGAAAATAAGAACTAAAGCTTAATAATTAGAAACGAAAAGCAAAATAGAATTCCCAAAACTACGGTCTTCACATTTAGCGCCGCTAAATGACTTTAAAACCGCCTCGAAACGCCTTATTCCTGGTAGTGGAAACCATAAAAGGACACCTAAAGAAAGCTCATTAAAAAAGTAAAGGGCAGACTGGCCACATGGAGGGGTAAATTCCTATCACTTGGAGGACGAATTACCCTCCTTAACTCAGTCTTATCGGCATCCCAAATTACTAGCTATCCATATATCAACTATCGGAGTGGGTCACTCACCAAATCGACCAGATCCATAGAGACTTTCTCTGGAAGAGAGCGGAACTAGATACCAAAGCATATAGACTGGTTAGTTGGGAACGTCTCTGCAGACCAAAAGAATTTTGAGGATAGGGACTACTCAACCTTCGAGCTCTCAACTCAACCATGCTTGGCAAATGGTGGTGGAGGATTCTTACGTACAGGGCAAGGTGGTGGGTGCGTGCAGATCCTAAAAAGCTTTTACTTCCGGAATGGTGTTATCGAATCTGCTCCAAGTAAGGCGCCTTCCGTGGCTTATTTCTTCTAGAAAGGCCACTCAAAGAACTAGAAGAACTATTACACAACACGATCGCCAATTACAGATTGTGGAACACCATCAACCTATTGGCGTCATTAACCGGATGGATGGCCAGCGCCTGTGGTGAACTACACATCTTTATATGCCCTTTGCCCGACAGCCTGTGGAGCACGTATGGCATGTGAGGCTAGGATTCAATCTGCCACCGGGGCCCCCTCACGCAAATGTGAGGGCCCACTAACTCAGGAGGAAAGGGCGGAGCTGGAGCAAATGATCACCTATATCAATGCCCTAGTGGGTACAGAAAGAAACAAGAGGCACTGGAAGCTCACCACACAAGGTGACTTCTCAGTACACTTCTTCTATCAATTCTTAATTGACGGGGGCACCTGGCTAGAAATTGGAATGAGCTTTTGGAAACTACCATGTCTTAACAAAGTGAAAGCCTTCGTCTGGCATGCCTTGGACAACAAAATCCTGACCTTAACAATCTTAGGAGGCGTGGATGGAGAGGATCTAGGTCTTTATGCTACCTATGTAATGAAGAGGAAGAAACGATAGAACACCAATTAATGGGTCTTGCTATTCAACAAACATTTGGAGGCACTTTACACAGCTCTTTCATCTGGGCTCCATCCCCAGAGGTTGCATGACCTCTGGGGAAGAACGGCGGTCGCCAACCTGCTACCCAATGAGGACCGTTACAGCTGGAACCTCCTTACAATGGCCATTACTTAGATGGTGTGGCAGGAACGCAATCGTAGATGTTTTCAGGACAAACAGTGAATTTATATGAAAACGATTCGCGATATTAACTTCCTAACCCTTTCTTGGTTTAATACAGCTCACGCAACAAAAACGCCAAAGCTCATCGCTATGGAGTCCATTGTCAAGAGGCGCCATGCTCATAATGGGATGAGGGGATGCAGCACTCTCCAAGGGACAGCTTCGAGGACACACAGGGACAAGTCTAAGATGATCATCACCTCCTTGGGAACTTGGGGAATAGGGGACTTTTGTAACATGGCGTTTCATATGCTACATATGTAACCGTTTATCTCAATATTAAATAAAGGAATGGGGTTTATCCACTTTTATCAAAAAAAAAAAAAAACCTTTGGGATATGAGGTTGGAACAATCTTACACTAGCTACAAGGTACCACACGTTAGAAATAAGATATGAGAATCAATAGAGAAAAACTTAAAAATTTATTGATTATGAACTGAATAGGGCCCTATTTATACACATTTGAAGATTATAAGATAAAGTTAAAATCTAAAATATCTATCTTTAAACCATAGAGATATTTACTGATAAGGATAATAGCAAAATATAAAACAACTATAAAAATAATCAAAATTATGAGTTTATGTTTATCTTTAACTTCATCAATAGTGAAACAATCCTTGGTATTATTCTCCTATGGACATAGGCCTAATAAATTAAAGTCGGTCTTAAGAAAGTGAAAGATTAAATAAATGAATGTGGTTTGTCCACTTTTATCAAAAGAGAGAGAGAGAGAGAGAGAGAGAGAGAGAGAGAGAGAGAGAGAGTGAAAGATCAAGAGTCGAACACTAATAAAGCATGAACTAGACTTGACCAAGTCCTGAATAATCTTTTTATTTTCCAACCAATAAAAGGAAAAAGAATAATTTGGAAGTCTTCCCCCACACAATAAGAGCATAAGTCAGGTCTATTCATCAAATACACACTTTTATTGTCAAATTGTTAATTCAAGCCAACAATCAGTGCTGGTGGTAGCAACCATTTCTCTTTCAAAGAATATACAAATCAGAAAGAGTTATAAATTAGGTGTGTGCTTGCATCATGGCAACAATAAATATATATATATATGTATGTATGTATATATATACATATATGTATATATATACATACATACATATATGTATATATATACATATACATATATGTATATATATATATACATATATGTATATATATATATATATATATATATATATATATATATATATATATATATATATATATATATATGTTGACTTGGGGCTTAAGTTGGATGACTCGTTTTGCATTTTAGTCCCATAATATTTTATATGGGTTGATTGTTATTTTACTTATTTGTGAGCCCATTGGCCAATTTTGGGATAACTTAGGGGGTTTTATGAAACTTTTTCCCTTTTGTCCCCTTTGTATATGTGACTTGCTCATCATTGTGAAATACGAGGGTTTTCTTGCTTCTTTGTGGATGTAGGCTTGATTCAAAGCTGAACCACGTTAAATTCTTGTGTTCTTGTGCATTTTCATTCTTTTTCATTCCCTATGTGCATATTCTTTGTTTGCTTCTACACTACAAAGTGGGACCAGAGCCACGGTTTGATTCTGAAAAGGAATGCCCAGATCTGGATCTGGAACACAAGTAGCAATTGGATCTCGTGACAAGACGGGATGGTCAGCAAATGCAAAATTTGAAATTGAAAAATTCGATGGGAACACGAATTTTGGGATGTGGCAGTGTGAAGTGATGGATGTCCTTGTGCAGCAAGGATTAGACGTAATCCAAGAAGATAAACCAGATGATATGGAACAGAATGAGTGGGTGAAGCTGAATAGATTGGGGTGTGGCACTATTCGTCTCTGTCTTGTAAAGGAGGTGAAGTATTTTGTGATGAAAGAGACTATGGCGAAGGATTTGTGGCAGAAACTGGAAGATAAATACATGATGAAGAGCATTCAGAATCGTTTGTATTTGAAAAGACAAGTTTTTCGGTTTCATACAAAGAAGGTACGCTGATGATGGAGCATATTTACTCTTTCAATAAATTGATTGCTAATTTGTTAAATCTGGATGAAGAAGTTAAAGATGAAGATAAAGCCTTCTTGTTATTGAGTTCATTACCTGATTCGTTTGATCATTTTGCCACCACACTAATATTTTATGGTAAAGATTCAATAACATTTAAGGATGTTTCTGATGCTTTAATGAATAATGAGTTTCGTAGAAGAGATAAACAGGCCCAGTTTGAGAATTCAGAAGTATTAGCAGTAAGGGGAAGAACAGAGCAACGACAATCTGATAAGAAGAACAAGTTTTGGTCCAAGTCTAGAGGAACTTTGAGAGGAATTTCAGCAGATAGTAGAAAAATTCCAACAAAAGATGAATGTTCATTCTGCCATAATAAGGGCCATTGAAAGAAAGACTGTCCAAAATTGAAGCAAAAGGAGAAAGGAAAGAAGAAGAAAACTGAGAATGCTAATGTGGCCCGGGGGGATGACGACTTTGAGTTTGTTTTGGTATCCACTCTTGACAGTCTTTCAGATGGTTGGATCATAGATTCTGGTTTCTCATACCATATGTGTCCGAATAAGGATTATTTTACCAGTTTGGAGTTATCTGATAATAGGACAGTCCTCATGGGACATGATTATGCATGTGAAAAGAAAGGAGTAGGCTCAATCTATTTGAAGCTTCATGATGGAACTATCAGGGAGCTGACAAATGTCTGGTATGTACCGGATTTGAAGAAAAATCTGATATCGTTGGGTGCTTTGGAATCTAGAGGTTTCAAAGTCACAATGGAGGTAGGTGAGCTGAAAGTGTCTAAGGGTGCTATGGTTGTGATGAGAGGAGCTTGCATGTAAGAATTTGTATTTTTACAAGGAAAACAGCTTGTGGGTGGAGTCAATACGTATAGTTGACAAGCAAAGAGAAGGTGTTTTTGATACTTCTAGGTTATGGCATATGAGGCTTGGACATGCTGGTGAGAAGGCTCTACAAAGGCTGGTCAAGCAAGGCTTGTTAAAGGGTGCAAAAACATGCAAGATTGATTTTTGTGAGCATTGTGTATTGGAAAAACAAACCAAGGTGAAATTTGGAACCTCAGTACATCAAACTGAAGGAATTCTTGATTATGTGCATACAGATGTTTGGGGGCCAAGACAGGTTGCATCTTTAGGAGGAAAGCATTGGTTTGTTACATTTGTAGATGACTTTTCCAGAAGAGTAATTTGGTCTACACAACGAAAACTAAAGATGAGGTTTTCAACACTTTTCTGGTTTGGAAGAAAATGGTTGAGAATCAGACTGGGAGGAAAATAAAATGCTTGAGGTTAGACAATGGAGGAGAGTACAAGTTTGATTGTTTTCAGAAATTTTGTGAAGATGAAGGTATATGCGACATTTCACAGTGAGGGGAAATCCACAACAAAATGGGTAGCAGAGAGGATGAACAGGACCTTGTTGGAAAAGGTGAGGTGTATGTTTTCCAATGCTGATTTGGGCAAGATGTTCTAGGCAGAGGCAGTGACATATGCATGTCACCTCATCAACAGATTACCATCAGCTGCACTTGAAGGTAAAACACCTTATGAGGTGTGGACCGAAAACACACGCATCGATTATGATTCTTTGCATATTTTTGGTTGTACTGCTTACTTTCATGTCACAGAAAGTAAACTTGATCCGAGAGCAAAGAAAGGTGTATTTTTGGGATTTTGCAGTGGTGTCAAAGGATACAGGTTATGGTGCCCAGAGTTGAAGAAATTGAAATTAAGCAGAGATGTCACATTTGATAAAGGCAGATTTCTCAAAAGTGCAATACAACCTAGTAAGAAAGTTGTGCAAGGCAGGAATGTGCAACTATATATATATACCACCTATGTAGCAGCACAGTATGAACTTCATTTTCATTATATCATCTCATACTGCATCATTTGATCATCTGATCATCATGTTTGTAAATCCACCAAATGAGCAAATGTGAGTGCGTAGAAAGGACGGATGTTGGAAATTGGCAAAGGCTTCGAAGAAGATAAGCTTTGAGATAATTGTTCCATTGTAGGACGAGATTGTGGATCAGTGTCAATGCATTGCATTGCTATCAGAATCACTGCAAGTATTTGGTTTATAACTTGATCAGCCATATGAAGTGGAAGGCGTGGATCCAGAATATCTTTCACTAACATGCTTAGTGATAAGTTGTTTATAAGATCGCCAGGATGATTTCCATGCATCAGTTCAAGTGCTACAACTCCAAAACTATATACATCGCATTTTTCGGTCACCCTCATTACGTAAGCAAGCTCTGCAAAATTTTAAGTTAATAGAGAAATTGTAAGACTTTAAAATATATATATATATTTAGAATCATAGAAGAGTGGGCAGTAAAGTACCTGGTGCCATGTATCCATATGTGCCTGCTAGCATGCTCCAATGAGATGAATTTGGATTTAACTGTTTAGCGATGCCAAAATCCGAGAGGCAAGCCTTGAACTCCTCATCCAGCAGAATGTTGTTGCTTGTTATGTCTCTATGAACAATGGGTGGAACACAATTGTGATGCAAATAAGATAAAGCTTCAGCAATGTCTTTAACTATGTTCACTCTCTTGATCCAATCCAACTCCACAGCTTCTTCTGATCTTAGTACTGCACCTAAACTTCCTCTGTCCATATACTCATAAGCAAGAAAGTTATATTCATTAGTTGAGCAGAAACCATAGAGCCTCACAATATTCCGATGCCGAATTTGAGTTAATGCTTGTATTTCATTTCTGAAAGCTTGTTCATCTACTTGTTTTTCAATTTTATCAATTTTCTTGACAGCAAATGTCTCCCCAGATGATAGTATCACTTTGTAAACAGTACCACAAGATCCAGCACCGATGCGGTATTTTTCACCAAAATTTTCAGTTGCCTCAATGATTTCCTTGTATGCTTCTTTCCCATCAAAGTTCCATATAGAGAAAATAGCACCTCCATGAAGGATCTCATTAGATTCATGTATTCTGCCTTTCCTCCTTTTATAATAGAGCAATGTTACTCCAAGCATGAGGCATAAGAGAAATAGAACGCATATTATGGGAATAACAACCAAGATGATGACTTTGTGGTTCTTCTTTGTATCTTCTCTACTTGAAGAAAGGGATAGACATGGAGGCAAATTATGCCCTTGACTACCGCATAAACCTTTGTTGTGTATGAATGATGCAATTGGAGCTGTTCGAAAGAATTTGGTGTCCGGAACTGGGCCTTCCAGAGAATTATAAGATAAATCTATTGATGTTAAACTGCTCATGTATTGAAAGGAAGATGGAATAAGACCCACCAACTGATTTTGTGACAGATTCAACACTTGTAATTGTGTTAATTTGCCAAGCTGAGGTGGTATCTCTCCAGTGAATAAATTATCGCTCAAATCTAGATCGTCATTCAGTTTTAAATTACCGAGTTGAAAGGGGATGTTTCCACTCAGATTATTGCTACCCAGCTTCAAAGAGGATAGATCAAGACAATTCTCTAGCTCCATTGGTATTTTTCCACTCAAATTGTTTCCAGACAGGTCCAAAACTTGTAGTGAAGATAGGTCCCCAAATTCCTGTGGTATGGTTCCTGAAAAATGATTGTTGCTCATATTCACGTAAAATACATGAGATAATCTGCTCAACTCCCTTGGTATCTCTCCAACCAGATTGTTAGAAGAGATGTCAAATATATGTAATTTGGACAACCGACCGATTTCGGAAGGTATCGATCCCTCAATCATGTTTCCAGTGATCCTAAAACTTGTCAAGTTAAGACATTCTCCCCAAGATGGTGATATAATGCCAGATAATTTGTTGAAACTCATATCGACATAATCAAGATATGGATGAATATCAAAACTTTCAGATACATCTCCACTGAATTGGTTTTTCTCGAGTCTAACCCTGATTAAGTTTGTAGAATTCGACAAACTCTTTGGAATAGGACCGTGAAAATAATTGTTTCCCAAAATAAGATATTGGAGTGAGCCTGTTTGGAAAAAGTCAGGTGGTAAAGTACCAGAAAGATTGTTATTTAACAAGTCAAGGCGAAATAAATTTGTCAGATTTTTAAGTTGGTAGGGCAGTGCGCCAGACAAATAATTGTCGAACAAGCGCAAATCTGTGAGGCTTTCCATGTTTCCAAAAGTTGGTGGGATTGAGCCTGAAAGCTTATTGGAAAAAAGAAGCAAGTATTTCAGTTTGGTCAAGTTTCCAAAACCATGAGGAATGAAACCTGTAATTTGATTCCTAGATAGGTCAACATCATTCAAATTGATGAGATTTTCAATTTCAGGTGGAATAGAACCATTCATGTTATTGTTCTCCATAGAAAAAATTTGAAGGTTGGTCAGGTTGGCTATACTAGGTGACATGAAACCAGTTATTTTAGCACTAGATATTTCAAAATTTATCAAGTTGGCAAGTTTTCCAATCTCACTAGGGAGGGAGCCAGTGATGTTATTGCCAAATAGGAACAATGTTTCAAGCTTGGTCAAGTTGACTATATTGGGAGGGAGATGGCCTGTTATATTGTTTTGGAAGATGTACAGCTCTTTTAGGTTCACAAGGTTACCTATCTCATGAGGTATGGACCCAGATATTTGGTTTTGGTAAAGGCTTAATGTGCTGAGATTTGTCAAGTTTAGTAAACTAAGAGGAATTGGGCCTGTAACATGGTTACTTGCAATGTCAAATTCATGGAGGTTCACAAGCTGACCAATTTCATGAGGGATGGAGCCACTTATCTGATTATTGTAGAGCCACAAGAAGTTGAGCCTTGTCAAATGTCCAAACTCCATTGGAATGCTGCCTGTGAGATTGTTGGTAGAGAGATCAAGTCTGGTGAGCTTGGAGAGAGCTGATATGCCTGGAGGGATGGATCCATGGAGATAGTTGGTACCGAGGTTGAGAACCCGGAGTGATGGCAGAGCTGAGAAGTTGAGAGTCTCCAGCATCCCCTCCAGTCCTATCTCTCTCAGTTGGATCCTGGTGATGGTTGTTGCCCTAATTAGATGAGGATGATCTCCACGTGTGAGTACTACTCTGCATGTAATTCCAGTCCAGTTGCATGGACTGGTCTCTGATGTCCACGTGTTGAGGAGCTGTTGTGTTTGAAGGGTGGCTTTCCATTCGAGAAGAGCCCTACCTTGGGATTCAATTGTTGAAGCTTTCGCCATGGAAACAACATAGCAAGCATTGATTGCTAGTAGCAGTAAAGAGAACAGGATTGATTCCTGAATGGTTGTGGGCAGGGATTTTGGAGGAAGCCGTGATTCCATGTTGAAACTATGATCAAGCTTGTGTTTTATAACTGATAAGATCGATCTTGTTTTAGTGGTTTAATCAACAGGAGTTCTGCATGTATATATAGATGCAAGGTGTACTGCTAGAGAAACTAATAGTATTTTATTAATAAACAAGAGTTCCATTCGTTAATTGGCTCCTGTATGTAGGCCAGTACGAATAAATTAACAAGAAAAGACTAAACCTGACACGTTTCATAATGACATTTTAAAGATGATAGAGTTTGCATTAATTCTAAAAAGGTGGCGATTGATTAAATCATAGATTGAGGACTTTGAAATCAAAAACTGGCTGGCCTAGTGGCCTGTAAGTTCATGACACCAAATACTTCTCTTTTTTGACACAAATGGAGAAGGGTATAATTTCTTTGTTCAGGCTGGACTATGGCTGTCTTTGAAAGCTGAGTTTCAGCTATCTAAGAAGGAAGACATAATGCTTAATTATATATTGTCAAGGTCCACGCAGCATGAATATATATGTTTTGATATATAAAAACAGGGACATAATCTATGATGTGTATGTTATGCGCAAAGAGAGATTTCACAACTTGTTTTATATATCCGGATCTTTTAGAGAGGGACACTTCTGAACCACATTCTTGCATCCACTGTATATAGAATTATAGACAAATCATTATTAAATTATAGGAATATAACGCATAGTTACAACTACAGAAAGTGAATACTAGATATATATATAATATAAATATTTTGATGTCGGTAGAAAATAAAAATAGAAAATTGTTGTCATCCTAATAAAAAAATTACCAGAATGTCTTGCTCCCACTGGATGTAGTTAACTACGAATTTTTATTTAATGATCGTCTAAACTCTTCTTAATGTTATCTGTTGTAACGAATTAATTAACCAAACCACATTTGTGCACACGGGCAGCACACATAGGCGGGAGCGCGCAGCATAGCAGTGCACGAAGGTAGCGCATAAGCACGGCGGTGTGTATGGGCAACGCACAAATGCAGGAGCACGTGGCATAGGAGTGCGCATAGGCAGCACATAGGCACTAGGCGTGGGGCGTTGAGCGCAGCGCACAGGCGCGGATGCAAGATGCGTGCAGAGTATTGGATACGCACGGAGCACAGGCGCGCGGAAGTGCATGTGGACGCAGGCATATGCCCAGGGCATACGGAGTTGGTCGAACACAGACATGTGCGCGGGTCACGCGAGGAGTCGGTTGAGAGAAGTCAGATGTGTGTGGAGTATGCGGAGTCACATGTGCACACACGGGTGTGACTCGGGTGTGGTTTTCACGGGACGCAGTCGGATCGTGAAGGCTTCAGTTGTGGTAACTAAAGTAGTGAGCTATCGAATAGAATAAGATGAGTTCAAATTGGAGTTTGAACTTATCCACAAGTCAATTTTGAATTCTCTCATACTTGTATAAATAGGCCTGAGACCATTGGCATTGTATTTTTCATTGAGGAAGTGAATAAAGAGAGTTTTGGCTTGTGGCCCCAATTTCTTTGTGTGCTTTCTAGTTGGCTTTAGTGTTTGCTCTTGCTTGCTTACATTCCTTCTCTTGCTTGTTGGTTGTTCACTTGTTAAATCTTCTACTTCGAACCTCGTGTGGAGGCGAGGAGAGGGCTGAGTCGGATCTACGGAAGGATCTGGCTGTCATCATAGGGCAATCGAAGTGCTAAGACTTCAAAAAATTTGAGGTAACTAATCTCCCTTATGCAACTAGTATTAGAGCTATGTTGGCAGATGAAAGCCAGAAGAATTGCCTCTCCTAGCTCGAGAGTATGGTGGGATTCATCCTGGAAGGTGAACCTTTCATCTCTCTGTTGGATCTGTAAGTAATATACCTTGTTGAACGAGGTCGTGACACTCAAGGAGACAACACAGATTGAGATGCTTGCTCAGAGGGCGTGTACGGATGAGATGGCTCAACGGCAAAACGCATGCGAGGCCTTGATGGAATGGAAGATGAAACGGTTAGTCTCTGTATGAGAGACTCACCTTGGGAGAACATCACATATGATCCCGGCTCCAAATGTAAAGGTCTCAGAACGTAGCCCCTTTGCGTGTTTTGGAGTGCCAATTACTTAGAAAAACTTCATCCTGGACATGGACCAAAGATTTCCAAAGTGACCAAAGTCCCTAATGAGGAGTGGGCCTCACTTGTGGGGATGTAACTCACTAGAGATATGAAACTCTGGTAGAGGACATGGCAAAACGACTCTTGAGAGGGGCGGGAGTTTGTTCAGAGTTGGGAAAAGCTCAATATAGAGCTTCTTGAACTATTTCTGCAAGAAACACAACATGGGTCACGAGGACCGTGCTAAAGAAGTTGAAGCACAATGATCAAATAATACGTTAAGGAGTTCACTTCTCTGATGTTGGATATCAAGGACTGATAAGTGCTCAAATGAGCGTTATTTTACATCATATTTACATATGTTGTACATGTGTTTTGAGGAAGCTATAGCCCGTTGGTACTTAAAATGTGTTTCTTTTTTATGAACATGGCAAAATATTGATGCACTAGGAGAAAGTGAACATTTAAAGAGAAATCGAGGCCGAAATGAAGCAGATCTGGAGAAGGCACAATGGCATATGGGCTTCCATATTGCCCGTACGGACCTGGAGACCCAGACGGCTTCACATTTTATCTCCCAGGACCGTACGCAACCCGTATGAGCCCATACGGGATGTCGTACGGTCTGGCGTATGGGAGTACAAAATACCTTGCATTCCATATAGGCCCGCGTACGGCCCGTATGAACCCCCGTATGGCATAAGTCACCCTAATTGTACGGACCCAATCAAGGGTAGAACGGTAAAGACCCATCCTTCACCCATAGGGGGGTATATAAACGGGATATTTTTAGGGTTTAGGGAGCTTCTACCTTGGAGAGTAACTTGGGGCAAAAGGCAAGAGGAAAGAAGAGGGATTCAATGGGCTCCATCATCTTCACCACTTGGAAGAGAAGAAGGGGCAAGATTCAAAGAGGAGGTCGTATTTCCTTTTATGATTCTCTTGATTTTCATCTATCTTGTATTGGATTTGTGTTCCCTTCTCATGGGGAGCTAATATTTTAGGTATTTGGGTATTGATAAACCCTTAGGTGAATGTGAATGGGTCCATAGTTGTTTTTTTCTATGATTGAGATCTATTGAGTGCCATTCATTGTATTTGGGTAATCTACGTTGCGAGAGCCCGGATTATTCCAATTCGACGCACCGGGGGAAAAAGCGAGCGCCTCCCGGTGTGCGAGCATACCTTAATAGAAAGAATTATGAGTACACCAAGAGCTCGGGTACTAAGGAGAGTGACTCTTTCATATGCATTGTTCCCTTAAATCTTCCAAGTAATTGATTCCCTAAAACATCATCGGTAAGGGCACTAGGTTAGAAGCTTTTCCTCGTGAGAGGGAGTGAAAGCACTTTAGGAATCCTTGGTCCAATCTAATACATTTAGGAACCCTTGCATTCATTATCCATCTTTAGGAGTACCCAAGGGGGATTCATTAACCGAATAGCCTTTCTTCATGATAGAATTAGCCCAAGATTTAATCTCATCTTTTGTGAAACTTGATTTCTAGGTTTTCTTAGTTCTAGATTAGTTTAAACACCCCACCAATCTTTGTTAGGCTAGATAATAGACAAGTAGTCATTACCATTATTTTCCATCTCCCTGAGGTTCGATACCCAACTCCCATAGTCCTTATATTACTTGATTTGACACGTACACACTTGCGATTAGCATAATACGCATCAAGGACATGTCCGAGGAAGACATGCAAGCTCTTCAACTTTCTGTATGGGTTGCAAGATTGGGCTCAGCTTGAGGTGCGGAGACCGGGGCCAAAGATCTCACTTTGGTCATTGCTACGGCTGAAGGATTGATGGACTTTCGGTATGCAAATACCCCTGCAGGGGACAAAGGGAAGTCCAACCCTAAAGAGACAGGCAAACCTGCGAGACAAGATGGCGCGAAGAAGCCACATGAGGAGCGGCGTGAACCATCTGAACCCAATACAAGACAACCCAACCACGGACCAAAGATAGGTACTTACATGACTTATTAACTTCCTTGGTATTTATAATAATATAGAAACCCTAAAAGATACCATTGAATCCCTAAGAGGCACTATAGGAACCATGGAGACATTTAGGAAAACTAAGAGTTACCATTAAAAAAAACAATTTAAAGTTTAACAGAAGTAACTCCAACAATTCCTCCTATTGTCACTAGTTCAAATGGGATACATCCAATGTGTTACTTCACAATCAATTCTCTCCAAAATATAATGAATTTGATAATTCAAATAATTTGAAATAAATTTTTTTGTATTTCAAATTTTGTAATCTAAATTTATTATGTAAAAATATTTATAGAGAGGTTATAAATATAATGAGTATTATCCGCAACCTCGGAAAAAATATTTATAAGTGTGTCCTGGAGATGCAGAACTCGAAGAAAAAAGACGACAACATCGTTGTGTTTTAGATAACTCATGCTTGGCTAGATTGAGGGCAACTTGAATAGGACCGTGTTGTCACCAAGAGAGTAGGACTAGGAGGGAACACCAAGATCATTGAGAAATCAACGAAGCCAAACTATCTCGCCTCAATGGTAGCCATAACATGCATGAAGCTCAACCTCGACGCTAGACGGAGAGACACCGATCACTTCTTGGACTTCCATGTAAAAAGTGAGGAGCCAAGAAACACACAGTAAGTCGATGAATGAGGCTGACGTATACATACTCAGTCACCGCCCAAGTAGAGTCTAACTAGGCCTGTAATTGAAGAGGACTGGTACACAAGTAGATAAGACTATGTGTTGGAGTGGCGCGAAGATATTGAAGGACCCACAACAAGTAAGTATAATGCATAGATGTAGAAAGCACTCAAAACTAGCTCAACACATGAATAACATAGGTGATGTCGGGCCGCGTAACGGTAAGGTAAACAAGACTCCCAACAAGATGTCAATTGCGAGTCAGGTCAGGTAGAATAGTACCCTCATCTGGTTGTAACTGAAGATAAAATTCCATCTGACTAGTAGTTATCCAAAAGTCAGAAAGAGCAGCATAGACAAGTAAATCAGAAGTGTACCGCGTCTAAGAAAGCTGATAGCTATCTGAAGTAGAGGTAACCTCAAATCTGGAACGAGGGACTTGTTTTAGGCTATAAAGAGCACATCGTTGGTGACAAACCAAACACGGGGATAAGAGAGACTAGGGGGAGGAACCATGTACAACTCCTACTATAAGTCACCATGAAGAAAGACATTCTTCACAACAAGCTAAGCCAAAGACCAACAATGAACAATTGCCATGATAATGAGAGTTCAAATGGCAGTCATATGAGCCATAAGTGCAATGCATGCTCTGTTGAAAACCACAAGCCACTAACCGAGCCTTGTACCTCTCAATTGTGCCATCAAAGCTGTGAAGCCCGTAGTTTTAGGAATTATATTTTTCTTTTCTTTTCTGATTATTAAGTTTTAGTTTAGTATTTTCCAAAGCTTGTTGGGAAATAAGGGAGAATCTCCCAAGGGTTGATGTTGGAATTTTAGTGGAAATAAAATTTCTAGTGATTTTTCTCAATTAAAGTATTAGTGGTGTTCTTGATCTTCAAATTTAAAAGGAATTATATGGATAAACTTACGTTGGTTGCAATGATGAGAGAATTTGATTAAAAGTCAACCTTTCTTTTGAATAGTCTTGGGATTGGATATATTGATATTTTGTGTAAATCCAAATTTAAAAGAGGGAATGATTTGATAGATGGGATATACTCAAATGTAAAAATATATTATGAAAAGAAGATGAGATAATGGTTTAGATATATGGATTATGATTTGATATTTAGAAATATATTTGGGAAAATATATATTACATAGTTATGATTCTAATTTTGAGTTCAAATAAAATAGCACATAAAGAACATGCATGCCTGTTAAAAGAAAACAAAATAAAAATAAATAAATAATAAATAAATAAATAAAAAAGGGAAGGAAGAGGGCATCCCGTGCAAGTTAATAATAATCAAAATATAGATATATATATATCTATGATTGCAAGGAGATCGAAATAAATGAATGGTTGCAGGAATATATCAAATATATAATATAAAATATTCAAATAAATTATGAATTAAGAGGACGTGCATACCATGCTGAAATCAAATTGGATTTTTGAATCAAGTTAGAAAACGCGTGATGGGGTGATGATATTTTATATTAAATACAGATATATACCAGATAATAGGAGATATAGAAAGAGATATATCTATATTTATAGGATATCTAGAGAGAGAGATCCAAGCACGTCTCCGCCGTTAATCACGTCCGGCCAACTGTGAGGAGTGGGATTTAAACATGAAGATAAATCTTATCGGATCTTAACCGAGGGCCTCCTTGTGGAGTCTATAAGTAGAGAAGAAAATCTCCAAACCCTTTCACCGCCTCCGGCTTCGCCTCCAACGCGCGATCAGAAGGTTGCCCCGCTCGGCGTCGCCCACAACTGGAGAGAGAGAGAGAGAGAGAGAGAGAGAGAGAGAGAGAGAGAGAGAGAATACCACCTCAAGAACACCACAACAGTCTCGGTAAGCTTTCTTCAACCTCTGTAGTATCATGCATAGCCATAAGAGATAGAGAGATACTCATGGTAATAATAACAGAGAGAGGTTAATGATGTTAGATTCTAGATGGGTTATTAAGGGGAGGGAAGCCATGTGTTTTTCTTGGTCAGTTGCATGCATGGCTATACACTTTGATTTCCATGGATGACTGTAGAAGGGTTATGATAATTTGGAGGTTTTTGTGTCCTTGTTGATGATTTCTGGAATTCTAGTGAGGTGGAGAGAATTGTTAGCATGGTGTTGAGAGCTTCCTTGTTTCCATAAGGGGTTAGTTTAAGGTTTCGGTGGAGGATTAACAATAGAAGTTGGTCATCTTTGAGTTAAAAGGAGCATGATGTTAACAATAGAAATAATCCTAGTTGGCAGTTGTGAGCATCCCTGAGACTAGTTGAAACCTTATGAAAAACAGAAAGTTGTTCAAGCTAAGGTCTTATTCTTTTATGAAAGGTTTTGATGATGAGTAGGTTGTTAAGTTAGACAAGTCTCTACAAATTATAATTGAATTCCTATTTTTGTTGCCTGAGTTCTAATGGACCTTAGGTTATGTTCGTCTTTGAATTTATAAGATATTAAGATTGTTTGGAGATGAATGGAATCATGATGTAGATACTAATGAGGTTAGATTAATTGAAGGATGAAACTGGTTGCACGAGTGCATGAATATGAGAGATGCATGAGTGGAACATTGATTAACAAGTTATTAATTAATGAATGAACCTAGTTGAGACGGTGGGCCAGCACGATCTGACCCATGAACCAAGTTGAACTAAGTTAATTGATTTCCTGACTAGTAGTGATTAGTCAGTAAATGGTAAGTTAGAAAATAGGTGCATCTAATAGTATTTATGGGCTAGCAAATGACGGAGTAAAACCAACAACAATAGTATGGGGAGAGAGAGAGTTATCCTTAATGTTGGTGGGCCAAGAATTAATAAAAGGTTGACAATAGTTAGAGAGCTAGCTGTATGAGTTGTAATGGGTTTTGAATCTCTATTATCATATGTGAGGATAATACATGGTTGGGTCTAGTCAAGTTCAAGTGATTTAATAGACCAATTACCAGAAAGCTGGTTAAGAGGATCCAAACTAATGGACTAAACTCAGTCAAGTTGGGGGTGAGCCCAAATTTAAGACTAGGAACTAGGTTAGTCATGTTGGATAATTAATGGGCCAGGCCCAATGTAGTTGTGCATGCGTTATAGAAGTAACTATTCTTAACTACGAGTACATATTTTGAGAATGGAAATGTGGTTGCCAGATATCGGCGTGGATGCGTCAGGAGAATATTCCGTGGAACACCAGACTACGTGATTTTAAAGGTAAGTTACCCTTGCCTTGCTCCCACCCTAGATATGGGTTTTGTTGATTTTTGCTTTTGCATGATTTTTGTAAGTTACCTACGCCTTAATTCCCGCCCATCCTTGGGTTTTCCTTGTTTTTGTTATTGCTATTTATTTTAGCATGTTCCGTTGAGCTTCTGTTATTGGATACATGCACGCACCTGCAAGTTGTTTGTTTTTCCTTCTTTTTGTATGTGCATGGTTGAAAAACTAGAGATAGAGTATTGTTTGTTGCTTGTCTTGCTCGTTGGACATGCTGTCCTGTGACCGACACTTGACCATGGGCACATGGTCTTGTGCCGGGCGGTAAGCATGTTCAACGGGTTCATTTTCCTGGCTCAGCTGGAGGCCGAATGCTCGCCGGAAGTGGAGGAAGCCGTGGTCGTGGGAGGACACCCCGGGCCTCTGATGGTTCCGTGCCAGGGGGAGGGTACTCTGGCGGTCCTACCTGTCAGTGGGACGATACACTGACCGTGTTAACACTTAAGAGAGAGGTGGCGCTACCGAGGTGCGACCGGAGGGTCGAATTCCAAATGAGGCCGGGGTATCACTAAAAGCTTTGGTGTCATCGAATCTATTCTTGGAATTCCATTTCGGGCCCGAGGGCCGGTGTTTGACTAGGAGTTCTTGCTTTGATTGTTCCTGATAGACTCCTAGGACCTGATTGTTTGATGGTTCGTTGATTGTGATATCATGTAACTTTTATTGTGCTCACATCTTTGAGATTCCTTGCAGGGTACTTACTGGGCTTTCCTTTCGAAAGCTCAATACTTTTCCCTTCTCTCATTTCAGGTCCTGAGAAGTAGAGTGACAGGAGCTCAGGAAGCGTGCGAGAGTTGGGGGTGGGATATTTGCTGAGGTCGGAGGATCTCCTTGACTTTTGTTTCTGAGTGAGGATACTGGGCTTGGAACCTATGTAGGGCCTGTATTTGTTAGGGCTTTGGACCTTGTACTTTATCTTTTCGCATTAGCACTCTGACTTGTATATGTTTATTAGTGGATTAATAAACTTCTTGATTTTATTTTGTTATCTGCTACTGTTTACTTAGGCCTTGTATCCGAGTGGAGCCCGTCTCCACTTGGGTACGGCCGGTCTGTGAACGTGCCCGAGGTCCCGGGATCCGGGTCGGGGCGTTACAAAAGCACGACGTGACTTTGACGACCCACTTGCATGTAATAGGAACAACACCAGACCGCAGGGGAACCAACTCCCAGGTAGAAGTGCGCCCCAAGGCACTTAGCTCATTAAACATAGAAGCGTGCTACTCATGAACCTAAATAACCTCTCTGTAGGAACTAGGCTCTGGATGGGCATTGGTAGTAATGGGAAGAGCGTGCAAGTAAAGAAAGTGTGGAGTAGTAAGATTGAGGCTATCAGCTGGTGGATGGCGATGCTCATGGAGGGGATACTATCATGCACAAGTACTCACTAGAGGAAGCCTAACAGGGTGAAGTAGATTTCTCAAGTAAGGAATGAGGATGATGGCAACGAGTATAGTCATAGAGTATATGTGGAGCAGGTGGAACAGAAGAAGGAGATTGGTGGAGCTACAGATGACTAGAGATATGGAGGTGACTCTAGCAGAGCTGTAGGTAGCAAAACAAGAGGAGATGACTCTAGTGGAGCTACAGGTGGTGGAACAGAGAGGAAGGTGACATCATCGACTATGGTGGAAAAGTGAGAGGAGTATAAGGAAGATGGTGACACATAGAAACTGCGGTCTTCTACAAATGTGACATCACAAGATATGCGCATGCGACAAGCGGCAGGATCATAGCATTGGTAGGCGCCCTTATGCTCAATGTTATATCCAAGAAAACACAAGGAACAGATTGAATAGTGAGCTTTGTTCACTCATGAGGAGGAATGAAAATATAGCATATACAACCAAAAACACGCAGATGAGCATAACGTGGAGGACTATAAAACAGACACTCCTCAGGACTGCGAATTTGAAGAAAAATAGAGGGTCGAAGGTTAATGAGATAGACAACGATGCAAGAAGTCTCAATAATATGGTGATGTTTCCACTCTACTGTAGAATTTTGAGCATGAGCACTGAGGCACGACATCACATGAAAGCTGGCTCAAGGAGATAAGGTTCACGAATAGCTTTGGAATATGAGCAACACTATGCATGGAGAAATGGGGAGTCTGTAGGGTACCACGGCTAGCAATGGGAAGGATAGTACCATTAGCAATAATGACCTGTAGGTCATGGGAGATGGGCTGCCAGGAGTGGAGAGATGAGGTATCAAAGGTCATATGAACATATGAGGCAACATAATCTAGTAACCAATAGGCGGTTGTGATACCGGTAGAAGCAAATGTTTCTTTCGTATCAGTCGAAGGAGTCTATGCATAACCAAGTGCTAAGGAAGGCCTGCTCTACAACAACTGATGAGCCAACTGGATGATCTGCTAGGGTATAGACAAGGAAACATAAGTGTCACTAAAGAACCGAGGAGGAAGCAAGGCTAAAGCGACTCGCTGCTGCTGGCTACGTTGTTGGCCCAAGACATGCTGTAGTTTGTGGTACTCGGAACGAATATAGCCAAGAGTATGACATTAATAGCAAAGCAAGATACGACACTGAGGTGGACCAGAAGACTGTGGACACTGCTGAAGAGCTGGAGTTGGTGTAGGTAGTAAATGAGAAGACCATACGGGAGACCCATAGCCAGAAGCAAGAGAAGACATCTAAGAAGCAGGGCGCATCAGGTCACTATGAGAAGCAGCAAGGACAGAGTGAGGTGTAGAGGAGATGGCAGTGTGCACATATCATCTAGGGAGTGCAGGTGTGTCTCCTCAACAATCACTAATGCAAGAGCATCACTAATAGAAAGAGGAGCTGGTTGATACATGCATCATCTAAGCACGCACAACCTCAAACTATGGTCAAAGCTACATCAGAAACTCATACAAACTCATACAAGTGAAGGTACCCACAATCCTTAACCTGAGCAGTGCAACATTCACAAGTGGGCCAATTAGATGGTGACATTGCATCAAACTAACGCCAAAAGTCACTAAGCTTGGCGAAGAAATCCTGAACAGATCGATCACATTGATAAGTAATGGAGAGAGCTTGTACCAGAGAATATTTATGAGCCTGACTAGAAGGAAGATACAAGGTAAATACTCCCATAACGCTTTGGTCGTTGGAAGATCACAAACCCCAATACAAATAGGAAGCTCACAGGACTGACAGAGAATTGTAATGGTCCGTAAATCATTTTCATACTACTTAGCCCAATCTTGGGCTTAAGGGGAGACTGCGTCACTGGAATTAGAGTGGGAAGAGACCTCTAAATCATCCAAAGAAACAGGAGCAAGCTTGGTGCCATTAATCTAATCCCACAGATTAAGTCCTTGAAGAAGGACATGGAGAGTGGAGGACCAAACCTTGCGATTCTTCCCATCCAATATTATATCCACATTTTGAAGATAATAAACATTTTCTAAAGATATGAGGAGACAAAATAGCAAACACTTGGCGTGCACAAGACAATATAGATAAAGAAATGAAACAACAAACACCCTGCTTGTACACAAGACTGCAGATTGCACCTTAATGTGACTCACCGGATTGCTAGAAGGAGGATTAGACGAGGTCATGGATTGCAGGATGTAGCAGGGGGGTCGAGGGTAGGTCGGAGGTGGTCCGTCGATCACGAACACGAAGAGGAGGAGGCCAACAGCTAGGTAGAGAGAAAGAGAGAGAGAGAGAGAGAGAGAGAGAGAGAGAGAGAGAGAGAGAGAGAGAGATAGAGAGAGAGAGATAGATGTGGCAGCAATGAGGAGCACCAAGACTCAAAACCCTAGCTTTGATACCATGTTACAAAGAGAGAAAAAGAGGAGAAAGAGAAGAATAATGTTCTCTGTTAGTTTTGATATATTACAATGTACATCAGAACATATACAAGTACGATAGAGAGGGTGATAGGAACACCCGATGTAAGAATAAGGTACAATCACCATATAGACAACTCTAACATTCCAATCTCATGGGGAATAAACCTATCCATGTATTGGTATGTACGGAGAAATACTCATGGTTGCCCAAGTTTCTGATATCATTTGGAATAGAACCAATAATGTTATTCATAGATAAGTCCAATCTCCTCAACTTTGCAAGAACTCCATTCCTAAGAGTGATGGAACCATTGAGGCTATTCCATAAGAGTACAGTATTTCAAGCAGGGTCAAATTGGCTATATTGGGTAGAGTATGGCATGCTATATTGTTTAGAAGATGTATAATTATTTTATATTCACAAGTTTTTGGATTTTAGAAGATTGGTCAAGTATTCTAAGCTTGGAGGAATTGTGCCTTTTATATGGTTAATTGAGATGCGCAATTTCCTTGAGATTCAAAAGATATCCAATCTCATGAGGGATGGAGCCACTTATCTGATTTTCTAAGAGCCACAAGAAGTCGAGCCTCATCAAATGACCAACCTCTGGTGGAATACTGCCAATGAGATTGTTTGAAGGGAGATCACATATGGTGAGTTGGGGAAAGATGATATGGTTGGAGAGATGGCTCCTTGGAGATGGTTGATACTTAGGTTGAGCGAGAACTAAGAAGTTGAGTCTCCAACTTCACCTGTCTAATGGTTGTTGGCATTAAAGGGGTGTTCACTTGTCAGAAAGTGGTTGGAAGTAGAAAAATAGGTGGAAGTCTCTCTTCTCCCAAGTAGTTGAAAATGGAAAGAGTTTCATTTCTAGTGTTCTTTTCCACTGAAGCGAGAGCATACCGAATTGACAACTTTTGCACTTCCAGTGTTTGTTTTTGGAAAGTGATCAAGCTACTCTGTCCCAAACTTCTTTGTGATGTATCTTTCCATAAAGGTGACGAAAGTAAAAGTGGGGCGCAGCCCACTTCAGTAACTTCTGCATCTCTTTCGAATAAATTAACGCCCCAAAACCTCTGCATTTAATTCCAATTTAGTTGTATGGAATGGTCTAAGACGTAGTCCATGAGTTGATGAGGTGTTATGTTTGGAGGCTGGTCTTCCACCGGATCGAGAAGAGCTCTCCTTGAGTGATGCAGGAGGATCATGAGCCAGATAATATGTTTTGATGAATTTGGCCATAACTTTGGCTACAGTCTTTGGAACAAATCGCACATATGACCCCAATATGAAAAGCTCTTTTCAGCGCGCACACCATAGTTATCAAGATACACTTGATGGGTGTCATTTTCAAATTCAAATTCTACTGTTTTTTTGCAGGATCACCGTGTGGATATTTTTAGCTATTTTTAGTAATAAATAATTTGTCAAATTAGGAAGTGATTTGAATCTATTTTGGTCAAGATTAGGAAGTGATTTGAATCTAACTTGGTCCATATTTATGGCTAACTAGTTATCTTATTTAGAACTTTTCTTATTTAGAATTTTCATTTTGAATAATTTTGGGATTTTTGCTACTTTTGGCGAAATACCAAATAAGTAAGTTTTATGCTATTTAGTCCGGCCTGTGGACTAGGTTTTGGATTGAGTCATGTTTTGAATGAAATTTAATTGAATTTCAAAGAAATTCTCTGGTTCTTCTTGGTTCTTTGTCGTCTTCCTTTGCGATGACGCTTTGGATGCAATTTGCTAGAATTAATCGCTACCCTGCCCGGTGTCACTAAGGATTCAATCTAAGGAGAAGTTGTTGCCATGGGAATAATATAACAAACATATTGCTAACAAGTAAGAGTGAAGGCACCATGATTAATATTTGAATAGTGGTGAGGAGAGATTTTGGAGGAAGCCATTAGGCCATGTTGAGTAACTGCGTCTGTATTTTCTTAGCCAACTTTGGTGTTATTGATTTTAGCGTTTGGTTGTCTGTAATACCTCATCAACTGGATGAAGAGTTACAAGGATGTCGGACATGTGGTGAATAGTTAGACTTGTGTGTTTGGTTGGATAAAGAAAAGGACTCTATGTATACTTTTAATGTTTGGTTGTATTTAAATTTAAATATTTTATTTAATTTAAAATACTCAAAATTAGGATATTTTAATTTAATGTATATAATATTATCTTCAAATAAATTTTCAAATAAAACTAAATATAATTTTTTTTCAAGTTCTTTATAGTTAAATAATTTTGGGAGAATTTATAATATTTTTTATTAAATATATAAAATGATTATATTTTTATAAAAGTATATATAATGTTTTTAAAAGTTATAGGGGATAAAATGTGGATGAATTCTTCTGTGGATAGCCACATCTAGCTAATTTCACTACATTCCCATCCATAACCAAACAGACAAAAGTAAAAAATGATTGGATGACCACATCCCCCTCTCTGGATGGAAGTGGCCATATAGCCAATCAAACGGCCCTGTGGTTTAGCTAAGTAGAAGCACGAGACATATACATGTATGCAGATCTTTCATGATGCACTTGCATCATTTGTCTAAAGCTGTTCAGAAGGAAAGAGGAATGGAATGCTACCAAAAATAAAGTAATAAAAAAGGGAAAATATAGTAAAGGTGGAGATAATAGGCATTATTCAAGTTCCATGCATTGAACGGTTTCATTATGAGTAAACACCTATAATCTGAACTCAGACAATGGTAAAATAAAGATAAAGATAGTTTTGAGTTGACAGAAATTCCAAAAAACTGGTCATTGATTGAAAACAAATTAATGTGGAAGAATCGGAAGTCATGAAATGGCTGGGCATCTAGTTAATGTTTGCCACCTGGCTAGGCAAGCACCAACTGCTACTCCTGTTCCTCGATGTTTTTTCATGGTCTATGCAGAAAGAATGGTTATAATATTAAATATATCCATGACATGAAAGTGTGTCCAAGTTCTTGACACGTGGTATAAAACAATGTTTTAGTTCGTCAATATCTGAGAATCTTGCTTTGTAGAAAGTTGTGGATTCTAACAATGTAAGAATAAATTAAACATCATGACTGCCGACTAATTTGATCATTTAGATACATTCATAGTATTTTATTTATATATAAAATTGGATAAACCATACATGTTTGAGAAGTCATCAAATCATCAATTCTAAGCGTGTGGAAAGAGAGGACAATGGTGTTTGGTAAAGACTTTGAAGAAAATGTCCTCTGATGAGAAACTCGTTCCATTGTGGATTGGTGTCGATGCATTTGCAATGCTATCAAAATCACTGTAAGCACTTGGCTTGCAGCCACCTGATCAGACGTAGGAAGTGGAAGGCGAGGTTCTAGAATATCTTTCATTAGCATGCTTGATGACAAAGTTGTTATGGCATCGCTAGGATGAATTCCATGTATGATGTATCACTTCAAGTGCTACAACTCCGAAACTATATACATCACACCATTCAGTCATCCTCATCATTGTATAGCAAGCTCTGTAATAAGAAGGAAAGAAAAGATTGAAATAATGGAGTACTTACTTGAAACACACTTGTTAATGTTGAAGAATGTGAATGGGACATACCTGGTGTGTCATGTATCCATGGGTGCCTACAAGCATGCTCCAATGAGATGAATCAGGAGTTAAGAGAGTTAAGAGTCTAGTGATGCCAAAGTCCGAAATGCAAGCCTTGTAATCTTCATCCAAAAGAATATTGTTGCTTGTTATGTCTCAATGAACGATCCGTCAGTGGGGTATTGCATCACATTTGTTGATTCATTGATCTCTTGAAAGAGTTCAAAAGCAAGGTACCCTAACTCGCTGTAGTCTAACTGAACTTTCAAACCTTTTTTCAAGGATTCTTTAGAGACAGTCGATTAAGGGTTGTTGGGAAATATCCGAGGTCCTTCACAGCGAGGAGCTCCAGACAACTACGAATCCGAAGCTTCTCCTGGAGCACCTCGGAATCTCAGTCTTCAAGACTGAGTGCTCTACGCCAGAACCGCTACACTTGCAATCCTTCAAGCGCTTCCCCTTCGTTGCGGGAAATACCTAGGATGCATTTGGAGAGCTGACTAAACAACTCAAGCAACCTCGCAAAACAAGAGAACCGAACAAACATACACCACACAAGGCCATTATTTACGTGGTTCGGCAACAGTGCCTACGTCCACGACCCACACCCTTCTCTATTTCAGATAAACTCAAGGAAGAAGATGAACAGGAGATACAAAGCTCTCTCACAAGCTCTCTCACTCACTGCTGGTTATCAACTACAAAGATATCTCTCTCTTTGAACACACAGTTGAACAACAACATCATAGTTGGGAGAAGATGGCCTTATATAGGCCATTTGCAGGTGAAGCTTCCTTGACACACTACATCTCGCCTTGTACAACACTCACTGTGTCACTTCAGCGCAATGTCAGGGCTAGCGTGGCCGGTGGCTATGTCGAGAATGATTGTATGGAGATTACACTTCCAAGGTTACTGCGCCACTCACCGGTGTGGCCTTTAGGGATTCCAGCTTTGATCCTTTTCCTTCTCTTGGGCCCACCGTGCATACGCTTGGATGTCTTCATCACCAAGAAGAGTAGCTCCCCACTGCTCCTGGTAGCTCCTTGGTCGAGCTCCTCGGCCAAGATGCTCGAAAAGGACCTCGGCAATGAAGACCGGAGGACTCCATTCCTCACAAGGTTCACAATCATTATGCAAATAAGATAAAGCTTGAATAATGTCTATAATGATATTCACTCTCTAGATCTAATCCATTCTTGGACCTTAGTATTGCACTTAAACTTCCTCTCTTTATATACTCGTATATGGGAAAGTGGAATTTATGAGTGTAGCAAAAAGCATGGAGCCTCACAATATTTCGATGCCGAATTTGAGTTAATGCCTTTATTTCAATTCGGAAAGCTTGCTAATCCACTTGGACTTCAGTTGCCTGAGTTTTCCGATGGAAAATGTCTCACCGTGATGATAAAGGTTGCTTTATAGACAATACCGAAGATCCAACACCATTACAGTATTTGTCATCAAAATTTTCAGTTGCTTCAATGATCTCTGGTACACTTTTTCCCATAAAAACTCCATGTTGAGAATGTACTCTGTCTTTAATATTGTAACAGAGCAAACTAACTCCAACGATGAGGCATAACGTAAGTAGAAACCCGTTTATGAAAATAATAACCAAAACAATGACTTTTAAATTTCGTTTGCATCATAGAGATCAACACTAGAGGATAGACATGAGTCACATGATGGAAAACCATGCACGTGGACCACATAAACCTTCGTTGTGAATGAACCATTCAATTGAGCCGCTTTGAAAGAAATGGTTATCTGGAATTGGACCATCTAAAGAATTATAAGATAAATCTATTGCACCAAGGTGATCATAAAGCGAAAAGGTGGAAAGTGACCAACCTACTAATTGTGTGATAGATTAAGGCCTTATGGCGGATTGTGTTTATAAATTTTCAGTTTCTTTGAGTTCTTCGCGGTTTAAATTTCCAAGTTAAAAGGGGATGATTCCATGTTGTTTCCACTCAACTTCAATGAGTACAATTTAAGGCAATTCTCCAACTCTGTTGGTATATTGTTCCGCTATAAGTTGTATGACAAATCAAGAACTTCTAGCAAAGACAAGTCTCCGAATTCTTGAGCTATGATTCATGAGAGTTGTTTTTTTTTTTTTACTAAGCCGACAAGCACCCCCCGAAGGATGTCAAAGAACATGTTATAGGCTTCGGCAGCTCACACTCTGAACAACATCGAACACCCAAAAGCTCGGCATCTCAAGCATGGAATGCAGGACCCGGTGCACCTAAACCCCTCACCTTGCAAGAGATGGTGATTCACCACGGGTCATCCATAGGGGAATTTCATCCCTTGATAAGGGACCCTTGTACAAATAGACCTTTTTGGTGGATTGAGGTTTCTCATAAGGTTGTTGCTCATGTTTAAGTGATCCACGAAATTCAACATGCTCCATTCCCTTAGAATCTCTCCTACCTGATGATTAGAAGAAAGATCAAGGACTCGTAGATTTGATAAATGACCAACTTCAGATGATATGGATCAATGGATCATGTTGCCAGTGATCTTAAAATATGCCAAGACATTCTCCACAAGATGGTGGCAAGGTACCTGACAGTCTATTGAAGCTCAGATCAATATATACTAAATAAGGATGCACCCCAAAGTTATCAAAGATGTCTCTTGTGAATTGGTTGTTGGAAATAAACTAAAGAACTCATAGCATGACATTCATGTTTTAGTCTAGAGACTTCCAGATCATGCAAAGAGTATGTTTCCAGGATCATTGTAGAAGAAATTAGAGAAGATGAATAAGGCATACCTGAATCCATTAGAAAAGCAATTGGCCGATTCTACGGGTGTGGATCTTCAAAACCTCGAGAGATCGCTATGAGGTACATTTCTCGGATGGGGAAGAAAAGCGTAACGATATCTCTCTAGTTTTGGGACCACAACCCTATTTATAATAATTAAATATATAGGGGTATTTTAGTAATTATCTATTAGCCCATCATAAATAGATAATTACTATAAGGGTTTTCTACACATTATTTGAACCCATGCTTTATCTAAAAGATATTTCTAGAAGCCCTTTTAAGATATTCCCCTGAATAGATCACTATTAAGCGGGGGCACATTAATTAATTGGATAACCTTTCATATACAATTGATAAGATAAACATATGAGTCCACATTAATGAAACTGCCTAACAATCTCCCACTTGGACTACATATGTCTCCTAATATTGTATAAGATATAAACTTTAGTGTGCACAAATGTTGTTATCCCAACTTTGAAATATCATAAACAATCTAGTCCATCAATTATGTTAATATAGGATCAAAGCTGCCTTAAGCCACATATATATCCGTGACTAAAACTCTATCAATGGTCACAATATCAAGCATAATTAATGACATAGATCAAGTATGGATGTGTAGCATGGAAATTGCATGTAATGTGATCCAAATCATGCCTATTTCCAACTGGTCCTACTTTATGACTCCGAGAGTCTAACTTTCTAATACCTGATGTCAACCACGATAGAAAGTTATAAACTTTAGTTTCAGAGTATTCAATCAAACATGAATTTCATTAATATCATAAAACTGAAATCTGTACAGAACATAAACAAAATATAAATATAAATCATGTCATAAGCAACAAACCCAAAAAACAAACTCTCACTATATAGACATGTCATCCAGACTAACTACACCCATGTGAGCAACATGCTCATGAAACACCTTAGGTGGTAAAGCTTTGGTGAGCGGATCCGCAATATTGGAGTTTGTACTTATGTGCTCTATTGACACCTGAAGACTCTGAACTCTTTCCTTTACAACAAGATACTTGATGTCAATATGCTTCGATTTTGACGAACTCCTGTTGTTCTTGGAATACAACTCAGCGGCCTTATTATCACAATTTATCCTAAGTGGTTTATCAATTCCATCAACCACTTTTAATCCGGTGATAAAATTCCGCAGCCATATTCCTTGATTAGATGCTTCATAGCAGGCTGCCTCCATGGTAGAGGAAGCAACAAGTGTTTGTTTGACACTTTTCCATGAAATTGCTCCTCCAGCCATCATAAAGATATAGCCTGAAGTGGATCTCCTACTATCAATGCATCCAGCAAAATCTGAATCGGAGTACCCCACGATCTCTAAATGATCTGATCTCCGAAATGTGAGCTTGTAGTTCTTCGTTCTTTGCAAGTATCTCATGACCCGTTTAACTGCTTTCCAGTGATCCATACCCGGATTGCTCAAATATCTACCTAACATTCCCACTATGTACGCTATATCCAGACGCATACATACTTGTGCATACATAAGACTCCCAACTGCAGATGCATATGGGATGTTTTCCATTTCCTTTTTCTCTAGTTCCATCCTTGGACATCGAGCATACTAAATTTGTAAGCCCTTAGCAGCTTGAGGTGTATCTCCTGGTGCACAATTCTGCATGCCAAAACGGTTGAGAACCTTATCAATATAGGCCTTCTGAGATAGTCCAAGTATACCTTTAGTACGATCTCGATCTATTTGTATACCCAGAACAAAAGATGCATTACCAAGATCTTTCATCTCAAATTTACTTGATAGAAATTTCTTGGTATCACACAATAGGCCTATATCGCTGCTTGCTAGCAAAATATCATCTACATATAGCACCAGGATAATAAATTTGCTCCCACTGACCTTGAGATATATACACTGATCAACGGTGTTTTCCTTAAAACCAAAAAGAGGTTATCACTGATCAAATTTCCGAACTATACCCGTTTCATTGTTCTGACGCTTTAAGCCATAGATGGACTTTTTAAGTTTACATACAAGGCATACAAGGTGCTTTGAGTCCTTGGACTCAATATTCTCTGGTTGCACCATATAAATTGTTTCATCAATGTCTCCATTGAGAAACGCTGTCTTAACGTCCATTTGATGTAACTCTAAGTCATAATGAGCTACAAGTGCCATGATAATTCTAAAAGAATCTTTCGTCGAAACCGGTGAGAAAGTTTCTTTAAAATCAATCCCTCCTTTTTGAGTAAAGCCTTTGGCGACTAGGCGTGCTTTATATCTTTCGATGTTGCCATTTGAATCCCGTTTGGTTTTGTAAATCCATTTGCAACCAATCGGTTTCACTCCTTGTGGCAACTCGACAAGATCCCAAACACCATTATCATCCATAGATTTTAACTCTTCTTTCATGGCTTCAATCCATTTTCTAGAGTTTGCACATGATTGAGCTTCACTGAATGAGATAGGATCCTTTTCTAACCCCAAGTCAAATTCATGTTCATTGAGATAGACAACATAATCGTTAGATATTGCCTTTCTCCTCTCTCTTGTGGATCGTCTTATAGGCATTTCATATTGAGGTTGTTGATATGAGATCTCCCTAGGAATCACTTCCGGTGACTCTTCTGCTTGAATGGGAGATGTTTCTTGAATGGGAATGTGAGTTGGTGCAATTGTGTTTGGGACATTTTCTTGATTTACGGGTTGAATAATGATAGGAATAGTTACCTTATCACTATCAATCAGAACCGTAGTAGGAATGTTTCAGACGTTCCTCTTCAAACACAATGCTATCCTTATAATTAATCCCAATCGTAATCAACATCCTCAATGAACTTGGCTCCTGGGCCAAAAAGGATCCGTTAGAGGGATCATAAAACTTGAAGCCCCTCGATCTTTCCGAGTAACCCACAAAATAACTTGACTTATTGTTCTTGAGTCCAGTTTCTTTTCATTAGGCCTATAAGGCCTAGCTTTCAAATTGGACAACCCCAAACATGCAAGTGCCTAATGCTAGGCTTCTTGCCCGGCCCACATCTCATATGGGGTTTTTGGATCTTTGCTTTGCTAGGTACTCTATTCAGTATATAAACTGCAGTTTTTAGGGCCTCTCCCCAAAGTGATTCTGGTAAGGAAGAATGACTAATCATACTTCTTACCATGTCCTTAAGAGTACGGTTTCGTCTCTCAGCTACACCATTTTGACTAGGAGTTCCAGGCATGGTGTACTGAGGAACAATTCCGCATTCTATTAAATATTTGGCAAAAGGCCCTGGACATTGTTCCCCTGATCCGTCATATCTACCGTAATATTCACCTCCACGATCAGACTTGACGGCTTTGATTTTCTTGCCTAATTGATTTTCAACTTCGGCTTTAAAATTTTGGAACATATCCAATGATTGTGACTTCTCATGAATTAAGTACAGATAACCATATCGAGAGTAGTCATCTATAAAGCTGATAAAATATTGTTGTCCATTCCAAGATGCTTTAGGGAATGGGCCACAAATATCCGTATGTATCAACTCTAAAGGTTCACTACTTCTATAGGCACCTTTATTCCTTTTATTTGTTTGTTTTCCCTTAATGCATTCTACGCAGATTTTAAGGTCTGATAGATTTAGAGAATCAAGTATTCCTTCTGACACAAGCCTCTGAATTCTCTGTTTAGAGATATGACCTAATCGCTTATGCCATAGCATAGATGAATTCTCATCAGTTAATCTGCGTTTAGTACTTAGATTACTTGAATGCAGGTTCTCATTATCATTGGTGGTTATGGTGTCCAATTTATATAATTTATCAATTAAAGTCCCAGTACCAATAAGATTTGAATTCAAAGAAACACTAAATAATCCATTTCCAAATGAACAAGAATATCCTGATTTGTCCAAACAAGAAACAGAAATTAAATTCCGTCTGAAAGACGGTACAACGAAAGTTTCTAATAAATCCAAAAATAAACCATAACTTAAACTAATCCTAAAGACACCAATGGCCTCCACAGCAGCCTTATTTCCATTGCCCACGTAGATGTATCTTTCAGCATCAATTGGAACTCGGTAATGAAGGCAATCCTACTTGATATGACACTTATGTGAGTAGTTGCACCAAGATTCAACCACCAAGTGTCACTTGGTACTAAAGCCAAATTAACTTCCTAACAAACAAAGTTGAGAAGTTTACCTTTCTTTACACGCCATGCGGCGTATTTGGAAACGATCTTTCTTGACATGACCGACTTTCTTGCAAAAAGTAGCGGGAGGTAACCTTATCCTCGCTTCTTCCGATCTTTATCTTTGTCACCGATGTTCTGAGTCTGCTTTCCTTACCCGTATTCCTCTTCCTTTTCTTATTGGCATTCTTATGTTGAGAACCAGTTGCCAAATGAGCACTTTCAACCCTCTCTTGTTTCAATCTATCCTCTTCTTGCACACATTGAGCTATAAGCTCATTCAAAGTCCATTTTTCCTTTTGAGTATTATAAGTAATCTTAAATGGACTGAATTGTGCAGGAAGGGAGATCAAGACTAGGTGAACAAGTATGTCTTCCGACAAGTCAAGCTTTAGGTTCCTCAGTCTTGTGACAAGATTGGACATCTCCATGATGTACTCCCTTATGTTTCCTTTGCCCTTATACCGCATAGAAACAAGCTTACTTAAGATAGTGCTTGTTTCCACCTTCTCACTAGTAGTAAAGCGGTCCGCAAGTTGCTTAAGGAAACTTTTGGCATTTTGTTCCTCAGTTATGCCGCCCCTTATGGTTTCCGGAATTGAGTGTTGCATGATCATAAGACTCATGCTGTTCGATCGCTCCCACTTCTCGTATGCGATTTACGAGCATCGCTGCTTTCACCGGGTCGGGCCCAGGAGCGATCAAATCTTAATGCATGGTCAAGATCCATGCAACCAAGCACTATCATTCACGCGCTCTTTCCATGTCTTGAAGTTCGTACCATTAAGTACGGGAATGTTATTCATGTTGGCAGAAATCGAAGATACTATAAAGAAAAAACAAATAATACTCACAATTAATAATCAATCTAATTAACATGTATACATGATAATGTCAAATAATATTAAATATATATACATGTATTTATCGGTGGGCCCATCTTAAGATACCTAACACAACATTGTTATTTAGTCTTTGGACAGAAATAACAACTTGTAAGTGGTACTCTTTAACTACAGTACAAGAATATTAATTAACTAGACCGGCCTTATAATTATGCCTTTCTTTGGACCGACTCAATATAAGCATGGTGAAGTTAATATATTCAAGACTGAATCCATGAAATAATAAAATATTCAAAATTATGTTTATCAGTCAAGATGATAGAATATAATTTCAAATTTAATATTTAAAACAATATCATCTCAAAATAAATAATTTCAAATATTTTAAACTAACCTTATCCAATCAATATGGTAAAAATAATAATAAAATTTTAAATATTTAAGCAATATTCCCCTGAAGACCAAAACGTGGGAGTGCTCAAATATTCTAATTTTAACCTTATCCATATATGAATGGTTTTAAAAAACTAAAGCTACCATCATCCATTGTAAAAATTAAATTTTAAACATTCATAATCCGTTGAAGAGATGGTGCTGAAAAGTAAAATAACATTTATCTATTACTAATGAATAATTAAATTTAAAAACATCTAAAATATCATACAAATAATAGATAAAGGATAATGTCATTGATTTAAATTAAAATAAAAGTTAATATCCCATATGAAAAATTGTCCCATATGCAAAAATTGTCCCATATGCAAAAATTGCCCGGTAGAAACCAAATAACCAGTCAAAACAATCTTCCTTTGGGCCGATTGTTTCACCGAGGATCGTGCATATGTGATTATATCCGGTCAAAACAATCTTCCTTTGGGCCGATTATTTCACATGGATAATGAAAGTAATGAGAAAGAAAATAGCATTAAAATTTTCAATCTCCAATCAACAAGCCATTAACCGGTGACGCCGCGGTGACCGCAGCTTTTAAACCCAATGCATGATTACGGTGACAATTATATTAAACATAAATCTATCTCTAATCCTCTAGCAAACCGCTCTAGATACCAATTGTTGGAAATAAACTAAAGAACTCATAGCATGACATTCATGTTTTAGTCTAGAGACTTCCAGATCATGCAAAGAGTATGTTTCCAGGATCGTTGTAGAAGAAATTAGAGAAGATGAATAAGGCATACCTGAATCCATTAGAAAAGCAATTGGCCGATTCTACGGGTGTGGATCTTCAAAACCCTCGAGATCAAGCTATGAAATTTGTTTCTCGGATGGGGAAGAAAACATAACGATATCTCTAGTTTTGGGACCACAACCCTATTTATAATTAAATATATAGGGTATTTTAGTGATTATCTATTAGCCCATCATAAATAGATAATTACTATAAGGGTTTCTACACATTATTTGAACCCATGCTTTATCTAAAAGATATTTCTAGAAGCCCTTTTAAGATATTCCTGAATAGATCACTATTAAACAGGGCACATTAATTAATTGGATAACCTTTCATATACAATTGATAAGATAAACATATGAGTCCACATTAATGAAACTGCTAACATTGGTTTCTTTCAACTCGAATTCTGATCAAGTTGGTAGCATTTTTTAAGTTCCTTGGAATAGGACCTTGGAAATTATTATAGCCCAAAGCGAGACACTGAAGCAATCTTCCCTTGAACATATCTGTTGGGAAGTGACCTGAAAGACTATTATTGGCAAACTCAAGAATAATTAAATTCACAAGATTTGATATTTCATTCGACTGAACCAGAGAGACGATTGATGTGCATTGACAACAAATATAGTTAGGCCTTTCAAATTCCCCAGGGCACTTGGGATGGATCCTATCATACTATTAAGTGAAGTACAATTCACGCAGGTTTATTAGGTTCCCAATTTCATAAGGGATGGAGCCATTGATGCCATTGCTGCCCATATCCAAAATCTCAAGTTTGGTCAAGTTTCCAAACACTGAAAGGTATTCTACTAGATATTCTGTTCTCACAAAGAAACAAAACGTTCAGATTGACAAGTTTTTGTTGGGTTTGATGGTCCAAGACCAACCGTCAGAAGAGATGAAACAAAGATAAGAGCACTAGTCCAAGACCAAGAGCAAGTTGACCAAGCGTCCCCATCGAGATAGGTGTACTAGGTGAGCGGTGTTTGTTGTTTGGTAAGGCATAGGCAAACCAACAACCAACATATCATGTTGACGAAGAGCTGGCTGCTTGGCAAGGGTTCAGGAATGGATTCGTGGTTCCCACTAGAAGTACACATGACACCAATCCCAAAGATGGAAAGGCGGTGTCAGAAAGAAAGGTGTCTTAGAACTACAACAAGCACGGCATACACTACTGTGATGTGGCAGCATGAGTGTTGCACAAGTCACAGAAAAAAAAAGGTGCTTTGGGATCCTCACCAGAGTTTGTATAAAAGAGGAATGAAGCCTCACTGGTGATGTTGTTGAAAAACCAGAGATTATCAAAGAGAGAAAGAAAGCACACTATGGAGAGAGATCAAGCAAGAAGAAGAAGGAAGAAGAAGAAGGCTGAGTTATTGAAGCAGGCATCCACTCTTTGGAGACAAAGAACAGTAATACTCAAATCAGCGATTAGAATGTTTGTTTGCTTAAGCTTTGTGTCTTAAGTTTGTTCATTGTTGATCTAAGTTCTATTCCTGCTTTAGTTGTAATCTTAAGTTTGGGCATCAACTCAAGAGAGTTATTATAGTTACTTGCTTGATTCTAGTGGATTTTGTCTGCCTGGTGCCCCGTGGTTTTCCCTTCGTTTTGTAGGGTTTTCACATATATCGTGCGTGTGCTTTTACATTCTGTTTTATAGCCAACTCTATCTCCTCGGAAATCTGTCCGAGGAGCTCTCGATCTTGTCAACTCCTCGGAATTAGCTCTTCGGAATTTTTGCCGAACAGCTCTTTAAAATGAACAGTATTCTTTTCCTCTCAACGGTCCGAACAGCTGAATCTATTCATTCGTGCGCAACAGTTTTCCCATCTCTGAAGGCATGGCTCCAAAGATTTGATTGTCACAAAGAGATAATAATTGTGATATCAAGAGGTATGGGGCCTATGACAAAGTTCCTTGAGATGTCAATAGATTTCAGGTTCATGAGATTTCCAAGTTCAGGAGCAATTGATCCACTAAGGCTATTGAATGACAGATTTAGCATTTGAAGATTAATCATGTTCCCCAGAAGAGAAGGGACGGAACCTGCCAAGATAATAATTGTGAATGACAGATTTAGCATTTGAAGATTAATCATGTTCCCCAGAAGAGAAGGGACGGAACCTGCCAAGATAATAATTGTGAATGACAGATTTAGCATTTGAAGATTAATCATGTTCCCCAGAAGAGAAGGGACGGAACCTGCCAAGAGGTTGTAAGACAAACCCAGCACCTGCAAATGCCTAAGCCTTGCTAAATCCCCAGGGATAGTACCTAAAAGCTTATTATCATCAAGAGATAAAGCCTTGAGTCTTTTAAGATTACCCAAATATGGAGGTATATATGGAGCTATTGAGGTTATTGCTCCACAGTCCCAAAGCTACTAAGTTAGTCAAGTTACCAAAAACAGAAGGGATTGAACCTTCTGAAAGGTTGTTGAATAGACCCAAAGCCTACAAATAACTAATTAGACTTCCAAACTCACTGGGGATGGTGCCTAAAAGCTTATTTCGCCAAAGGTATCATGACTTGATCCTGGTGAGATTACCAAATGATGGAGGTATAGAGCCACTTATCTGATTCATGATGAGCCACAACGAGTTGAGCCTTGTCAAATGGCCCATGCCAGCTCTGATGGAATGATGTCCTTGAGGTTGAGATCCCAGAGTGATGAATCCTAGTGATTGTCAGCATATAGTTTTGTCTTTGGTTTCACTCAAAAGGCGTCATACTAATGAAACTGGGTCTATCTCTTACAAACCCCTCACACTTCTCCTTCAATAGCGATATGGGACTATGTTTGCCCTTTCTTAACATGGATTGTTCTGCTGAATGGTCCAGGGATCAGGGATGGAGTTAGTGTTATTGGCTTGGCACGGTGGCTTTCCAATGAAGGAGAGCCCGTCCTTGGGACTCAAGTGAAGCTGTTCCCATGGAGACAAAACCATTGAAGAAGAGCAGGAGTGAAAACATTGGCATTTTCGGAATAGAGTTTTGAGAATCTAGTTTTGAGGACCTTCTTATATATAGTATGAAGCTTTGCATGGCTTGGAAAAAAAGGGACGTTTCCACACAAGGTGATGAGGCATGAGGTTACCTTTGTGAAGTTTGTGATTTGGGGAGTCCACTTCACTCTCTTTCACATTGCATGGCCATGACTCGCGCCACATGAGAAACCAGATGTCTAGGGCAAACTGTGGCTTGGATGGATAGAATGCTTACTCTCACAAGGACAACGGCCTATGAAGAAGAATGATTAAAAGAAAAATGACAATTTCTTCATATTATATATAGTCTTGCACAGCATGGCATGAGATATGCGAATGCATGGTTGCAACCTTTTTGGAAAAATGCATGCCTGCAACTTGGGTAAGTGAATATACTGACTGCAGTCAACATCTCTGAAAATGATTGACAATCTAAACAGCAGTTGATATCCTTATGAGAGTAACTGCTATGCATTTACAAGTTAGATTATATTTCAAATGAAAAAAATGGGGAAAAAAAAACATTTTCTAATATAAAGGCTGGATATAAATAATCCCTGTATAAAGCACAAAAAAGCTGGACTGAGTAACCATCATAAGAAAAGGCTTAATTGAAAAACTAGTAAAATCCCAATGGCTCTAAATTCAACACAACAATGAATTGTTTTGGAGCTACATAAAGATACCTGTCAAAAGGCAACATTTTTTCTTTTTAAACTCCGATACACATCACACACCATTTTGATGAGCCAAGACTTGCTTCAGAGTAGCATTCTTCTCACAAAGCACAAATTTACAGAAGAATTAGCCAAAGATGATACCATCTTAATTAATATCATGGAATGTCCATTGCTACATGTTCTTCAAGATGGTGAGGACTCCTTGAATGTCTTCCAGGCTTGCACAGAGAACTGAAAATAAGTAGGGATTCCAAGTCTTTTCATCATATAGCCTTTAATTTCTACAATTCACAAGTAACAGAAGCATAAAACATACATACTACCATGGTCATCTCTCACATGCTGCCGTTTAATTGGTGAGTTTGCTTTCCCAGTCATTGGATGTTCCATCTGTTTCGTTCTTTTCATCTGCATGGCCTCAGCTTTTGAGTGCAGTACTAATGCCGCCTTCCTTATCTCTGCAAAGCTAATGAGTCATTTGGCCAAACAGAAGTAACACAAGGAGAGAATATGGTTTGAACATGTGATAATACAGCAAGTTTTGAGCAAAATCATTGAATACTTCTTACTTCTCAAATATCATACAAGAGACACAATACTGATTTTGGAAGCTTCAGTGACTTTACTGATTTTGTTAGTAACTGATGAGCCTGCAAATAAAGTATGACTAAGTTGCATATTATGTTTGAACCAAGAGATTTCTCTGTGATTCTCTTGCTTGTGTGACTTTAGTAATTCTGCTTTATCAGCCCTGAACTGGATAAAAGAAAATTGAAGTGGACTGAAATAAGATGTAATTAGTTACACATTTGAGGAAGTTGTTATAACAATTTCAACAAATTCTAACAACTTAAAAGTCAAGGTCCCTATGATTGTCACAGACTGAAACAGGAGGGAAGGAAAGAAAGAAGAATTTAATCTTCAATAGAACAAAATAAGACGATCTACCAAAAGCAAAATGCAGTGATGTAAGATTTCTTAGCAGTTAAATTCTTGCATTTGAATTTGCAACAATATAGAAAACCATGAGAAACAACCTCTTGCAAGAAAAAAACAGGGTAGAAGCGGCCAAGGTATTACTGTAATTCCAAGTGGTCCGAAAGTGAACTAATTCCAGTTAAAGCAACCGAGTTTGAATTCGATTTTGGATTAGGAATCTTGATGGATAGAAACCTTATCCAAATCATTATATAAAGGGCTCTGATCTCTCTCCACCATCTCCATCTCCTGAGGCAAACCCTTACTATGAATCTACAACAGCTGGGTGAACATCCATCAGTTCGAGAAGATCAGATTGCGGTATGTTGCAGATTATATGTTCATGAGGCTACATACAGCATACCTAACACTAAATAAGTAAATTACGTTTTTACGATTTATAATTCATAAGAACAAGATCCTGTTTATGCATATTAAGTGTGTTTCATAATAAAATTCCAACATAACCCTTCCCCGGACCCCGCACATAGAGGGAGCTTTGTACCACCAGTTTACCCTTTTTTTTAACAGAAAACCATGAGAAGCATTGAATCACTCCTGAATTCTTCAAATAAAACAAAAGTTTCAAGATTATCATGAGAACATGGAAGTGCTTTGACCAAAACTGCAAAACAGACTCTCAAGACAAAATTCCAAATAAACCATCATCACAAGATGATATACCAAGTTTTATAAGTACGGTTATACCTTGAAACATCTCATGCGCAGAGTTCTGCTCGTATAGCTGTAGTGCCTCAGCAATGGATGCATCATAACTGTTGTGTAGAGAAGTCTGCTTTTCCAGAGCTTGGATCTCTCTATGAAGCTCTGATGATTCCCTCCCAACCTAGAAAATTTCTAATCATCTTTAGAGAAACAGAGAAGAAGGAAACCAAAGAAACAATAGAAGGCAGATACTTACTGCAGTAAGCTTCTCTCTCAAGTAGTTCAAGTGAGAGTCTAGTTCTGCTTCAGAATCTCCTTCTTGAAGTGATAAATTGTTAACAGATAACTCTTTCTGGAGAATAATATGTTAAAATTAATCCGCTAGGACTACATGCTATTTTCACAAACATATGCAGTTCTCTATGTGGTCAGCAAGTGTTTAAGTCTGCAAACTGACTACAGTATACATTTTACAACAACAACTAAGCCTTAATCCCATACTAGATGGGGTCAGCTACAGTATACATTGAATCTATTTAAACAATAGTGAAAATCCCTCCTTGTTGATCACAAATAAAAATAAAATGGAAGAAAGTGATTTTACAAGATAGAACCACATTTTTCCCATCAGTAAAAAACCACTAAATGCCAAATATATATATATATATATATAGGGTCATGTTACTATGAGGTCGGCCTTACTACTATTCAAGTAAGGTCGCCTCATTTTCACCCACTTTGAGAGTGTTTTTAGAGTTTCCAACCGTACGGATGAAAAGAACCTCGAAAAATAAGATAATATGTGAATTTTCATACAATTTGGTGACCGTATGATCATTCATCTTAACGGGTGAAAATTTATAGAAATCTTAACGGGTTAAATTTTCACCCTTTAAGATGAATAATCATACGGTCACCAAATTGTATGAAAATCGACATGTTATCTTATTTTTCAATGTTCTTTTCATCCATACGGTTGGATTTGTAAACAACACTCTCAAAATGGGTGAAAATGATGCGATCTTACTTGAATAGTAACAAGGCCGACCTTATAGTAACATGACCCTATACATATATATATATATATATTGAACCCTCTCTAAAAGGGTAAAGTAATATTTTAGAGTCAGCAGATTGGGAGTTAAATGTAACCAAGAATGACATACTGGAAATTTCCTGTCAATGGAAAGGTCTAGTTTAAGAAGAAATATCATGACAGTCATCACATCTTATTGTTCATATAAGGAACAGACGTAGATGCAGAGAACAAAAATAAATTTGATCATCTTTCACAAGGAAAGTTGGCTAGCCCATTCTTCTCACAAGAAGAGGTTGAAGGTTCCAATCACGCTAGTGGTGTGTTTCTGGTGGTTTGTCCACATTTAAAAAAAAAAAGAGTAAGTGTGATCAAAGTGCCAGTGCCTACAGAAATTTTAGCTCTTTTTAGATAGAAAACTTACAGTGTTTTGCAGCACAAAGCCCTCAGGTACAGCAAAACAATGTCGAAGACAGTATTTTTCCCAAATGTTCATTCTCTTGTCCAGGACTTCTTGTGTCATGTTGCGAAGGTATGAAACACCCTGAGACAACAAAAGGGGCACTAAATATTATGAAACCATTAGGTGATCATTAGCATGTATCAATTTGAAGGTTCTACAATACAGGCCTTTTCTGCGATATCCCTGTATGCATGCAATGTTCTTGATAACTGGACAAGCATGTAGCTCAAAGAGTCTCCTAGCTTTAGGTTTCCGCTAACTCAAATGAAGCTGACTATGAATAAATCAAATGAGAACAAATAAAAGAACAAACTGTTCCAGCTACTTTGTGATTGTTTTGGGAAGGTAATGCCAATTTAAAATATAACTTATCATGGATCCTGTAACAGAAACTGAGCACAAGCTAAACACTTAACCCCTGTTTCCATAGAGAAACGAGAAGTTTTAAGAGTTGGACTTTGCATGTTAGCCCACTTTTCAAGATGAACTACAAGCCTTGGTTGTGAAGAACTGACACAAAATAAGCCTTTCAGTCTTGAAAACCATATTATGCAGGACTTTGACCTTAAAAAATGAAAAGGATACTAGCTTAATAATACAATACTGTTAACCAAATGGTGGTTGTGGAAAACAGAACAACTTACTCCAACTAAGTTCATGTCTCACTCAAATAGAGTTCTAGAGTCATCCTTGCATTTCTTAATCATTTTCACAGATTACAGAGGGTAAGGAACTGCTGAATTTCAACAGTTACAAGCTTCCTTTCACAGCTTGTTCCAATTCAAGATCACCCTCCAAACTAGCAACTCCGTTTAGGTTCCTTTAACAGTATCCATCTTATTTTGATTTTAAAATACAAAGCTCACATAGTGGTTGCTTCCTCCCATTAAAACCTCAACTTTCTGTGTCTTTCCTGGCCTAAAAGACTTCTGGTGAACATCTAGTAGAAGAGTATAAAATCTAAGTTTATGACTGAAATAATAAAAAAAATAAAAACTCAGAATTTGTAGTTTCCATCGACAGACTAACAGCACTATGAATGTTTCCAACCGATCATGGTGCATTGAATTGTCTTACTACATTTAACAACATTTAGCTATTTGTCTTTGAAATTTTTTATACCTCGGCTGTTCATTCAAGAATTCATTGAAGCTCAAAAAGCTCTTTGATACTACTGAACTCCCATTTTCATTTACATCATTTAGATGTACTAAAACCTTTGCTAAAGAATTGTTCACAATCCTCGGAGATAACCACATCTTTTAAACAATCAAACAAAAATCACTAAATTATCCACAAAACTACAGGTTTGAGAAAAATGGGGCAGAGTCCAGCCTTTATACTTTGGCGAGCTCCTCCGAATGCTGCTCCCCACATCCCGCAATGATGGAAGCCTGTCTGGCGAATCAAAAAGAGAAAATGTTAGGGCTTGAGAGAGTTACAGAGAGATCAATGGATCGTGGGGGGAGATTATCCGCAACTGGAGGGAGAACTGGAAGGCGCCGTCGAGGAGATCGTCGGCGGCGTTGAGGACCTCGTTGATGAAGCGCTGCGGGTTTAGATTGCAAGCATCGAAGACCGCCTTGCTCTCACTTCCCTCCATGGCCAGGCCATTAATCACGATCCTCGGTTCAAAATCATTTTTGGGGTTAGCTTTTGAAATTTGCGGGAGAGATCTCAGCCGTTGGTAGAATATTATTAAACGGTCAGAGATACCTTGAGATATGCATCACAAATGGGCTTTACTACTGATTATGGTTTTATTCGAAATAAAACTTATTTTTCAGCAGTTTTTACTATCTACGAAATTAACAAACCCAAAAAATACCTTATGTTTGGTTTGTATAACAATTAAACCAGAATAGTTTAAAACTTCTAAAAGAATTAAAAAATAATAATAATAAAAGTCACTAACTTAATCCGAACTATGAAATTAAGAGCCGGATATTAAAAACAAAATATCCAATTTCCTCATAATCACCAGGACAAGTAGATGAGGGTGGGGACGCATTCGAGGACAACTCTCCGCCAATCCTGGGCAGGGCATGAGGCAGGCACATGGCGGCTCGGAAAGAATGGCGGAGTCAATACCTCAGACATGAGAAGCTAGTTCTAATTGTCTCTTTTTTTTATCTCTCTCTATGAGCAATGTTTTGAACTCCTATTAATTTAATAAATAAATATGATTTATCCACTTCTTAAAAAAAAAAAAAAATCTAATTTCCATCAAATATTAAAAACAAATCATCTTGTACACATTCATATGTACTGTTCCATTGGATCTTCTTAATTGTCTGCATTCCATGTGTGCTGCTATTCTTGTTCAAGGAAACATTCAACCTTCTTATGCAAAATTGAACCAAAGCTTCTCTTACTAACATAAACAAGAAAATTGACCAACTCATTCTCTCTTGGAGCACTTATACCTCAAAATCCTTTTTAATCGGGTAAAAAGGACCATGGCAATTACTATTCATCAAAAAATGGATTGCTTTTGTTATAACAAAAAAAAACTTTCATCCCAAACCCTTTTTGCATATGCAATCACTATTAAAATAAAAAAGTACATTAATGAACTTTCACCAAGGGTAATGAACTTATGTCTCATTTGTACTACAATAAAGTACATTAATTAAAATAAAAAAGTATATTAATTAAAATTTAAAGAAGGACATTAATTAAACATGATAATCAAAATAAGTAAAAAAACATCTAATCAAACCAATTGGTGGATGTATGATCTTCATCCACATTATTAGGGTGCCTTCATTCATGTTGCTAGGGATGTTTTCATTCATATTGCTAGGGGTGTCTTTATTAAAAAGACTTTTTAATACCCAATTTAGTCCCTCTATTATACCGAACCAACCCTTTTGGCCCATCTATTATAATTTAATCTTTTTTGGTCCCTATACTTTTACGATTGGCTTAAATTATAACATAAGGGAGGGACTAAAATTTCTCAATCATGAAACTATAGGGACCAAAAATGATCAAATTATAACAGAAGAACCAAAAGCGGTTCGGAATATAGAGGGACTAAATTGGGTATTAGACCCCTCATAATATCTATACGTTCTGCTCTCCAAAAGGATTGTCTAGTCGGAGAAAATGCCAAGCAATTCATTGACATAAATTCTTAATCCCTTTGATCTTGTTATAGTTGGCACATACTCTTTATCCTTTTGGAGTACCTCAAATCTATGCATTTCAAATGCATCTTTTTCTCTATTTCTTTCAAAGTTGATTCTACGCATATAGCTAATTCCCCAAGATACTTAGTCGTGGTCAATTATATGAACCTGTGGCTTGCTTTGACTTCTTTCTTGATCATGTTGGTATAGCCACTCCACCGGATTGTGATGGCCTCATACGTACGATTAGTGATGTTGTAGCCTCATTACTTAGTGTTCCTCTATCACTAGGGAATCAAATGTTGTTGTTCTTGGCATGGTGGCACCTATTCATTTGATGTATCCGTCAGCCGAAATTCTTGGATAATATTGAATCTTTTATACTCTTAACAATTTTCCAACATTGAAAATACACGAACATAGCATTGTACAAGCGTTGTGCTTGAATTTACTAGTACATACAAAGTAAATTAAGTATATATTTTAAAAAATTAAGTTACAATTTAAAAAATAAATATGTATAAAATATGAAATTATGTTAAACAAATAATTAAAAAAATTATGGGACATATATTGATTTAAATAAAAAATATGTATTATATATAAATATTTAATTAAACAAATTCAATTAAAAATTACATCATCCCTAAGATTGGTGCCACTTTGATAATTTATGGCGTTTTTCAAAGCATCCTTCCAATATCCCAACGATCTATTCAACACTTTCTCGTAGGAGAATCCACCTCACTTTCGATATAAATTTTCCGTGAATGAGATTCCACATTCTTGTATTTTTATCTCATTCTCATTATAACACCCCTCAATCTCAATTTGGGACCTCGAGCACGTAAACAGATCACCCGTACCATGTGGAGACGAGCCACACTCGAGTACAAGGCCTAAGTAATTAAAAGCATATATCAAATAATAATCAAAAGTCTCAATAAAAATAATAAATAACCTCAAGATAACCACAACGGAAATAAAACAAGTCACAAAGGGTCCATGTGTACTAAACAAATACAAGCCCTACATGGGTCCTAAACAAAATGTCTCTCACACAAAAATAAAAGATATGGAGATCCTCCGACCTCAGCAAATATCCCACCCCAACTCTCGCACGCCACCGAAAGCTTTCGAATCACGTGACTCCTCGGGACACGAAAATGAGAGAAAGGGAAAAGTTATAAGCTTTCGAATGGAAAGCCCAGTAAGTACCCTGCAATGATCTCAAAAATGTGTTCCAATAAAGATAATATATGATATCAAATCCATAAAAACATCATCAACACAATGGGGCTACACCCCGCACAAACAGACCCTAGGAGTCTACCATATTCATCAAGAATTTGCGACTCTGTCGCCCAAATGGCGACCTCGAAGCTCTGGAAGAGAATTCCAAGAAACGACTCAACAACGATCCGGGACGGCAACACGACCTCGGGCTGGCGACAAACTTGTCGCACCTCGGTAGCACCACCTCTCCCACGTGTCGACACGGCTAGTGAACGAACCCCACTGACAAGCAAGACAACCAGAGTATCGTCCCTCTGGCATGGCAAGTTAAAACACCAGGGTGTCCCGTCCCTGAATGTTCCCAAACCAGAGCCTCAATGCTCCACTGAACCGGGCGGAAGATTAAACTCTGATGGCACATAACTCCCGACCAGCACACAAGACCATGTGCCCATAATCAAGTGTCGACCCACGGGTGGACATATCCATAAGAGCATTCCAACAAACAGATAGTGATAATACTACCTCTAAGCAACAATCACACACATACAAGGGAAGAAAGCAACAACTAGCATGTATGTGCGTGCATTCAATTACAGAGATGATCATGAAAAAAAGACATGCCAACGAATAGTATTCATCAAAACAAGAAACCCAAACAACGGGTGGAAGCTAGGTAAGAGTATCTTACCTCTAAACGCAATCCAACCAACCGATTTGTATCTGTCCTGACGAAGCTCAGCACTCCACATCGATATCTGGTAACTATAACCACAATTCAGTAATGGTGAACTATTATTATTAGTAATAATATTAATGCAGATTCCTAAAGTTGATGCGCAGTCCCAAAAAATAGATCATAACTTTTGATTATGGAACCCGTTTGAGTTGATCTAAGGCTCGTTGGAAAGATCTCTTCCACATCTTTCCAACGGTATATTATACGCCTGTATTGGATAACCAAAGGCTTCCCAGCTGTCCCTCGAATGGGACAGCCAGTCTGCAAGCCCTTAACCGACCCTACCTTGATTAATACTAACTCATCACCACCAGTTCTTTAATCTAAAATCAATAACTACAACCCATACTCTTGCACTAATACCCTAGCCATTACTAACTCAAATATCTCAGAGAATAACAGCAGCCAAGAAATCGTTTCATGTGTAATCCACCCTTATCATAACAACAGCCATGCATGAATCTCAAAAGATCAAAAACAAACTTCTCATCTAACAGCCTATACCTCTCACACATGACCATAAGAATCCTCTATCATTAACAACACCTCAACAGAGACTATTAGCAACATTCAAGTAATACAATCATCACGACCTCAATCATCCTCCATGAATGAAGTTTAAAAAGAACTCATGCAACTCTACCAGTTAATGAGAACCACAAACAACTCACCTCATAGAATTCATCTCAAAGTTAATCATGTATATGAGACTCTTGAAGATCTCCAAACAATCTATGCATGTTGTTACTTAACTAGCCTCCTAATTAAAACCTCAAGGACCAGGAGACTCACCAGTGATGACGGCCGAACGTGGTGCTGATCCCGTGGTGGAGACCCGGCATTGCCTCCCTTCCAAACTTCTCTCTATCCCTTGGTAATGGTGGCTCTGGCTATGAACGATGGAAAAGAAACGGCGTTAGGGTTTAGAAAGAACGTTGGGTTTTATAAGGCTCGCGGAAAATCCCCCACACAATCAGATCTCGTTAGCATCTGGTTTAAAACAAGATTTGGAGAAGCTTTTATCCTCATCTTCTTATGTAATTTTAGTAAGTAACCCATGACTTTAACTCTATTTGCACACAAGTTTCCATGTTCTTATGTAATTTTAGTAAATAACTCATGGCTTCAACTCTATTTGCACACAAGTCTCCATTATGAGATAAGGCACTCTCTTATTTAAACCCAGTATTTTCCAGGTTTTACAAATAAGTCCTCGTCTACTTGAACTAGAGAGAGGAAATATTTCTGTCAGGCCCTCCATAACTCACTAAATTCCTATTTAGTCCTTGAAAACCTCATTAACCATATTTAAGGTTTTATTCCACTTAATCCTTCCTTTTCCAAATAATACCATGTTTAGGGAATTCCTTCCATTAATAAAATAATTTAAACAATAAAACATCAAAATTATTCATAAAAACCTTGGGTTTTACACCCCATCGATGGTTTATAAGCAACTTCGCCCCAACATTGACATAACAATACACCTTCGGTTGGACTATGAGCTGCCTGAAGAAGCCATCGAAAAAAATATATATTAATCGAATATGAAGAAAAAAGAATAATGAGAGTGTAGAGTGAGTTTTTGTTGATGTGAAGGTGTGGGAAACTATAAAATGGTATTTGATATTTATATGAAAATTTCTAAATTTTTTTAAAAATTCATATTTTTTTCAATTTTATTTAATTTTATAAAAATCTATCTGATGAAATATATCCATTGTATTTATTAAAAAAATAATCTATGACATAACACTCAATCCATTGCTTTTTTAAAAATAAGTATTGGTGGGCCCCACTTCCACTGATCTTGCCAAGCAAAAGCTACCAGAGCGCCGACCCGATTGAGTGGGCCCCGCAACCCACCACGGCGCGGTTATAAGGATAAGTCAAATAGGACATGTGCAGTAGCTCGGATCACCATGAGTTTCACACAGTAGAGTTTATTTTATCATCCGTGGCTACATGGAGCCCACACAAAAAAGACTCACGTGCTTACGTGGGCACCCTACTAGGTAACCCACATCCTGTGCTCTCACCTTGCGTAGTGGAGATTCAACCCCAGGTTTTCTAGGTGTTGAATCCTTTATGCAAGGAACCTTTGCCGCTCGGTCAAGGGTCCTTTGTGCATTTTGAGCCATCTGTTGGGGCAAAAGGGTATGTGTTGTAAGTACCAGGGCGAGGGACAGGGTGGGGCGCCTGTCAGCTGTGAGGTCAGGTGAACTCGTTGTCCGAGATACCTCCGCCCTTCCTCCTCGGCCTAGGCCCGCCTCCCCCTCTGACCTTTCGCCTAAACCGGCCATCCGCCCGGGTCCATGAGGTACATTTGGGGGTTTGTGAGCCATTGTGGATGGAACTCTTGCTTAGAGAATGTATGCACTGGGCGGCTTGGCGATGATCACTTGGTCATTTATTTGCAGAAAAGGTATGAATGAGAAGTTTTTTGGTAATTAAAAGTCTTAATTGACTAATATATTCCCTCGAGTTCATAGTTCTACATGCAAAAGTTCAGTCCTAATACTAGATATCATTGCCTCGCAAATGTTCAGGCATTTCTTCTTCTATGTGATACTTCTCCTCTTCTCCTGTTGCTTTTGCCCTTTGGCCATTGTGTCCGCTATGGTGTTCTGCATCCTTGGGGTGTGTTTTACTTCCCAAGCTTCTAACATTGACAAAGATTGCTCTGCATCTGAAAGTGTTGTATCTACATTGTCCTCCGCCTCTATCCACCGCCCTTCGTTAATAATCTTGCTGCGACCGATATTATCCGTGAGGAGTTTACGCACTTCTCTTGCTCCTTTCTGAACCAATTCCTCCCAGCCCATGTAAGATGGCCTTCATTTCCCCTTCAAAGACCGATTCAGCTTCTATCTCTGCTTTGAACACTGCAGTAATACAAAGAGCTTCTATTAGTAAGGGTAATAAAGGCAATTCCTCGCTACCTTACCTTCCATGTTCCACGCAGGCATCTGGCCCACATTGTGTACTTGTAGTGCCTTCTTCTCCATGATTCCCTTTTTGCTCTACATCAATATCCAGGAGGGATATCTTTGTATGAATTCTGTTGCGCATGCAGTCCCATATCTAAAATCCTTTTCTGTATCCATTCTCTGTGTTTTGAAGATTAGATTGCACCTTGCTTTCCATATATATACCATAGTATATATGCAATCTGTAGCGGCTTCATCTTGACTCCCCGGATATTTGATTTTTCCCCTCTGCATCCACCGGCCCCAGTAGTATATTATCTCCCTTGTACCCCTTGTATTTGTAAAGATTTGTTGCAATTTCTTTGTGGATTCCAAATCTCCTGTGACCATCTGCACTCACGTAATAGATGTGGGATTGTTTCTTCTTAAGTTTACATCTTGAGCATAGGTCCCGTGGGCCAAAACCTCTTTTGTACATGAACTCTTTAGTTGGTAGCTTGCCATGGAAAAGTTTCCACATGAAGCATTTTATCTTTGGGGCCACATTCAATCTCCATAGCCGCCTCCAACCCTTCCAATCATGTATGATCTGAAATCCTCGTTATTTCCTTGTAAATTGCATTTGTTAATGACCGCCAGAGGTCCCCGCATCCATTTCCAAGTCCGGCTGTTAGGTGTGGATTTATCATTTTTCCGTAATCGTTGTATGCACTATTGCTACCAAACATTTCTTCAATCGCCTTCGTATCCCACTTGTTATTCCATAGGAGGTTACCAACCTCCAAAAGTATTTAGATCATAATTCATGTTAATGAAAGTGGGTTTACACATGATTGGGATGTCATATAACCATGGTTCTTGATCAATATGTGTGTGCAGAACAATTCATCAAGCGTGATTTTGTCTTTTATCATGCATGTCGCCTCGAAGTTATAGCTTTATAAATGGTTGATGTTTGTTTGTTAGTCTTAGGTTTCCATAAATTCAGCCCATATTTATGTATCATCAACTGTACTCCAAGACTTGTTTACTATGGTCTGAGAATATCAAAAACATGCTTGGATAAAAGTGATTTTTTCATTACCCTAAGATCCTTAAATCCTAGACCACCCTCGATTTGTCACTGGATACAATATTCCAGCTTTATCAAGTGAAGTCCTCTACGCTTGTCTCCTGCTTTGCCATATGAACCCCCTAATAATTTTTGTGAGTGTGTCTAAAATTGAGTCAGGTATGGCATATGTGTTGAGTCCATAGATGGGTAAAGCCATAATAGTAGATTTGGCCAAAGTTATCCTCCCGGCCATGGATAGGCTTTGAGACTTCCAGTGTGCCAATCTACTTTTGGCTTTATCCACCATTGGCTTGTAATATCTCTGAGGGATTGGTGAAGGTGCCATCCAACATCCCAAGTATTTAAAGGGAAAGCATCCTTGCTGAATATGGAGAATATCAAGAATGGATTTTTTAAGTCTAGTATTCATCCAGGAGGGAAAGAAACTCTCTGATTTACCAAAATTTGGTTTTTGTCCTGTTAGGTCTGAGTAGAGGTCCATACACATCTTAATGGTCCTGGCATTTTTCCTGGTGGCTTTACAAGCAATTAAGAGATCATCAGCATATAGGCTATGGTTAACCTCTCTATTGTTGCTGACCTGGATCCCTTTTAGCATCCCAATATCACTGGCCTTATTGAGTAATTTAGTCAGCACTTGGGTTATAAGGATAAACAAGTATGGAGATAGTGGGTCTCCCTGCCTAAGGCCTGCCTTGGGTTTAAACCACTGTCCAACCCTTCCATTAATAATAAAAGCCATAGTATAGGATTCAATGCAAGCCCTGATCCAATCAATCCATAATCTAGGAAAGTTCATTTGCATAAGCACGGCATATATAGAATCCCAACATACCACATCATATGCTTTTTCCATATCTATCTTAAGCATCATCATTGGGTGGTCTTTAGTGTTTTTCTCTAGAGAATGAACAAGTTCTTGAGCCATGAGTATATTGTCAAATATAGATCTACCATGTACAAAAGCTGTTTGTTCTATTCCAATAATACTAGGCAGTACCTCTTTCAGTCTGTTAGACAAGATTTTAGTGATAATCTTGTAGTTTGTGTTGCATAGGGATATAGGTCTGAAATCCTTAACTAATGAAGGGTTTCTTTTCTTTGGGATTAGACAAATGTGGGTCTTGTTCCAACTATTTGGCATTTGTGCTTTTTCAAAGAAATGCATGATTGATTTTGTAACAGAATCACCAATTGTGTCCCAAAAAAATTTGAAGAATTCCACATTCAAACCATTTGGTCCTGGTGATTTGCCATTAGCCATAGATGTCATAGCTTTAAAGATTTCATGCTTTGAGACAGGTTTTATCAGGTTTTTCTGTTGATCTAGTGATAATGTGGGGAGATCATCAGGCATACTCTTAATTAGGTCTTCTTTATCAAATTTCTTCTCAGGGTTCCATAGTTTTGAATAGATTGTGATAAATTCATTGTCCATATCAGAAAACTCAGTTATAATTTGATTAGATTCTGTCATTAGGTGATTAATCCTATTATGTGCCCTATGGTTTTTTGTAACTTGGTGGAAGAATCTTGAGTTGTTGTCCCCATCTTGAAGCCACTGACATCTAGATTTCTGGGCCCAGAAAATTGTATTTTGTCTTACTAATGCCTGGTGTTGATTGTATAGGCTTCTTAATTGTAGTTCAAGGTTGTTGTTTCCTGGTTTTGAGCATTGTTCTATTTCTTTTTTAGTGATCTGTTCCTCTATATATTTGATTTTCTGGTCCAAACCTTGATTCAGATTTCCACAGTTTTTAATTAAGTTTTTCTTAAGAGTGCAGAACTTATGGTTCAGGTTGTTCATTGGGTTTCCACTTGGTGTATGGTTCCAAGTTTCCCTTACTAAGTCTTAAGTGCACCTTTTGAGTGTAATCCTGTGTGTTTGCAATTCTGAATGGTCTTTTACCTATAGGTGCATTAAATTTGCATTGTAATAAGATTGGGCAGTGATCTGATTGACATTTAGGCAAGTGTTGGATGGTATATGAGGCTATTGCATCATACCATTTGCTATTAACTATGGTTCTATCCAGCCTTGCCCAAATTCTGGCTCCTCCATTTTGGTTGTTACACCAAGTGAAGGGGAAGCCAATGAATTTGGGCTCAGATAGATTGTGATTTATAATGAAGGAGTTGAAAAGTTCAGATTTCATACCTGTTCCTCTTGCCACAATTCCTCCTCTTTTCTCTGAAGCTTCTCTTATTGTGTTGAAGTCTCCAGCAATTATCCATGGTTCCTCAATCTTTGCAATTCTACTCAGTTCCTCCCATACTTTCCTTTGTTCTGCTACTATCCGTTTATTTGTAGGCCACAATGGAACCCAACCATGGTTTTTTATTTTCTATGGTTAATACTAGGTGTAGTACATACCTTGAATTAGCAATTGGGGTAATAATTCCGCGGCCTTTTCTCCATAAGGTTATAATGCCTCCCGAGTATCCTTCACCGATGATAGCCCAATGCCAATTCCTCGCAGTAAATTTTTGCATATTCTCAGGTATTCTAGGGCTATTTGCCCCGGTCTCCAACTAAACAACAAATTGAAAGTCTATGCAATGACATCATATATTTAATTCTTTTGAATGGTGTCCCTTTCCAGAGGAACCTCTACAATTCCATACAAGCAAATTCATTGACACAATAATAATTATTTAAATTAAATCATCAAAGGATACTTCAGAGCCATGAGTGGCCCTTCCGCCTTCTTGATGACTTTTCGTGGCATCCAGAGATGCTCTTTCTTCCTTGTTTCTCCTTCCATTGCTTTTAAACTTGGCCGCCAACTCCATAGAATCATCAATTTCCCCTTCTTCTTCCGGTGAATTCCATATCTTCTTTTCCCCGAAAGCACTCCGCATCGTGTGCTTACCAGAGCTGAATGAGAATTGGGGATGATATCCATTTCTAGGTCAGTACTTTCATTTGGTTGTAACTCTGGTTCCCGGATATTATTGACATTTCCTCGAGATGCACTGTCATTTGATGATCTCATGAGGATTGGCGGATTCAGCTGTGGATTTGGCTCAGTGGTTTGATTTATTGTGCCTCGAGATCTAACTTCTCCAACCGGTTTAATCGGGATCGTTAGATTTGGTAATTCTGCATTTGTTTTTTTCCATTATCTCACTATCTGGGAAATAATCTATTAAATCAAAGTTTGGGCGGTCCAAATCTATTTTTTCCTTTTCTTTCCTCTGATGGTTCAGATTTATCCTCTCTGTGGCTATGTCTGGTGACCGTTGATACGCTTCTTGTGGGCATCGGTCACGGGTTTCCTCCATACCTCTTCCATCATACTTTTTACCGTTGACTTCTCTGACATCTCTGTCTGTCTGTATGTCTGTTCCCTTCTTTTTCACGTCACCGCTTCTTTGGTTGGGCAAACGGTCACCTATCACGTGAGAATCAGTCTCGTCGCACGTGATCGTCTTCCCCGATGGGCCTTCGTTTGCTCGTTCGTTCACCTCCTTCTGCTGACGCCCGGAGCCTCGTTGTGCACCTTTACCCCATTTCTGTAAAATCCAGGATTTTTGGGGGATTATTATTATTATTATTATTTTTTTTTACATATAATTTCTTTATGGAATTGATTAATAAATGATAGTCCCCAAGGTTGGATTAGAATGAAAACTTTAGTTGGAATAAAAGTTTTCTAAATTCTTCAATTAATTTGTTAGATAAAGAGTTTCCCCAAACTTGGAATTAGTTGGACTTCATTAGAAAGAGGGATTAAATGAATTAATGCCTAAGTTAATGTTAAATGGGGCTGTTAGGGGCCTTTGGATAAATTCAGAAAATTGGAGGACTTAACAGAAATTTTGACCATCTCACAGATTTTATATAGCCAGGGACTTGAGAATAATTTTTAAGTAATTGAGGGTTCTTTACTAAAATAACATGAGATGTCATCTCTCTTGTATGCAATTTAAATGAAGGTGAGGGACTTTATTATAAATCAGAGTGTTTGAATTCAAAAGAGAATAAAATAATGATAATAAATATGAATTTAATTTAAAGGCTTCATGATTGATGGGATAGCAAGATTTGGTATATATACATATATATAGTAAGAGATAAATACAGGCAGTGAAAGGTTTGATTAAAGGATGATGGTATTGGTTTGGCCCCACATGTAAAGATATTTAGATATATATATATATATATATCATGGGAATCCACGTGCATGCATGAAAGTTGAATGGGTTTTTGCATAAAAGGGTGTTATGCATGCATGCTGTTAAATATATATATATATATATATATAACTACTATATAGAGAGAGAGAGAAACCTTATCTCTCTAACCTGATTTTCTCCAACGAGATATGAATTATCGGCCAGCCGGGATAGGTTTTAAAAACGGGAAACAAATCACGTTAAAAGATACATACCTTATCCGTAGATCCACACAGCACCTATAAGAGGGTAGGGAAACCGAGAACCCCAGCAGCCTTCAACTAGCCAGGCCACGGCCATCGAGATGAGGAAGGGAGAGGGACGCTCTTCCGTCAGCCGACGGACTTGGACGAAGATCTCGCCAGCCCACCCAAGCGAGAAGGGGAAGAGGTTGTTCGCTCCTCGACTGGCCGTCCCCAGCCCAGTGTCCGTGAGTTCTCCTGTTCTTGACTTCTTGATTAGAAGTATTTGTTTCCCTTTAGGTTCAGAAGTGGGTCTGCATGACTGGTTTGAGAGGTTCAGGGTGATGTTATTGTAGCATTAAGGATTGGCCTTGGTTGCCAAAGAAAAGAAGGAACTGTGGCATGACATTGGATGGTGTGCTAAAGCCCTGTTGGGTTTTTTATTGTGATGTTTGACAGGAGGGAAAGCCGTAGAGTTTATAAGCTAGAGAAAAGAAGAGAGGGAAAGGTGTTGGAACAACAGATTAGAGAGAGAGTGAGTATGCCTTGAGCCTTCCTGATTATTTCTGAATGTCTTGTTATTTTATGTTGTTGTTGGGGCTCTGGGATAGTTTTAATCTAATACAATAAAGTGGTGATGATGCTTCGGTTGAGGTTAATTAAGATCCAAGTTTGAGAGGTTGTAATGGCTCGTGTTTGTTAAGAGGGACAGTGAGTAGAGTTGAATGTGTTGGAAGATGAGAGTTTGTGGTTTTCTTTTTAGAATTTAAGATGCTCAGGCTGGTGTGCAGATATTCATTTAGTGTTAAAGGTTATAGCTAGCAGCCTAGCACTTGAAGGAGTTTATTGAGGATTACTAGAGTCTATATGCTACTGAATTTTTGTGCATGATTTTATGTAGATACATGCACTTGCTTTGGCCTTGGAGTATGATTGTATGGACTGTGGGTGTCTGTTTGGAGTTTCGTTAGTTTACTTGGCTGTCAGTAAGCTTTGCTGCCACATCTGGTTGCATACTTTTGAGAGATGAAAAATGAGAAGGTACTCTAGGTACAAGTTAAATACCTTGGTGTTTGATAGATGATAGTGGGGATAATGTTGATGAGGTTTATGTGGTTTCAGAAGGATTCTGTTTATTAGTTGGCAGAGATTAATTAAAGGACAATGACAGATTAGTGAATGTGGTTGATTAGAAAGCATTTTTATTTATTTATTATTTTATTTTTCATGTTAACCTGTATCTTGGAGAAGATATTTTGGACCTTTGAGTCACTTGTAAATGGAGTGAACTTGGATGAGAATAACCTGTGGTTGTGTGAAGGTGAACCTTTTCCATGTTGTGTTATCATTGTGGATCTGGTCTGATAATCAATCAATAGTAGCATCAAGGTATGAGGTTTGAATTTTGACGTTTATTAGTACTACCATTGTAGTGTGTGAGTTCATAATACTTGAGAACTAGTTTCTTCTTATTAATAAATGGAGATTGATTGAAGGAATATATGAAAAAGGAATTAATGATTAGTATAATGGGACGTGAGGCTGCCATTCATTCATGAATGGTTGGAAGGAATTTCCTGAATTATTTTAATAGGAGTTTATTTGATTAAAACCTTAATTGTGGTTAATGGAAGCTGGCTTAGGATAATATGGAGGTTGGTTTTGAGAGGTGAGCTTGACTTGTTTGTAAATATTTCAAATTGATTTGTTTTGTCAATATATGAATTGACAGTAAATGGATTGGGCCGGTTGTGGAGGTAGTGGCTTGGTTGGGGGGTATTAATTATTTTTGAGAAATAATTATTTGATTTAAATATGGATGGGTTGGCTTACATTAGTTGGGTTTGTTTTAGATGGGCCGTGGGCCGGTCTAGTGAAATACGAACAAGGGAAATAATTTTATATTTTATAGTTGGTTTATTAGAGGCCTTGAATTATTCACGGGATGAATGTATTCGATAATGGGCCGAGCCCATTTGGTAGAGCATGTATTATTAAGTAGATATTCTTAAACACTCGTACGTGTGTTGAGTATAGATTTGTGGTTATCAGGTATTGACAAGGAGCGTTGAGCTTCGTCGGGACAGATTCAGCGCATCGGTGGGATTGCGTTTAGAGGTAAGTCACTCTTGCCTCGCTTCTACCCATTGCTTGGGTTTCTTGTTTTGTTGAATGCTGGTTGTTGGCATGTCTCTCTTTGTGATACTTGTTGTTTTTGGATACATGCACATACATGTTTGTTTTGCTCTCTTTCCTCGTATGTGTATGATTGGTGTGCTTGTGGTAGTGTTGTTACTACCTGTTTGTTGGAATGCTCGTTGGACATGCCCTCCCGTGGGCCGACATTTGACTGTAGGCACTCGTGGTGCTTGTGTGCAGCTAGGTAGGTATCGCGCCGGAGCGAAGCGGGCTCACCGAGCATAGCCTCGTTGTCCGGCATGAGACCATGGAGATACGCCATTGACTTGTGTACCGGCCGGGTAGGTTTGTGCCAACCGAAGCTTCGCTCTCCCGCCTTGATTCAAAGGGAGCGTGAGTCTGATTTTGGCGAGAGCCGCCTGGGACGGACACCCCGGCGCTCCTAAGCATTCCCCGCCGAGAGGGACGATACTCGGTTGTCCTCGCCAGCTGGGTCGATCACCACCATGTCGACATGAGAGAGAGGTGGCGCTTACTCAGCGCGACAGTTGAAACGCTTGCGTTCTCGAGGTCGTGTTGTCGTCCCCGGGATCTTTGCCGAAGTTGTTTCTTTGGAAATCTTCTTCAGAGCCCCGAGGGCTATTACCGGGACGTGAGTCATACCGTTGCAGATGTTTGTGGTAGACTCCTAGGATTTGTTTGTGTGGGGTGTAGCCCCTTTGTTTGATGATTCTTTGATTGCTGATATCTTGTTTCATCTTGTGGCTTTGAGATTCTTGCAGGGTACTTACTGGGCTTTCCTTCCGAAAGCTCATCATTTTTTTTCCCTTCTCTCATTTCAGGTCCTGAGGAGTAGGTGACTCGAGCTCAGGAGATGTGCGAGAGTCGGGATGGGATATTTGCTGAGGTCGGAGGACCTCTTTTCAGTTCTTGTGTGAGATATTGGTTTATGACCCTGTAGGGCCTGGTGTTGTTTAGGGTATTAGACCCTTGTACTTTATTTTCCGCATTAACACTCTGATTTGTATTTGTTTATTATTGGATTAATAAACATTTGAATTTATTTTGTTATCTGCTATTGTTTACTTAGGCCTTGTACACGAGTGGGGCCCGTCTCCACTCGGGTACACGGCTCTCAGGTATCGCGTTCGAGGTCCCGGATCCTGCCTGGCGCTATAATTTCTTCCTTCTTCCTGCAATCATCCAATTGCCATATCCTGGCTCTTTGCGTGGATCTTTCTTTAGCTCTTCATTTCCTGATGTGGTGCTCGAGGGGTTTATCATATTCCTGTTCTCCTGTGTTCCAGCAGCACCAACATTGCCTCCTTGCTCCATCACCTGGCACCTTTCTGCACCGTGACCAACTATGCCACATTTATAACAGAATGTTGGTAGCTTCTCATATAGAATTGGGATGAAAAATCTTTTGGCCGGGGACTGTGCCCATATGCCTCTCTTCAGCGGTTTGGTGAGGTCCAACTCAACACACACCCTGGCAAATTTAGCTCGGTCCCCCACCAGGGTAGTAAGGTCCACCTTCACCACCTGGCCGATGTTGGTTGCCAACGGTTCCAGTGTTTCCACATCCATGTACTCCAGTGGCAGGTTGTACATTTGTATCCATATCGTTGCCGTAGATAGTTTTTCGTAGCATGCCTGAAAGTCTGGTTTCCATCTCAGCAGGTGTAGGACCATTCCATTAATCGTCCACGGCCCTTCCTCGAGGATCGTTTCCATCATCTTCTCTGTCTCGCATCGTATCAGAAAAAATCCGTTCGCCATATCAGCAATCATCGCCTCTCCGTATGACTCCCATACTCTGTTGCAACCTTCTCGAACCTTCTCGAGCGGCGGTGGTCGTCCGAGAAACTTCCCGTAGAGACATCCTTTCATCTTGGCCTGCACACGGTTCACCAGCTCCTCCTCCAGGATTACCGTGTCTGTGACCGAAGCCATCAGGCTGTCCAACAATGGTCCTGGCTTGAACGCTGCTTCCTCCTGTTCTGGCGATCTCTGTGCGACCACATTTGACCAAGAGCGCCTGTTTCCATTTCCTGGAGCTGTAGTCGCGTTTCCAGCGCCGCCACTTCTGTCAAGCTTCTTTGCTGCCTCCTCCTGTCTGAAAATGTTTTGTTTCTTTCCTTCAGCCACTGTCAGTTCCGCGGGCCCAACTATTCCCTGGTTGTTCTCCACACCTGGATGTTTTTCAGGCCCCCTCGGAGCCATTACTCCCCCCACCCACCGAGGTAAGTGGGGGAAGCTCTGCTGTATTTCAGTGAGCAGTCGAAATCTCCTTAGAGCGCCTCAGAGCTCAATCGGGGGAAGCTCTCATGCGATGAATGAGAAGTTGATGGTTGATGTGCTGAAGGTTGGAGTCAGTGTAGGGGTGAAGGTGTGTAGTCCTGTGAAGGAAGAGAGGACGTTGGTGAAGAGGGAGGAGATAAGGATGGCTGTGGAGGAGGTGATGGGGTGTGGAGAGGAGGCGGAGGTGAGGAGGAAAAGGGTTGAAGAGCTTGGAGAGATGACCAGGAGGGTTGTTCAGGAGAGTGGTTCTTCATTTCAAGATATGGACAGCTTGATTGAGGTGTTAATGGAGATGAAAACATGGTCTGCTGAGGTTCATGGTGATGTTGTTAATTAGAAGTCAAACATTTGTGATTCATTTATCTTGTTTAATTTATTGCCACCCTTTTTTTTATAACCGAACTCCGAAGATGAATTATTATTTTATGTTTTATTAGTGTATGAATTATTTCTCTAGCTAGTAGCCTCTCATTTTCTTAAGAAAAAAATAATAATAAAGAAACTTCAAGGATTGTTTGACCGACATTTTTATAAACTATTTTCATTTTTTTTGGACAAAGAAGAGTGGAGAGTGGAGAGTGGAGAGTGGAGAGTGGAGTTATAATATATTTGAATAAAAAACCAAAAAAACGTGCAGTGGGATTTTTTTTAAGTATTTTATTTTAGTGATACAATATATTTAAAGAGAAAGTGTGTAAAGGACGTAAGATGACATCATCTTTTTTTTAATAATAACTATATAAAAAAAATTAAATTAAAAACAATTTAAAGACCACGAGCTTCATGTTTTGTGAAAATTAAATTGAAGAGCTGAGGATGTACAAGTAATGAAATGTAAAATTACTTATATATAATAAAGTAATATATTTGATCCAAAATAAATATTATTTTTCCAATTTCTACACTTAGCTCTCACAACTAAAGCTTGAGATTCTAAAGCCGCCTCAGCTAAAGTTGTCAAACGGGCTAAGTCGGCATGGCATAGGCCCAGCATAGGGTCGGCTCAATAGAAAGCCGCATTTTTCGGCCATTAAAATTAAATCCTTAAAAATGCCATAATTATGCCTGGGTTAATTTTAAGGATTTATGAAGGATTAAACTGCATATGATAAGAGTAAGGTTAACTAACCCCTTTTGGAGGACTTGAATGCAAAAAAAGGCATAATTAAATACCCATGAATTTTAGTAGTTTGGGGTTGAATTTGGAATTTATCTAAATGTTTGGACTTGAGAGAAAAATTTATTTTCTCAATGGAAAAAGCTGAGAAATGGACTGCATGGAGATTTTAAAAGAAGCTGGATAATTTTGCAAAAAGTTTTGACTCATGCATGAGTATTACGTGGGTAAATTCTGAGAGACTTTGGTTTAAAACCCAAGGCATTTTACCTTAGGGGTGCAAACTAGTGTATTTTGGTGCAACTTAGTGTATTTTGGGTGTGATCGCACCCAAAGCAACTCAAGGCCCAAGGTCTCATGGAGGGCACCTTATTACGTGGGGTTTTATAGAGATGATTTTTTACTAAAAATGTCATAACTCATGCATGTACATAATTTTATTATTGGAGCAAATTTAGTGGTAATTTTATTTTGTATTTTAAAATATTATTATTAATGTATGATTTTGAATTTTTAATTTATAAAATTTTTGTTATACATGAATTTTTTTTTTAACTTGTAGCTCGCCCCACTCCCCCAACCCCCCTCCGCCCCTGGTAAGTACTCTTTCATGTATTTCAAATTACAGTGTAAGTGTAATTACATGTAACTTAAATTACTGTATTTTAACTTACATCAAGGTTATTCATTTTTCTATAATGAAAATGATGTATTTAATTTTTCACTATTTGGTTTAATGTAAGTTCATCCAGTAAAGTAAGTGGTGAGGTTACCCCTATTATCTATTTTATATATATATTGGTAAATGTAGGGGTTTTCTGTAAAAGACACTTGGATTTTGGAAATTTTCAGTAAAAAATGATACAATGTTATGTAATTTTATAAAAAGACCCTTGTAATAATTTTGATAAATTGAGGGGGTTTTTTTGTAAAATGACATCAATGTTAGAAAGTACAAAGTTCGGTAATTTTGTAAAAAGGCCCTTATAATAAATTTGGTAAATTGAGAGATTATTTTAACCAAATGCTTTTACTGCATTTTAACTCATGGTCAATTTTATCAGTAAGTCAAATGCAAAGAAAGTAGCCAGATGTAAAATAAAGCTTACATATGTCAAACTTTTACAATAAATCAAACACTCAAAAATAAAATATACCCGTAAAATATGTTACTTCATTGCACTTTACAGTAGAACCAAATAAAATTCCTTACAAACGAGAGGTTGAGGGTTCGTGTGGGCCTGTGGCATGCTTCTAGCAGGGTGTTTATATTTATATATATATATATATATATATATATATATATATATATAACTTCTCTTAATCTTATTTAAAGCTCCAATACAGACATTTTTAGACCAAGGAAGCTACAATATAATTATGAATAATAAGAAGAACATCAGCAAGAAATCCAAGAAAGAAGTTTTTTTTTTCATTTTAGGGTGCTGTTCATTGGATTCTCCTGTGTGTCATATAAACATTGACCTCATTCCTTGTCTTCCTCATTGGGCTGAAAAAATCCAACCTTTTCCGATGTGAGCTCTCTTTTGCCTCCTCTTTCAATTACTTGTTGTTATTGCTGTTGTATATGGTTTGTTTGTCACTAGGTGTGATTTCTTTCTCTTGGGATGTTTCTGGTTCAAAGGGAGAACACATGTTTATAGTCAATGGACCCAGAGCAGCTGAGGGGGTATGGCCACCAGTGGATTTTATCGCGGACTACTTCAAAAGCATTGAATCATTCCCCGTTTTTAGCCCATCTTGAATCCATTCCGTTTGAATTGGTGCTTTCTCCATCACAATTATTGTAAAGAGACATCCACAATACTTTTTGATCAATGCGACAAGTCAAGACTCCGTATGGATAAATCAAAGATGGTGACAAGTGACACTATAGCCTCTCTACCGTGATAAACCCGAGCCTCCTGCCCCACGCGCAGGAACCTCGCGACGCTGCAGCAGTGTACTAATCGCGACCTACACATAACCACATCCTCAGAATCCTCGGCTGCAATGGAGATTCAACCGCGCCATCTCCCATGCTACAGAGTGACCTTGTCACGCCGCTAACATACACCTTTGGCGAGACATCCACAATACTTAACCTTGGACAATTTTTTGTGAAATTCTATGTAGGCTTATTGAATGATAATCAAATCGTAGTACCATAACCTAGGGGAAGTCGAATCCCCGTTGCCTCCTTGAAAGAGAGATGTCCTGAACCGCTAGACAATAGGGGCATATCAGCTCGAGGTAAGCCTCAAAAAGAGAAGAAAAGAAAGATCAAAAAACAATAAGCGCCATCTTTTGTTGTTAAATTCTCCAATTCTTTATATAATGATGTTGTATCTGTTGATTTTCATCTATGGTGGCTTAAAAATGAACTTTGAAGCTAATAATCTACTATCAATTGTTGTTTGGTGTTCAGAAATGGAATTTGGTGTTGGTCCATGGATTCTGCAACTAGTGATAGCTATGGAATCTGTAAAAGTTGAAATTTTGCATCATTTTCATTTTATATTCTGCCAGTGTGCACAAAATTACACTTTTTTGCTCTTTTAGGGTAATGGATGGGGTACATCAGTCACATACTTTTTTTCCTAAATTTTTTTGGCACTTGCAATCTCTTGAAGAGATTATTAACTTGCCTGATAAAGTGGGTTTGTTTATCATAAGTTTAATTTGTAAGATATCCTTTGCTTAGATATTTTTTAATTTCCTGCTTCTGGTGGTTTAATGAGTTAAATTACTTATCTTTTGATGCATGCCATGATGCCTTGATTTACCATCAGTTTATGGGACAAAAGATGGAGTAGTTAGATATAGACTAACAAAATAACGTTTTAGTGAATTAAAATTATTTTTTTTCTTGAATTAGCTGAATGATAATAGGTAGAATCTGAAATAAATGATATATACATTTAGCAAACATAATTTAATCTTTTGCTTTGCTTCTAAGATATTATATTTGACATTCCTGAAACACCCAAGTCCTGTATAGATCTTTAGTCATATGTGTTATGTCTGAGTTAAAAATGATACATGTCATGTTCTCATCATTTCTACCTGTTTTGCAGCCTGGGTATCTAAGAGAACTACTACCTGATTCAGCCCCTAAACATCCAGAAAGTTTGGAAGATGTTCTCAATGGTGAAGATGATTTGTTGACTATCATCAAAATTACTTATGATCAGACAAATGATTTTGTTTTATCTTCTCATAACACTTGCAGATGTGTATCAAAGATAATCCCTGGTGTGACTCATTGGCATGGTCCTGCTTATTTTGCTTATCATCCCTCTAATAGCAGCACTGCTGGATTGTTAGGGGAAATTCTCAGTGCTGGTTTTAACACGGTTGGTTTCAGTTGGGTAACCTCTCCTACTGCAACTGAACTGGAAGAGATTGTTTTGGACTGGCTTGCTAAGATGCTAAAAGCTTCATAGAATTTCTATCATCTGGTAATAAATCGCTTGTCTCCATGCAGGATGCATGTCAGTCTACAATTAATGCATTAACCATCAATGTCCATATCTCCTTGGCATGAATTAACTTCAAAATTTTAATTACAATTAATGTCCATATCTACACATTTACCATCAATTTTCTTGCACCAAATGCGGATGTTTTGTCCTATAATACATGAAGTTTTAGAATATTTTACTAAATTTTTAATGCTAAAGTCATTTTCTAGTTCCCTGTTTTGAATGGAAACATGAGACTGGTTAATGGTTGCGTTTGACGATATTCTTTAACTAATTTTGCTCATCCCAATATCACAATGTCGAGCATCTTGCAGGGCAAGGTGGTGGATCAATGCAGGGCACACCTAATGAATATTCTTGTTGTATTATTGATGCGTGTGATAAAGCATTGAGGAAGATCGGAAATAATTCTCTGGAAAAACTTGTTTATGCTTCAGATCAAATACATTCCGCTCTTCAGAAAGCATGCCAGGTATTTGTGACTATGTTATAATTAAGAGTGTAATTAGATGCCCACCTAACCGAGGAAAATTAGTATTATTTTTCTAGATGTAAATATAAAAAAAGAGGCAACATATGTTGGTAAACTGTCTTACCTGCTTGGCTGCTTTTGATTGTAGAAACTAGACACTTATCAACTTGCCCAATTACTGTTGGACAGATTATATGTCATGATTTTGGCCATGGGCCCAATTTTTGTAGTATAAATTTTGTTATCTTTTGCTGCATTTACTCCCATTCGTCCATCACCATTATCACAATTTAGATCTGTACTTGATTAGGTTGAACAAAATCTTACTGCCCACACATCTGTTGTTTATATACTTATTTGTGTGACAATGATGAACTTTGGTCATGTTTGATAAACTTTTCTACTATTAGTGCTTTATATCACAGTGGATTGTAGAGATTTATCAAGAGAACTGTAAAATTACGAAGGTAGGCTCCAGTACAAATTATGCTTTCATTCCTAAATAACTTCATGAAGCAATAATTAATGATTTATAATCATGCTTAATTCCTTTTTTCCTCCATGCTACAGTAAGGAACACTAACCTGCCACTTTTATTCAGCATTTCTTTGTATCTCCAAGAAAATAGGTACGTTTTCCCATATCTTCTTATGCAGATATTAATCTATTTTTTATCAGACCGCACTTCAAAAAGGTAGATGTGAGGTAATATTTCCTTAAAATTGCTGAGAATTGATTTGTCCCATATCAAATATCCGAACCAAACATTGGGTGACCAGCTTTTTATGTGCCATTTAAATTGAAGGAACAGGAAAAACAAAGGGTAATATTACAAATCATAATAATCATATTTGTGAGTGTTATCAAGATACAACCAGCTTCATATACCAACAGTATCACGAAAAATTTTATTTTTATGATAAACTCGGACTTTCAACAAACAAAATTTTGAGATCTTGACTATTTAAGAATATTAGTATATGTTTTAGCAATTTCTCATCTCTGCTTCTGAGAGAGAGAGAGAGACAGAGAGATGGTAGTTTCAAATATTGTCCCATCAGTAAAAAAATATATATAATGGCAGATACCATTTGTGACCCATGGTACCATTGGGGTAAGTCTGGTGATTGTAAATGTAGTGATATTCAGTATGTGATTCTTGTCACCAAAATTAAGTGTGATGTTATGTGATTGCTGACAGATACCAATTGAGGAATTGTTGCAAAGTCCAATTAGGTTTTTAAGATTGCCGTTCCATGGGAGGATAGCTGATCCTTGAGATTCAAAGTGAAGCTGTTGCATTGGTGGAGAGGGATTTTGTGGAAATCCATGCATTGTTCCATGTTGAAGTACCAACATTGATTTGTTTGGTAACTTCAAGCATGAACTTTGGTTTAGTTATTTATATGTTGGAAAACAGGCGGATTCACTGTTAAGAAAGAGAAGGTGTTAAGGAAATAGCATGCCAGTTTCAATTATTCTAAAGCACTTGGCCAATTTTTCATGGTTCTCAAAGGAAACATTATTAGCATTGGTGGAGCATGTACATGATGGAACTGAACCTATATAAAGCAGAGCATCTGAGACCTGATCTCAAGAAATAATTATAAGACCAAATATGAAGTATGAACCAAAGCATGGCTCATGCATTTGATGATGATGTTTGTATATCCATCAAGTGACCAATTGTGAGTGCGTGGAAAGAGAGGCTGCTGGTTATTGTTGGTAGTTTTGGAGAAGACAAACTCTGAATAACTTGTTGCATTGTTGGACGAGATTGTGGATTGGTGTCAATGCATTTCATTGCTCCCAAAATCACTGCAAGCACTTGGTTTACGGCCACTTGATCATCAATATAAAATGGAAGGCGTGGATCTAGAATATCTTTCACTAAAATGCTTGATGATAAGCCGCTAATAAGATCACCGATGAATTCCATGCATCACTTCAAGTGCTACAACTCCAAAACTATATACATCACATCCTTCTGTCACCCCTCATTATATATAGGCAAGCTCTGCAAATAAAAGCAAGCACAAACTACTTGTTGAAACAATCAAATACCTTCTAGCGATACATCTATATATTAAGTTGTTCAAGTATGGGCAATGACATACATACCTGGTGCCATGTATCCATGTGTGCCTGCAAGCATGCTCCAATGTGATGAATCATAACTTAGGAGTCTAGCAATGCCAAAAGTCTGAAATACAAGCCTTGTGTACTCTTCATCCAAAAGAATATTGTTGCTTGTTATGTCCTCGATGAACTATGGGTGGAGAACAATAATGATGCAAATAAAATAGAGCTTCAGCAATGTCTCTAACAATGTTCACTCTTTGATCCAATCCAACTCTATAGCTCTTTCAGACCTCAAAATGGCACCCAGACTTCCTCTCTCCATATACTCATATGCAAGAAAGTTGAATTGGTTGGTAGAGCAGAAACCATAGAGCCTCACAATATTCCGATGCCGAATTTGAGTTAATGCTTGTATTTCGTTTCTGAAAGCTTGCTCACTTGCTTGATCTTCTATTTTCTGAATTTTCTTGACAGCAAATGTCTCACCAGATGATACTGTTGCTACATAAACAGTGCCACAACCTCCTACTCCAATGCGATATTTGTCATCAAAATTCTCTGTTGCCTCGATGATTTCCTTATATGCTTCTTTCCCATTGAAGTTCCAAATTGTGAAGATACCTCCATTAACAGCTTCAGCAGTTTCAGTTGCAGTGTGTTTCTTCCTCTTGCAATAGGGTAGAATGATTGCAGCTATTAGGAATAAGAGAAATAATAAGCTGGCTGTGGGAATAATAACACAGATAATGACTTTGAGGCGATGCGTGATTTTCTTATCTCTGCTTCCCCAAGAGGATGGAGCACAAGGAGGCAAGCCATGCACTTCACCACATAAGCCCTTGTTGTGGATGAACCACTCAATCGGTGCCTTTTGAAATATGTTGTTTTGAGGAACAGGACCATCAAGAAAATTATAAGATAAGTCTATTGATGTCAAGCTTCTCATGAGCTGAAAAGATGATGGAATGCCACCTACCAACTCATTGTGTGATAGATTCAACTTTTGTAGTTCGGTTAATTTACTGAGTTGTGTTGGTATCTCTCCGGTGAACAAATTGTCACTCAAATCTAGAACATCATGCAAATTCAGATTACCAAGTTGGAAGGGGATGACTCCAGTTAGATTGTTTCTGCTCAGCATCACCATGCTCAGTTTAAGGCAATTCTCTATTTGTACGGGTATTGTTCCGCTCAAATTGTTGCTTGACAAGTCTAGAAATTGTAGTGAAGCCAGGTTTCCGAATTCTGCTGGTATGGTTCCTGAGAGATGATTGTTGCTCATGTTCAAATAAAATAAGTAAGATAATCTTGATACTTCTCTTGGTATCTCTCCCACCATATTGTTGGAAGAGATGTCAAGTCTTTGTAGCCTGGATAGTTGCCCGATTTCAAAAGGTATCGGTCCACTGATCATGTTTCCAGAGATCTCGAAACTTGTCAAGTTGAGACATTTTCCCCAAGATGATGATAAAGTGCCAGATAATTTGTTAAAGCTCATATCAATGAAATAAAGATGTGGATGAACCCCAAAGCTCAACGAGACATCCCCTGTGAACTGGTTTCTATCGAGTCGGACCCTGACTAAGTTGGAACAATTCTTCAAATTTATGGGAATGGGACCTTGGAAACTATTATTTGACAAAATGAGATGTTCAAGAAGTCCTCCCTTGGCCAAATCTTGGGGCAGATTACCAGAAAGACTGTTGTTGGACATGTCAAGATGAATTAAATTCTTAAGGTTTGCAATTTCATCAGGTACTGAGCCAGAGAGATGATTGTTGAGTAATCTCAAGTCGGTGAGACCTTGCAAATTTCCAAGAGACAGAGGGATTGTGCCTGAGAGTTGATTTAACTCAAGCCACAACTTATTGAGCATGATCAAATTCCCAATGACAGAAGGGATGGATCCAGAGATTTGGTTATCGGCAAGAAACAATTTCTCAAGTTTTGTCAGGTTTCCAATGCCATGTGGGATGGAACCAGTTATTTGGTTTTTCGCAATGTCGATTTCCCTCAAGTTCAGAAGAGTCCCAATCTCATCAGGTACAGAGCCGGTGATCTGGTTTCCCCACAGGTTGAAAATTTCAAGCTTGGTCAGGTTTCCAATCCCATGAGGGATGGAACCAGTTACTTGGTTTAGAGATATGAATAACTCCTTCAAGTTCACAAGATTCTCAACCTCATGAGGAATGGAGCCGGTAATGTAATTGCCCCACAAGTAGAGCATTTCAAGATTGGTCAAGTTACCTAGACTGGGTGGGATGTGGCCGTTTATATTGTTTTGGTTGATGTACAACTCTTTCAGATTCACAAGTTTTCCTAACTCATTGGGTATGAGCCCGGAGATTTGATTGCCAGCAAGGCCTAAACTGTTGAGTTTGGTCAAGTTTCCAACACTGGCAGGAATGGGGCCTGTTATATAGTTGTTATATACTATGTCAAATTCCTTGAGGTTCACAAGATTATGAATCTCAACAGGGATGGAACCTCCAAGGTTGTTCCCGGACAGGTAAAGGAAGTTGAGTTTAGTTAAGTTTCCAAAGACACTAGGGATGGGACCTATAAAGAAGTTTTGGGAGAGGGACAAACTTTGCAAGTTGCTGAGTCTACTTATCTCCCTAGGGATGGTGCCTGAAAGATTGTTGCCATTGAGGTGTAATCTCTCAAGTCTAGTAAGATTAGCCAGTGATGAAGGAATTGAGCCACTTATCTGATTGTTGTGGGAGAGATCAAGAGAAATGAGCTTGGAGAGAGATGAAATGGCTGCAGGAATGGACCCGTGGAGATTGTTGGCAGTGAGGTTGAGATCCCGGAGTGATGGCAGAGCTGAGAAGTTGAGAGTCTCCAGCTTCCCATCCAGTCCCATCTCTCCCAGTTGGATCCTGGTGATGGTTGTTGCCCTAAGATGAGGATGAAGAAGAAGATATCTGCATGTAATTCCAGTCCAGTTGCATGGGCTTGTCTCAAATGTCCAGGAGTTGAGGAGGTGTTGTGTTTGGAGGGTGGCCTTCCATTGGAGAAGAGCTCTCCCTTGGGATTCAATCTTAGAAGAAGCTGTTGCCATGGGAACAACATTATAATAAACATTGGAGAAGAGTAGCAGTGGGAACAGCAGCGGCATAAGGGATTTTGTGGGAAGCCATGATTCCATGTTGGAATTGTATAATTAATTCCTGGCTAGCAAACCTCTCTATGTATCTTCTGGAGGTTAAATAGTAGGCAGTATTTGATTCACTTATTATTTATGTTATCATGAACTTGAATGCCGTGCAAAATACTTTCCGACTTTTCTGAGTTGACATCAGGTCATCGAACATTTATAATGGTAGGCCACCAGGATAGCAACCATGCATCAAGATTTCCAGGTCAAGTCTCTTGCATGTGCATGCTAGATATCAACTTTACCACATATCATATGCTTCTAAATTCTAATCCTTACGACCGAGTCGACTTCCTGGAAAGCGTGTTCCACGGAGTTGCGTATGGAAGAGATGAAAGCAAATGCATCTATCATGCTTAAAAAAAAATTCCGTTTTTTATAAAAATAAATAAACTATATTTTATTAATAATTAAAAACAAGCAATTGAATCTTTCACTCCCCCACATCAGCTCCGAGCCATTTGAAGTCTCTGACTTCCACATTCCCAGAGGTTTGGTCTCACCCGCTGGAGTTCGATCCTAGTCGGTTTCTCCCAGGAGGGAAGCACACTGAAGTGGATGTGGGGAACCACTTTGAGCTGATCACGTTCGGTGTTGGGTGCCGGATATGCGACGGAATGAGGCTGGGGCTGAGGATGGTGCTGTTGATGGTGTCGGAAAGAGGAAATTAAATCCTAATGGTTCAATAAATAAGTTCAAAGCTAAATTAGTTGTAAAAGTATATAAGCAAAAACAAGGAATTAAATAGACTATATATTTTGACACATACACTTCTGTAGCTCGAATTTCTATAATTCGAATGTTAGTCGCTTTGGCGTCTATTCACCAGTTGGTTGTCCATTAAATAGACATGAAAACGGCTTTCCTAAATGGTGACCTAGAGGACGAGATTTTGATGAAAGTTGCAACAAATAAACAACCAACAGACATGAGCAAGAAAACAGGAGCAAAGAATACGGTTGAAGTTTTCATATCTTCATTCATTTATTCATTCTTTTTTATACTCACTTGGAGCAATTCATTACAATTTATAGAATTTCACCTGATTATGAAAAATAAGGAAAGAAATTATATAATATGGAAACATTTCAAATAATTCAAAGAAATCCTCTAACTAAGGAATCCTCAAATCAAGTAAATTTCCAATTATATAGATCTTCAATCAAGCTGATTTTTAGCTGATTTCCAATCAATCAATCAATCTTCAACAATTAGATAGATCTTCAATTAAGCCGATTTTTAGCTGATTTCCAATCAATCAATCTTCAACAGATTTATATGGAACAACCTGAAGGGTTCGTTCTTCCAAGCCAAGAAAAGAAAGTTTGTAAACTTGTCAAATCTCTTTATGGCTTGAAGGAAGCGCCTATGTAATGGCATGAGAAGTTTGACCAAATAGTTCTATCCTATGGTTTTAATGTTGTTGATGTAGATAAATGTGTATACCATAAATCTCATAACAACATTACAGTGATTATATGTCTCTATGTTGACAACATGTTGATCTTTGGATTCATGTGTTGAAGAGACAAAATTATTTTTATCTTCTGACTTTGATATGAAAGATCTTGGGGAGGTAGATGCAATTTTAGATATTAAAATTCTTAGAAAGGAAAATGGATTGATGCTTTCATAACACCATTACATTACAAAGATATTTAAGCGTTACAATCATGTTGATCGAAATCCAATTTCTACCTCATTGATCCAAATATTAAGTTAATAAAAATAATGGTCATCAGAAATCTCAATTGGAGTATGCAAGTGTAGTTAGGAGTCTTATATACGCAATGAATTGCACAAGACCCTATACAAGCTTATGTTGTAGGAATGCTATGTAGATTTACAAGCAATCCAGGAGAAGAACATTGGAAAGTTGTTTCAAGAGTTCTTTTCTACCTAAAGAAAACCATAAATTATGGTTTATATTATCAGGGATATCCCGCTGTACTAGAAGGGTATAGCGATCTAGTTGGAATAATATAAAGTCAAAATCCAAGTCAACTACTGGATGAATTTTTATTTTAGGAGGTCCTGCAAGATCTTGGGGATCCAAGCAAAGCGTGTATTTCTTATTTAACTATGTTATCCGAATTCATCGTGATTAACCGAGATACATGTAAAGAAGCCGAAAGTGGCTTCAAAACTTATTTATAGACATACCACTTTGGAAAGAACCTATCCCTGCAGTTATGATTAATTGTGATAGCAAGTCAATGCTATATAAAGTCTCAAGTAAGTCATATAATGGAAAGTCAAGACATTTGAGTCCTAGACACCAATTTTTGAGACAATTACTCAAGAAGAGAGCAATTACACTCGACTATATAGAATCGAAGGCAAATCTGGCAGATTCTTTGACGAAAGGACTAACTAAAGAGATGATTTTAAAGACATCTAAAAGAATGGGGCTAAGGTTAATATAACTCAACCATGTTTAACGGGAACCCAACTTAAGCTCTTGAAATTATAAACTAAGTTCAATGGGTACAAACAAATTAAAAAGTTGGTTTAGCATGACACTAGAATTATAGCCTCATGCCTTTAGAAAGGTTGGATTATGATTCTTAATAAATCCACAAAAGCAATTGGCAGACTTGCTTAAAAGGAATTTACCTATAAGAGTGAGGAAGTGGGACGGCTTCCTATGAATGCTTGACCAACATTTTAGAGCACTCTTGAAATCAGGATATCAAGCACAAGGCCATAGATGTGTGAGGCAAGGAAACACTTTTTTTTCAGATGAAGTATGTATGACATCTCCGGCTCATCTACAAGAATCCTTGGTTTAAGATCTGTTCACCATAGTACCTTGATGTAGCTTTGAGTTACTAAGTGAAAGTTCAAGTCCAAAAGACACTTATCACCTATGTACTAAATCCATTGATAATGTATCGTTTTTCATTGTTTTTTGTTATCAAGTCAGTATATATTATATTATAAATTCTAATTTCCTTAATATTAAAAATAGGGGAGGATTATTGGATATTTTCAATATTTATATGGTTTTTTGGTTTTTCTCTGAATTGAGAGAATAAATGCATATGAAAGGGTATTCCCTTTCATTGGTATTGAAGGGACACTACTACACATGAAAGAATGTTCCCTTTCATGTATGACCATTTGCCAAAGGATGTTCCCTTTTCATGAAAGGATGTTACCAAGGGATGCAACCTTGTGATGAACCCTTTGGGACTCTATATATATCCTAGTTCTATGTGAGGCAAAGGACACCAACCATCAAAATTCATATTCTCTATTCTCTCACTCTCTCTTTGGTTCTCATTAATTGTTTTTTCTCTACATTATCAAAGACAAACATACAAGTGTTTTCGAGTTGAAACGAATAGTGCAAGTTCGCCTTTCAACAACAATCAAAGGGCTTCATTGTATCCTGAAGACGTTTCTCGCATACCCTGTTGCAATCGTGATTCTAATCAAAGGGGGAGAAATTCGTCTAAAAGAAAGCGTTGTCACCTTCGTGTCTTGAACCTTGTTTGTTTCATTCTACATCTTCCCTCCATTATTCCTTCATATTTTTCCAACAGTAGTTGCTCCCTTCCCCAAGTCGGTTTTGTGTCTTTGCTTGGAGAGCTCATTCTTCGACGTTTGAAGATGGTCGACGTCTGTCCATCCCTCATCGTTAGAGACTGCTCCCTCTCTGGTTGCTCCCTTACCCTCTTTGCCAGCTTTTTTGAAACAAATCTTGCGCTCGCGTCCTCCTTCACCTTAGCTCTAAAAACCAAGATAATTCCTAATACGATAAGCTTAGAATTTTAGCCAACTTTTATACAACAAATCTAAGGTTGAGGTCGTTTATGAATAAGAACTGTAAGAGCCGCCATGTTTGTGGCCTAATCAAATCCCTTAATTATTCCCCTAATTATGCTCGGATTAATTAAGTTTTCCTTGCTAGTTAATATGATTTAATAGTGAGGATTTAATAGCATAGTTGGCTATTAAAAGAAATATGGAGGCAAAGGACTTAATTATGATAACAAAGGAATGGAGGGCTTGAGTGTAAGATGCACTCTCTCATATGGTTAAAGTCAAGGAGGACTTGGCATGAATAGCTTAAAGCAAAATGGGTTTTTGTACAAAATGTGTACCACTACCCATGCATGAGTTGCCCAGCACGTGGGTTATTGTGGAAGAGATTTTAAAAGAAATAAATGAGAAACTAAGGGCTAAGATGCAAAGTTTTTAACATATCTCTCCCTTTAAATGAGAGGAGGCCCATGGATGTACAAGTAAATTAAAATGAAGCAAGGGATGCTTTACTAAAGGTGCCTTCTAGCATACCTTGGGGCCTTGGGTTGCCTTGGCCCCCCCCCCCTACACCCACACCCAAGGTGTAGGGCAAGTCAAAATTCCTTGGGTTGTATCCGAAGGAATGATAGAATTTACCTTTACTAAAATGCACGAGGCTAGCTCTACATTTGAATTGAACGGTTGATAAAACAATGGTCATGATTAACCACTAAATGAAGACAACGGCTTGGATGGAAGGTTGATGCTAACTAAAAGGCATCAAGTGGTTGTGATGATAACGTGTGAGAGTAGAACATTAAAAGGGAAACGATTTCTCCCTCTCTGAAGAATTAGCCACAAACCCTGATGCGCTTGGGAGCGCCACACGGAACAAAGGTTGCTGTTCATCATAAACGTGAAATGGATCCAAGGCAACAACGGAGCCTCGTCCATCAACTTCGCCACGAGGGATTGAACGCCCGCCGTTCATCTGGAACGAGAGCTATATCCAAGACACAATGAGTTCTTTCTCCGCCCGCCCCAACACAAATCCAAAGTGGTACGATCAAGCGGAATCGTCGCCGGTGATGAGAAGTGAGTAGCGATTGGACAATCGCTCAACTATAGCCTCGAAGCCCTCAAACCACCTATTAGGTGCCATAAGAAGCGCAACTTCTTCTCCAGGGCACTACGCACCTTCTTTCAGTTGAGAGAACAAGAGAGTGGACGTTGAACTGAGCTCTTGACACCGAGATCAACAACCGACCGATCGGAAGCTATTGTAGACTCGATGAGCACCTCCAGACCCCTGCAACTGAGTTCATAACTTCAAAAGTATTCATTTCATGCTCATGAATGCATGCATGGGTCATAGAGGAGTTGGAGGGAATCGAGTAAAGGGTCTAAGAGTGTTGAATCTGATTCGTGGGTTTTTGTGCATGTCCTTAGAGAGAAGGCATGAGTTTCATGAGCATATGATAGTATGATGATCACGTTATGGATTCTGGTCCTCATTGAGACAAGGTTGAGATCTGGTAGAGATTAAAAGTTAGTTGATAAATCATAGAGGTGGGGAGAAATGTCCACTAATACTATCAAATTCATACAAACAAATATGGGATTAGTGAGATAGGAGGCGTAACTTAAAAGCATTTTAATCTTACTTTAAGAGTTGAATGGAATGATGTTAGGAAAAAGGGGTTACTTGTAGAAGATGACTTCTAATTACCCCTAGACTCATGAAGTTGGTTAATGGGCAAAACCACTAATGAGATACTCGGGCCTACGTACAGGAATATTGAGGAGATTCTTATCATTAATGTAACACCCCTAAATCCGGGAGCTCCAGATCGGGTGCGTTAATCTTAAAGCATAGCTTAAACATACATAATCCGTACATAATTTATTACATCTCCCAAGATCATATCAAAAGTTTAGGAGTTTAGAAGTTTAGGACACTAGATAGATATTACAAACCCTTATACATAAACAAGATACTAAAAACATAGACTTAAACTCTCAAGTACTGTCAAGAGTCCTATTTCGCAACTTCCTTTCTTAGACTTCTAGTTCACCTGGGGTTGAAAATCAAAGAAACAAAGGGGTGAGTTGAAATAGCCCAGTAAGGTCATAGCATAATAGGAATAAACAGTGAGGATAGTAAAGATATGAATCATACATGTGAAATAAAAGCATGCATACTGCATGTAACAAAAGATTGAGAATTAGAAGCATGGTAGTATGGACATCATTATCACATCATGGACAAGGCTAACCGCCATGTCACCATACATAATATCCCAGGGATGCTCTTTACCCAATGCATTGGAGGGCTATATAATTCCGGGCCCACCCGTCAACTTAACTTTTGTCCATACAGAAGATAAGTATTAACAAGCATGGGTAGCATACAGAGAAGTTATGGAAAAGAAACCATAGGTAGTGAAAGATGGGATTTTCACCAAAATTCCAGCATAAAGAAAGATGAATCATCAACAATAAACTGAAGGGTTTAAAATAAACCCATAGAGAAACATAGGGGGTTACTGTAAGGGAAAACCCTTACCTTAGCTCGTCTTTGTCTTGTCTTACTGTCAACCCCCTTGTGGATTTTCTACTGCCATAATAAAAGTGAGGTCATTGTCGTTTCAAATCTTTCATTCACTTTAAAAGCATGATTGTTCAAGCTACGGTAGTCTTTTTGTAAATTTCATATAAAATTGATTTTAAACCTAAAATTCATGAAAATTTACCGGTATGTACTGAAAACCATTAAGTACCATTCCATGTTCGGATCTTGTGAATATGAATAGATCTAAGTGGTCAAAAAAATGTATTCTATGATGATGTTACAGCAGGTTCGTAAAAACTGCAGCAGTCTTGGTAAAAGATCAACACAAGTCTGAGGAAATGTCCAAACATTCTGAAATTTTTGTATGTGGTAGATAACATAATTTACTAAAACTTTCTTATTTGTATCCAGTTCCAAAGATCACTGGATGGTCCCCAAAAATATGGTGACACGATCAGTTTCCAGTAGAAGAACAGATCCAACAGTCCCTTTTTGGAAAAATCATGAAAAACTGTATTTTTCATGAAAAATTCTGATTGCAGGCATAAAGGAGACATCTAGATCTACAACCTTTGTTCACAAAGTATTTGAAAAAGAAGTCATCTACTGCTCCAAAAAATAGAAACATAGTAGGATCTTGATAGAATAATACGATTGATTGTTAAAACGCATTTATGTTCCTCTGTGGAGTTTAAACACTGATGGGGTTAATATAAGTGAGGACACGTGGCATATGTTTCTAGTAGATGGCACAGCGCAAGAAGAAGATGCCATACCTTGAGATTTTTCTCAGAAAATAAGAGATTTGCAAGAAGGAAAAGCTCTCCGCCTCCGCTGTCAGGGTTTTGAAGAAGAAGAAGATGAACAGCATCCAGCGCGATATTCAAGAGAACTTAAAGGACACACGGATTATCTAACGTTTCAGATGAAACCGTTCAAAAGTTGTGAAATCCTCGCCTGACAGCTGTCGTCTCCATCTAACGGACAGGGCTCATCGTTTACGGAATCACCGTAGATTGGCGCCACGCGGACCAAGAAAAGCGCACCCATCATTACCCATTGCCGCGTACCATACCCCCACTTGAAAAGAAGGAACCCTTGAAAATCGTGCAGCCGGCTAGCATTAAATGAGGCTACTGTGCATCCAAGTTGACGGTTACCACCATTTCACCCGCAGCGCCACGGAAAACACCCACAAGAAGGAATAGATCCTCCAATAACTCAGTATGCTTAGCTAACTTCGCTGAAAGATTCGCAAAGACATTTGTTCATCTTCCGAGCTCATCGCAAGCATACTTGAGGGGGGACTGATGATGGGGTTAATATAAGTGAGGACACGTGGCATGCAGGTAACTAGGCATGTGCAGATCACGTGGCAGTCTTTGTAACACCTCGCTTGGTTCCTCTCTATGGCCGAGCTCCTCACCTCGGAAAATGCCCTAAATTTTGAGGTCCTCTCGAAGGACCTCGGCACCTCATATGGGAGCGAGCCGCCTTCAGATTTCCTTCCCACTGTTATCGACATGAAATCCCTCGAGGTCTTCTAGAAGCCCAGTCAGTTAGAGGAACGGTTAAGCGGTTGAGAAGCAGTTAGGCGATTACAAAAGCGATTATCTGATTAAGGCCACTGGAGTCTAGAAGCTTTTTGAAACGTGATGAGTTTGGATTTCCGAAATGAGCGGGCCGAAGTTGGCACTCACGCGTGCTCAAATTGAGTAGCTTACTCTCCAAGCAACACCCGACCTCGGACCCTATAAATACCCCTTCTCCCTAGTTCAACGGCATCTGACTTCTGATCCGACGAAGCCCTGTCTCTCTGGCGACTGGAGCTTCATTCCATCTCCTCCTCCTTCTCCTCTCGAATTTTCTCTCTTTCAAGCTCATCAATGGAGCTTCATCCTGTAATCATGGTGGAAGATCTAGTGAATTTCATCTCCCATGGAGATGACCGTGGTTTTTTTCCCCTTTTTTGGGGTTTTCCACGTTATTTGCTGAGTCTCTTTTACTTTCTGAGTTTTTCTCTTTGATCTCTTGATTCTCCTCCTTTCCTCCTAAATATAAATTCAAAGTGTCGGTCGAAATTGGGATTTGATCCGATTTTTGCACCAACAAAAACCATTGTAAAACTCTTCATAACATTGGAAAACTCATTCTATGTGTAAGAGATTGAAAGCTATTGTAAAACTCTTCATAACATTGGAAAACTCATTCATATGGATGGTTATATATATAAGTATCAAAGAAATTTTGGTAAAAGGAAAAATTATTACTTGAAGACTCTTGATTTTTGCAGGGCTTCGCCAGTGGAACTTGGAGGAAGAAGAAGAGATTAAGAGAGCAAGAGAGAAGAGAACTTGCTAACTTGGAGAAGAGGTGTGTATTTATAGAGAAGGAGAGGCATGGACATGGTAATCCTTTTGAGAAGAGATGAGGGCAAATCTATAAATTTAACAAAAGCATGGAACTTCCTAGAAGAATGATCTGGCGGTTAAGAAGAGATTTTTTTTTGAAAATTTTTCAATTTAACCCTTGGTTTAAGAGGAATTACTAATTGTTTTGAAAATTGTGGTTCCAAATTTGTTTTATATATTTGAAGTTCCAATTTCGTTTTATATATATATATATATTTGTGTCTTTTATTTTATTTTATTTTATTCTATTTTTTTCTAATTCTCACTAACATTTTCGGTCCTAACAATTAAGAATTAATAAAATCATTGAGTAGGGTGTTAAGTTCCTATTAATGAGACATGCATGCTTGTGCTTGGAATCAGTGAGGGAGAATGGAATTTAAGAGATTAATTAGAAGAAAACTAAATTAAAGAGTGAGTAAAGTATGTCATATACCATTTTCTGGAGTTATAATGATAATCACGTACACCTAATTGTAATTGATGGGGAACAACCAATTAGATGAATAAATTACAAGAGTCGGTTAATGGCTATTCAAATCTAAACTAGGCAGGGTGTTACCATTTTGAAGTAAGCCAATGAGTGATTAGAACAATGGATGGTCATTGATAATTATTGATCAAGGATAAGGGGTGAGTTATCCAATTATTGCCAGGATACCAGGATAATAAGCATGAGTACATAATCGTGAGTGAATCATGTAGATATGTAGGAACATGTTTATTATTTTATGGTTGACAAGAAAATTAAGCCTGGACTTGATTACCAGATCTCGACATAGTGCGGGTAGGCGCGTCGAGAGAGATTGGTGATTGAGTAGAAGCATCTTTGATACAGGTAAGTACTTCCGCCTTTCTCCTTTATAGTTGTATAATTGCTTTCTTGATTTCATGCTTGTGCATGTAAGTACCTTGGCCTAGTCTTCTTATCATTGGATGTATTTACATCATTGATGCTTGACTTTTTGGCATATACATACATCTCTGCTTTGTTGGATGATTATTCCTTGATATATGAATCCATACCTGTGTATGTATGATCGTTGATTGTGGGATTGTTTCCACTCGATATGTGTGTTCTTGTGGATTCTTCCGTCCGCTGCAGTGGAGCAAGGCTCTTGTGGGGCGTCCAGGGCTAAGGACACCCTGGCGCCTGATAGCTCCTGTCAAGGGGAGGATACTCTGGCCGTCCATCCCGTCAGTGGGAAGATTTGCTGACCGTATATACATGTATGAGAAGTAGCGCTACCGATTTGTGACCGAGGATCGATATTGGCTTAGGCTAATGACTGCCCAAGGGATGGTTTGAGAGCTTTGCTTGAGTTGCTTGTCTTGAGATGACATGGTTGTGGTTATGGAGTCCCTACCGTTGGAAATGTTTCATTGGGGTAGGTCTGAGACTCCGGGTGGTTTGGCCGGTAGGATTTGTGTTTCCCACGCCGGGTTTGATTGTCATGTTTCTTTGATTTGCTTATTCATTTGTTTATCTTATATTGAGTTTGACATGACTTCATTATGTTCCCTACGGGGTACTTACTGGGCTTTACTTCCGAAAACTCATGCACTTGTTGACTTTTTTTTTCAGATCCCGAGGAGTAGGACACGGGATGTAGGAGTGTCGCGGGGGACTACTGAGATTAACTGTTGAGATTGGCTACCTCATGTTTTACCTTGTGTGAGGATATGTTGTAGGTTCCCTTGTAGAAACTATGTATATTGAGATTCTAGAGTCTGTGTACTCTTAGATTTTAATTTCGCTGTGTAGACATATTTATGTTATGTCCTTTTATTTGATATATTCCGCTGTGTATGTGATTGCTGATCATCGAGGCTTCATATCCGGGCAGGGACCATCCCTGTTCGGGTATGGCCGGTCTATCGGCTCATAGTGCGTCCGTGGCCCTGGATTTTGAAATTTTGGTAAGTGAGGAACATAGAGCATTTTTTTCTTTTAAAAAAATTATAAATAAATAAATTCCTTCCCACAAATTTGTGACATATCATACATGGTTATTAATTTTATAATTTGTTGTTTGTGCATGGTAATTTTTTTCTTTTTGTCTTTCCCATATTTTTAAGAATTTAATTTATAGGAATCAAGATGTTGGTTGATGAATAAAATTATTAAGTAGATAGCATTTCTTCATTTGATATACAAAAGGATAATAAAGAATTTACCACTAATTGTATAAAATTTTCCAATGAAAAAAAAATTAAGCAAGACTTAATTTATTACACAAAGAAAAATATTTATGAAAAAAAAAGCAAAAAAAAAAAAACATTGTGAATAAAAAGCCTGCATAAATCAAAAAGAGAATATGGTATTCGATTCTAGACAAATATTTTCAAGCCCTTTAATTTAGTTGTGGCCATTTTAGTAAATTCATCTCGCTTATATTTTATCTCTTCATTTGAAAGTTAGTTGGAAATCTTAAAATAAAAAAAATGTTTTTCCCACATTTTTTTTTGCATATACCTACCTAAATTCTTATAGATTTGTTAGCAAAACAATCTTTTTATTTAAAAGTTATTATTATTATTATTACTATTTGAAACCACTAACTTAATTGACACAATGATATTTTAGTCTGGATTAAACTAATCCCCATTTACACATAGATTAAGAACCAAATATAAAGAAACAAAATGCCCACTTTCCATCAACTTCAATTATTAGAAAATTAATGTAGATTTTTAAGTTGGAGAGAATACAAAACAGATCATTTGAGTTTGGAAAGTTAAGGGAACTATAAAAATGCATAAACAAATTATCATAATTGGATGCATACAAACATAAAAACAAAGAACATAAACAATACTGAATCATCTTGTCCTCATTCACATGAACTGTTTTAATTGGTCATTATTCCTAGTGTTTGCTATGTTTGTTGAAGGAAAAATTCATCCTTTTTTTTTTAATTTGGACCATGTATTGTTGGGTATATACTGGCCATAGTTATCAGAACCGAACCGAACATTGAACTGTTGAAGATCCCTGGTCATCGGTTTAACCGCCGGGTCAATTGGGTCAATGTTGGGACAATATAAATATTAAAAATAAATTTTTTATATTATAGATAAATAATAAAATACTATTTTAAATAATTAAATATTTAAAAAATAAAAAATGACGGTTCAACCCGGTTCATCCCGGTTTAATTGCATCTTTGGGTCAATTACAGAACCGGACTGGTTTCATGACCAGTTCACCTGTTCACCCCATCGGATTGGTGGTCCAGTCCGGCTCTAATAACTATGAGCCACTGGGCGAGTGGCATATTTAGATTTGGGGGAGTTCAATGAAATTATGAAAATTAAGAGGGTGTATCTGCAAGAGATCCAAAAAGAGGCCTTTTTCAGGATGCTGTGGGTTCTCCCTCTAGTGCCATATAATATAAGCATTGCCCTCATTCCTTGTCTTCCCCCATTGGGCTGAGCAAAATCCTTTCTTTTTCGAATGTGAGCTCTCTTTTAATCAGTTGTTATTGTTGTCCTTGTGATTAATTGGTTTATGCCCTATTGATGTGATTTTTTTTTTTTCGGATGTTTCTGGTTCAAAGGGAGAAGAACACTTTGAAGCCAATGGACTCAGAGCAGCTGAGGGAGTATGGCCACCAGATGGTGGATTTCATTGCGGACTACTACAAAAGCATTGAATCCTTCTCCGTTCTTAGCCAAGTTAAGGTGAGCGTGAAAAATTGAAGAAAAAAATTGAAGAAAAAATAATAATAATAAAATCAAAAAGCAAGATCAAAACACCATCTTTTGCTGTTTCATTCTCCAATTCGTATTATAGTGATGCTGTATCTGTTGATTTATATCTATGGTGACTTAAAAATCACTGCTTAGTGTTAAATAAAAATGGGACTTGGTGTTTGTCTAATGCCTGTGGATTCTGCTACCACTGTCCACTGATAGCTGCGGAATCTGTAAAATTTTAAAATTTTCATGATTTTTATTATATATTCTTTTAGTGCGTGAAAAATGGTACCTTATTTTATTTTAATTTAATGTTTTCATTTGGAATGATGGAGATAAGGTACATAAATTACCAGCTTATTTTCCTTATCTTTGTCTTCTCCGTGTGTAACTAGTCTGGGTATGCTATTTAGATTATTAACTTGCCTGTTGAAGTGAGCCATTCTTTTTTATAAATGTGGACTAGCCACTAAATGCATGACACAGACGTGGTTCTAACTCACAAGGGAATGGGCTAGGCAACAATGTCCTTGTGAAAGTTGGTCGAAGTGAGCCATTTATCATGAGTTTAGCCTCTAAAATATCCTTTGCATAGATAGTATTAAATTTCTTGCTTCAGGTGGTTTAGTGAGTTTCATTGTTTGGTTTTGGCACATGCTGTTTGACTTGATTTACTATTAGTTTATGGGACAAGAAACAGGATAGAGGTTAACGAAATAGTATTTCAGTGAGTTTTGATAAATTTTTCTTTGAATTAGCTATATTAGAATAGGAAGAATCTGAATACATGATATGTATACATTTACAAAATATAATTGAATCACTTGTTTTTATTCTAATATATGATATTTGACATTCATAAAACACCGAAACTCTTTATAGTCCTTTCTTCGTATGTATTCTTTCTGAGTAAAGCATGATATTCGTGACATACTAAAAATTACTAGCTATTTGCAGCCTGGGTACCTAAGAGAACTACTACCTGATGCAGCCCCTAAACATCCAGAGAGTTTACAGGATGTTCTCAATGGTGAAGATGATTTGTTGACTTTCATCAAAATTACTTATGATCAGACAAATGATCTGGATTTATCTTCTTGTAACACTTGCAGATGTCCAGCAAAAGATAATCCCTGGTGTAACTCATTGGCAAAGTCCTGATTATTTTGCTTATTATCCCTCTAATAGCAGCACTGCTGGATTTTTAGGAGAAATGCTTAGTGCCGGTTTTAACATAGTTGGTTTCAGTTGGGTAACCTCTCCTGCTGCTACTGAACTGGAAGTGATTGTTTTGGATTGGCTTGCTAAGATTTTAAAGCTTCCTAATGAATTTCTATCATCAGGTAATAAATATGATTGAGATAGATGGGATTTGTTTTCACGAAGAAGTGACCTTACAATTAATTTCATGGAGTTGAATTGCAATCACTTGTCTCCATGCAGGATGCATGTCACTGTACCATTAAGGCATTAGCCTAAATGCCCATATTTCCTGGGGGTGAATTTACTTCAAATTCTCTACTAGGAATACACATTTACCATCAATTTTCTTTTGTTAAATGTGGTTGAGTTGTCCTTTAATGCACAAAGCTTTAGAATCTTTCAAAAAATTCTCAATTCTGAAGTTTTCTGGTTCCCTGTTTTGAATGGAAACATGAGACTGGTTGGTTGTGTTCATCTATATTCTTTCATTGATTTTGCTCAACCCAATATCACAATGCTGAGCCTCTTGCAGGCCAAGGTGGTGGAGTCATTCAGGGCACTGCTAGTGAAGCCATTCTTGTTGTATTATTGGCTGCACGTGATAAAGTATTGAGAAAGATCGGAAGAAATTCTCTGGAAAAACTTGTTGTTTATGCTTCAGATCAAACGCATTCTGCTCTTCAGAAGGCATGCCAGGTGCTTGTGACTGTGCTCTAACAGTTGTAATTAGATGCTCACATAACCAAGGCAATTATTATTATTTTTCTTGATGTGAATATGAACAGAGAGGCAGCTTTCTTGATATGTGCGTGTCTATCTTTTGCTGCTTTTCCTTCCATTCTTTTATCATCTTTTTCACAATTTAGATCTGAATTTGATAGATTGAACAAATCATATTGCCCCACTATACTTATTTGTGTGACAATACTGAACTTTGGCCATGTTTGATAAACTTATCTACCATTCTAATGCTTTATATCATGGTAGATTGCAGGGATTTATCCAGAAAACTTTAGAGTTCTGAAGGCAGACTCCAGTACAAATTATGCTCTCATTCCTTATCAACTTCATGAAGCAATAATTAATGATTTATCGTCAGGCTTCATTCCTTTTTTCCTCTGCGCTACAGTGAGGAACACTGACATGTCTCTTTTATTTAACATTTACTTTGAATTTCCAAGAATATTTGTACATTTTCCATATCTTAGGTATTTGGTTATTAATCTTATATTATTTTCATCAAACCACACTTGAAAATGGCAGATATGAGAAATCTTGCCTTATAATTGCTGAGAGTTGATTTATCCCATATGAAATATCCAAACCAATCATTGTGTGATTAGCTTTTTATGTATCCTTTACATTAGAAGGAAAAGGAAAACAAATGAGAAATGCGTAGTCCTACAATCATAATTGTCATATTTGTTTAGGATGAATGTTATCAAGATACAGACAGCTCTTGTACCAATAGTATCTCAAAGTATCTAACACCACAACCTTCAAAATATGAACATAGGGACGCATCATACAAATTAAATGCGTCTACATTTAACTTGCCACTTATTTACAGTACGTGTGGTGTATATTTGACGCGATGTTAAATATAATCCACAAACTGATATATTTATTGTTGCAATGTATATCTTCATTGTAATTATCAATAAGTGAAGTGAAAAGACCTAACTATTGTGATTTAGCTCATGCCATAAAGCATAAAAAAAAAACCCTGTATAAAGAGTGGATGTCTAACATTTCTTCACATTGTTTGAAATTGTTAAATTTGGTTCTGATTTGATATGTTCTTCAAATGTATAATTTTTTTGTCCACTTGCAGGTAGGTACTACATCCTCTGCAGCTGTTGATCCTTTATCTGACTTGGGAAAGATAGCCAAGGTAAGTCTGTGAGAAAATTTGGATATGAAAAGAACAAGTGACTCCATCTTTCTTGTCTTGATGTTTTTGTTTTGCTCCAATGTGGTGTGAACATTGGATATTGTCATAAGACTTGTTATTTTGTTTACCATGTAGGCTAATGATATTTGGTTCCATGTTGATGCTGCTTATGCTGGTAGTGCCTGTATCTGTCCTGAGTACCGCCATCACATTGATGGAATTGAAGAAGCCACTTCATTTGGTATGAATGCTCACAAATGGTTGCTTACAAACTTTGATTGTTCGCTGCTTTGGGTGAAGGTATGCCATCCGCTAGGCATTCATACCTGGTTTGAATTTTGGTTCTTATTGTTGTTTGTATATTAGTTTTCAATCTCAGAAATGCTTCACTAGAATTTGTTTTTATTCTAGAAGAAAAGCTTGCATGCACTATTTCTGTACAGTTTGTTTTTAACTTTCCATATGATTTTTCCTTCGGTTCTGTTATTCCCTTACTTATTTTCTTGCCTACAAGATATAGATAATTGTTGATATTGATTAAGATTGCAAACTTCCTATTTCGGAATTCTTGAATATGGATTCTCTATGCCTTCATCTTTTTTTCCAATTGATTTGTTTGTACTACTTTATATTATAGAATATACCTTTCAGTCATTGTTGGTACACTGTAACCCCTTGTGGACCTGTATGGGTTGATTTTGAGCCTTGCAAATTGTACCAGCTTCAATGCTTCAATTCATATCCAGTTTGTTCTTAGAAATGTTGCTTAAGATAGCCTCTTCAGGGCATGTTCACAACCCAATACCTTAATTTTTCATGTGAGAACACAGAACTGTAGGAAATTCATGCTATTCTAAATAACATCACAACTTGCCAACAAGCTTTAAATTCCAATTGCTCTACCATTCTTAGTTTAAATGTATATTATATTTATTATATGATTTTCCCCCAGGATCGGAGTGCTTTAATCCAAAGTCTCTCCACCAACCCAGAGTTTCTTAAAAATAAGGTTAGTTTTCGTATAATCGTGTAGATTACTTTTTCAATCTCATGTAGAACATAAAATAATGTTATATACTTTGTTCATTTGTTATAGTTCTCAAGAAAATTTTCTTGGCCATATTGGATGCATTTGTGAAATTAATTCTTTAATTCAAGTGCAATGAGATGACAAAGGGCCCAAATGACATGATTAAACTTTCTTAGGTGCCAAGAATCATTGATATCTCATGCAACCTAAACTTCAATTTTTTTCTGATTAAATTGATGGAAAAAATAAGTTTATAAAAAAAAAATCATTGGAGCTGAGAATGATATGTTGAATATATTGCCTAGTCACATGTAGGGCACTTTTCTTTTCATCTGTAATAGAAGTGTTATCCATGACCCTTGATTCTTCTCTCGATCTAGTGGCAAGAGTTTTAGATAGCCACCTAAGAATGACATACCTTATTTCAAATGTAAACCACTGTAGTTCATCAAATCTGGCATCTGATACAAGTAAGTTTTCTAGGCTTCACAAGAAAACACAGTTGTGGATTTTAAAGATTGGCAAATTCCTCTTGGACGGCGTTTCAGGTACAATACTGCATTTTAAATACTTTCTGGTTGTTTAAACAGGCAATGAACCTTTTAACTAATGTGCATTGTTTGAGATGCTAAGCTATGCATCAAATGAAATAGAGCAGACTCTGCTATACACTCTTTTGATCTTCACTGAGTACTCTTAGCTAATAGCTTGAACAACTGACACATTCATGTGTATTTTCTATTTAAAACTCCTTATGGAATTGATAAAAATAGTGAGTGGGCGCGTTTTTCCTTGGTCTACTGGTTTTGATTATAAATATTACCATTCTGACTCCGCTATTAATTATTTAAAGTTTTAAACCGCTAGCTGACTAATGCTAAGCATTTCTAACCAAAATGAACAATAATCATCTGTTTTAAATATCAAAGTTGGAAGTGCTTGTTATTCTGAAAAGAGTAAAGTCAATTAATCGATGGAGAGTGCATGTAGAACCTCTTGAGAAGCTGGCAAGCTCCATGTAGATATGCTGGATTTCTGAGATAGAGGGACAACATGTAAGTCAGGTAGAATACATGGAGGTTAATGTAAAACAGTTTTAGTAATAATTATTTTTGTAATTCCTGTGTAAAACAATTATACCAACCATTTCTAATGAAGAATTGTGAAGTAAGAAAAAGAAATGAGAAAGGTATATATGTTGTTTGCTATTTCTAAAATTTTCCTTATTTTACTTATTGAAGGTCGATCCTCTATTATTTCTACTAGTGTTTAACAATGAAATACCTCTGTTTTGCCCACCATTATAAATTTTGTGCTGATTGCTATGCAAAGGGGAATCTGTAACTGTTGTTTTCGAATTGAATCTAATGCAGGTCATTAAAGCTATGGATGGTTCTGAGGCTTTACGGTGTGGAAAACCTACAGAGTTATATACGGAATCACATTAAGTTGGCCGAGCAATTCATGCAGCTTATCACTTCTGATCCTAGGTTTGAGGTAAAAAGAAAGAAAAACTTAATAGTGAATTTCAGACGCTAATTTCCATGGAACAAGATGATGCATTTACTTGTCATTCTTATTGCTATCTCAAAATTAAACATCAGACATTACTCCAATTGGAAGAAAACCTTATTGCTCTTGTCCCTTCCATAAGATACTTCCTTCAATCTAGAAGTCTAGTCTCTCTACTTGGTAGTACCTATTTTTATTCTTGTTCTATGAGCTCAATCCTGCAAAGATTTCCATTGAAACCTATATGAAATCTGTTGATTTGCGCAGGTTGTTGCTCCTCGGACATTTTCACTTGTTTGCTTCCGTCTTGTCCCACCAGAGGGTGATCAAGACAATGGTTACAAACTAAACTACAACCTACTTGATGCTGTCAACACAAGCGGGAAGATCTTCATATCACACACTGTTTGTATTCTCTACATTATAAATTACTGAATACTTTCTGATCCGTTTCTGGTCAAACCAACATTATGTGAAGAACACAGTTAAATTCTGCTCATGGCTATTCACAAGCAGGTTCTATCAGGCAAATTCATTCTTCGGTTTGCAGTCGGGGCACCCCTGACAGAAGAATCACATGTTAAGGCAGCATGGAAGGTTCTGCAGGACCAGGCCACCATTCTCTTAAGGGAGGTACGTTTTACATAAATGTTTTCGGCCAGATTAAAGGTGATCAAAGGCTTGACATTTTCTACCATATATTTAAATCGGCATTCTTCCTCTGCTCTTGTCATTAGGTTTCTTTTGTGGATGGATATTGCAACCACCTGTAGTTTAATTGCAGTTTTCTATCATTTTAGCTTCTTTTACTCACGCTTTTATTGCTTTACGTGTAGTAGGCTGCTGGGAAACACGAATGAAATCGTCTCTGAAGTTTGGTAGATGAACTGCAGAGTGGACAACTTCCATTCAGAAAAAAAAAATCCAATAATTATGTATTCAATTTTTACTGCAACTATGTACCTATTCATTTACGGCAACATCGCATTAATTTATGTTGCTGTAATTACAAAAACATGCTTGCCAATTGCAATCTTCCAAATTTATATAAAACTCCTTGAAATCATGGTTACCAAAATACATATTTCATGGAGTTTTCAACATAAACTTCTTTTGTCTTACAACACTCATTATATGGAACAAAAAGACAATATTATTTCTCCAACAAAATGAAAAACTCTCCCTACTGTACAACAAGCTCTCTGCGTGCATGTATGCATGCAATGCCCAAGCTCAAAGTTCAAAAGAATCCTCCATCTCCAAAGCACCGCGGGCAGCGGCCTCCTCCTCCTCACCTATGTAAAGATAAGGGTTCTTCTCCACCGGCTGGAAGTTATAGAACACAAACAGATAAAAAGCCAGGCTTGCTCCTTCCTCGGCGGCGGTGACCGCCCACCGGTACTTATAACTCAGCATTGCCACGAAAGCCGATAGGAATATCCTAGTGAAGTAGAGGTAGCTCACCACCACAACATAGAACTGCTTGAAGAGTGTGAGCTTCTCCAGGTTCCTCGCTGCTTTGCCGTCCGTTTTCGATGCTTCCCGGAGGTTCTTTATCGACCATATGATCGGAAAGAAGACGGCGGCGCAGCATATAATGTCAACCGTTAAGAAGATCTGGTTCCATGTCAAGAAGTCCGGCTCTGCCGGTCCTGTCTCTCCGATGACCACCGCTGCTATGTTCTCTATCACTTGCATTGGTATCACAATCATCAGTATCTTCTTCTCTCTCTCCTGACCAAAATAGAGATCTATACAAGCTCATATACTTATATCAAAAATTATTTATTTATTTATTTATTTATTGAAATAAGCCATAATGACCTCCCCAGAGGGCGTGTCAAGGGACGTAGTCTTAGGTGATGAACACCCTTGACCTCTTATGGGGACTCAAACCTAGGAGTTTTGTGTTCATGAGTGAAATCTGGCTAGCTCCCATTTATGGCGGAGATCTCGAAACGTGAGGCGTCTTAATAAAATGAATTACCCAGGCCAGAATCTGCATTGGAAGACTTATGGTACCATTTGGGTAATGGTCCTTTGGTCGAATTATTTAATTATCACAGATAACCTTTTGGTCTACTGGTACCACTCACATAGATGAGGGCTTAGGTGTATTGAGATAGACTACACATCTTTGTCCGTCCATCACTTCTTTTATGGAGGTGCTTGTCATCTTTATAAAACAAAAATAGAAATAGAAATTACTTAATTATGAGATACTAGATTAATTACATACCTGAAGATAGGGTTTCAAGAAGGACCAGCCAGTGCCAATGAGGACAATGACAGTGAAAAGCAAGATACCCTTGAAGAAGCCGAAGATATAGAAGGCTACATCCCAGCCATGGGGACTTCCAGTCCTCTTGACATGCCAGAGGTCCTCGGCGGCGCAAACCAGCTTGAGAGCCTTGAACAAGAGCAGACCACCCATCACCAAATGTATCTTCTCCAATGTGTTCCTTTGCTTACAGCACACCCAAACCCAAACCAAGAAGAACAAGAGATAAACTAAGAAGAACCCGAAGTAAAGCTTGGGGACCGGCCGGCGGCCGAGGGGGAGATAGTCCTTGCCACCACCGGCGTCGACATTGTACAACTCTGTACGAACATCCATCGTGACGTCGAACATTGGCTGGCAGTTGCCAAACAAGAGACTGTACTCGTCCGGCATGTCGATAGAGAGTGCACGTTCGCATGATCGGTTGGTGGTGAGGTCGGAGAAGGTGAGGACGTGGATGGTGTAGTGGCTGGAAAGAGGGCAGAAGTGGGGAGTGTAGTCTGATTCGTTGATGATGAGGGGATAGAAGGCGTTGGGGATGAGGAAGAAGCCGGAGAGGGAGGTGTTGAAGTTGGAGGTGGAGGTGGCGGCGAAGGCCGGAGACCAGTGGACGTTGGAGATGGAGACGGAGAGCCGGCCACCGCGAAGAAAGCCGAATTGTTCGAAGAGGATCATCGGCCGAGCGTCGGAGAAAATGTGGGTGTTCTTAATCTCTGCCAAGGTGGGGGAGAGGATGGAGAGGAGGAGGAGAGTGAGAAGTTTGAGGTGATGGGGAGTATCCATTAATGGAGAGTTTGGAAAGAAAGAAAGAAAGAAAGAAAGAGTTGTGAGTTTGGAGTGAGAGAATATTAATGGAGAATTGTTGTAGTTGAATGAGAGAAGGGAGAGAGTTGGTGAAGGTGAGGATGGTGAGGAAGGTGGTGGAGAGATGGATGGATGGATGGAGAAGAGAACCTTTTTGCATGGCGTGGATTTTGGTGAGCCTTACAGCATGGCTTGGACGTGTTGATGCGTGCACAATAAGCGGGTGACCAAAGCCCCTAACCCTAGCTACTTGGGTACATTTTGAATTTATAGGATTTGAATTATCTTTTTTCGGAAATTCTAAGGTATATATTTGATCATATGATCTGTCTGTCTGTTTGTTTGTTTGTCAATCTTCATATTCATGCATGAAAACAGTGTATCAAACCATACCATTATAAGACATGATAAGAACTTTTGGGGTGGTATTTATATTCTTTTTGACCAGGATATAAAACATGGAGTATTATAAATTGGGACAATTAGAATGATTTACATAATGATATTATTTATTTTTTAAAATTAAATAGATAAATCACATTTATTCATTAAGTTAAAAGTAAGACAATGTTTGAGAAGGTGGGTTACATGATGTGCCCTTAGGGGCCGACAAAGTGATAGGAATGTGACTTTTGCCTAGGCTCTCGGTCCCTTAAATCCTCGGCCATAGTGGTCTTCTTAACCTTGTCATCGAAGTCGTCTCTGGATGGATGAGTCGTGTGTGGTTTGATGGAAAATCTCTGGTGTTAAGGACCGGATTTTTATTCTTGGTTTAAAACCAACGGATAATGGTAAAACCAAGAAAAAAGAGTTTTTTGAGTAATACAAAACCATGTTTCATTGCCAATGTTAATGCTTGAGTGAATGGTCATACTTTGCGGTTTTTGGCGATGATTTGGTTTTATAGATGCCAAAGTAGACACCCTTCAATAATGTATCCACACCAAAGGAATTTGGGCACTAGAATGGTATATAGATCTAATCTCTCATAATTCCTTTTCTCTCTTCTCTCATATATGTGAGGAGAGTGGAGGCCAGACTTTTCTTGAGAAGAGGTAGATATGAAATAAGAAAAAAAAAAACTTTTGAAACCCTAATTGCTAGTTATATAACTTGAGAGCCTACCATTTTTTAGTTCCACCCTTTCTCTTGTTGTACATTTACAACTTAACCATTTAACATTTTCTAGTGCCCCATAAGAATTTCTTAACTTTGCAAGTGTGTGACCCATTAGGTTCCCCCCTAATTGAAATTATCTATTTTATAGATATACTTTAATTAGAACTCCGAATTAAAATTTAATATATATACTCATATTTAAAACATGGATAGTGTATATATTAGTTGGCTCCCATATGCATGTATTAATTAGCCACTTATAATTCAGGATCAATATCTAGCAACGTATCATGTTTCTGGTATATAGCAATATTGGTAGAGGAATCAACACCTCAATGAAAGTTGTTATACAACACATCCTTTTAACATACAATATCACCAACGACCAAGTGGACATCTATTGGTATCTCAGTCCCCTCAAAAATTCCAACGACCAAGAGGTATCAGGTTCGATTCACGAGTGAGGACACATTTCACACATTCTCCAAGATCTTTTAAGAATCTTGGTTGAACATACACCAATACAGAGTTCTATACCTATGAGATATCCATGATGATCTCATGTCTATATATGTATGTTTGTATCCTTCCATCCGAGAATGAACCACTGATAAACATGTAAGGTTCCACTATTCATTATTTCTCACTATGGATCAATCTATGACCTCATCCTTCATAATGATCACTACATTCCTACATTAGTGTCATCACACAAATGATTGTGAGATCAATCATCCGATTATACGGGCATATATAGAATGTGCCAGTCTTAATAATATCATTAACTTCTCATAATGATTCATCGACTGGGGATGGATTAGAATCTTGGGTTCCAATGAATTACGGTCTTACTCGCATGATCTCATCGTGGCACTCAATCATTACCCAGAATCATGGGGTCCTTATAACAAAAACATGTTTCTCAAGCATGTACAAATGTTTTGGTACAAGAGAAAAAACTATAAAAAAAAAAAACAATCATGACGGAAAAATCAAAGAGTCACATATGTGATTGGTTTTTCAGATGTCCTCATATGTAAATGTCAGGCCTCTTTTCATGATGAACTCCATTGCAGTAGCTTGGGCCGCTTGGTTGTATGGGATGTATCAAACCAAGATATTAAAAGGAGGTCAATATCACTAATAAGTTTAGTGAAAATGCATTGTTTATCAAGAAAACTTCTTTGGTTCCTTTCAAGACAAGTTTTAGGTAATATCCATGATCACCAAACCCCATATCTGGGGTACCCCAAAGATCTTGTAATAAAAGTGGTGGGCCTGAGAGTCCAAACATGTTGCTGAAATGAGACAAAACTTGCCTTGTATAAGGGCATTGTAGTAGTAGACGGTTGACTTTTTCATCGTCATTGCCATATAGTAGCGTAAAGAGTGGGTTCCTCTCCATTTTGCTTAATGAGGTTGTCTATTGTTAATATTTTGTTAATTATCCCATGCTAGACATGCGAAGAGTTTAACCTTTAAATTAAGGGCTTAGTTGCTTCAAAAGGCCCCCAGTTGGCCACACGAGACCTCCGTCTCATAGAAAACAGTATTGTGATTTCACCGTGAAGTGGTTATTTGGGGTTAATCGCCACCCTCTACTATCTTGAGCTTATTCCCAGAGCACCCCCCCCCAACCAATAGAGCATAGGTATTCGAATCCCTTTGTTTTGTCTTTGGATTGCGGTCATGTTCGCAACATCTATATTCCTTATTCAATGCTCAATCTGGCCTCCCTCACTAAGAGTGATGGTTTTACAATCGGTTCTTAGAGTGATGGCCACAAGTTACATGGTGAATCATTGTTGACCCATTTATTGTGCCAGTAATTTAGTGACCCTATGTCTCCCGCTAACACATTCATGTTGCTAGAACCTCCTATCTTTGTTTTTGGATGTCTTTCCAAAAGAAGGATGCCCATATGAGGGAGTTTTCCAATATGGATCTATGAATAAATGTCAGAAATAGGCATTTTTTAGGATCTTCAGGCAAATCCTGGCTTCACACGTGAGCATCCTTCATCACCATTTCCCTAACATTACTTAATTGAGGATTGCGGTTAGGCTCGCAACATCTGTATTCCTTGTTCAATGTTTAATCTGGCCTTCCTCGCTAAGAGTGATGGTTTCACAATTGATTCTTAGAGTGATGGCCACAAGTTACATGGTGAATCATTGTTGACCCATTTGTTGTGCCAGTAATTTAGTGACCCTATGTCTCCCGCCGACACAGTCATGTTGGTAGAACCTCCTATCTTTGTTTTCGGATGGCTTTCCAAAAGAAGGATGCCCATATGAGGGAGTTTTCCGATATGGGTCTATGAATAAATGTTGGAATTAGGCAATTTTTAGGATCTTTAGGCAAATATTACTTCATTAAGGATCTAAATATTAATGATTCCTAAGCCTCGTTCTTTGAAATGACAAAGTTCCATCCAACTCCTGTAAGAGTCAGATTTTATGTCTAGTCCCCTCCACATGAAGTCCCTACATAGGGAGTTAATGCACTGAATGACCTATCGCGGTAGTCGGTAAATGGACATCTGATAATTTGGAATTACTGATAGGATTGAGTTTATCAAACTTTTTTTAGGAGTTGACTCTCTTCTTTATTCTATTAATCAGTATCATCCAGTCCTTCCTTCTTGGCTTCCCACCAGATAATGGCATCCCTAGGTAGGACATGGGAAAGGTTTTGATTTTGCATCTCATTATTGTGGTAATTTTTTTCCAAAGAGTATGTGTTTGTCTTTATCGGGATGATGACGCTTTTGTGGAAGTTGATACAAAGTCTCAAAATTTCCTCTCGTATAAGTAGAATACGAGCTTGAGTACCCGAAAATGCATCACATCCCCTGTGTATAACACTAGTAGATCATCCACGTATTGTAGTGATGTTACACCTTCGGCCCAGTTAGTGCTTAGATTGATTCCCAAAAATATGTATTCCCTTGAAGCATGGGTAAGCATTATGCTAAAGACATTAGCTGCCAGTACAAAGAGTAAAGATGAGAGGGGGTCCCTTTGTTGTAATCCTCTTTTATGGCATATGTATCCATAGTGTAACCCATTGATCAAGAATTTTTCCTTTGAGGAGTGTAGGAGAGCCTTGATCCATCCAATCCATCTTTATCCAAAGCCTTTTGCTTGGAGGACTTCTAGGAGGAAGTCCTAGTCAGCTATGTCGAATGCTTTCTCGAAGTCGATCTTGATTTGGGCATTATCATTTGGGTCTTGATTCATTTTGTATATTAGTTCTTTCACAACATGGATATTGTTTTGAATATATCTCCCCATGATGAATGAAATTTGTGAGTGATCCACCAATTTTTCAATGACTCCATGGAGACTATTTGTCAAGACCTTTGTGATAATCTTAATTGAACAATTTAGCAAGCTTATAGGCATGTAGTTCGTAATGGCTTCTAGGAGGTGCTTTTTGGGATTAATAAGATGTGGGTCTAGTTGATTCTCTTTAGGTTGGCTCTACTGTGAAAAAGATTATCAAATACTCCGAGGGTATCATTCTTTACTGTCTACCATCCTTGTTGGCAGAATGTCATTAGGAATATATCTAGCTAGGGGCCTTATCCGAGACTAGTCCCCTCATTGCTACTTGGATTTCCGTTGTACTGCAGGGTTGATTGAGGTCAATTCATTCCTTGTAGGCAAACACTCTATCCCAATTGGTAGTAAATCGCACTTCCCTCATGGTTCCAAATAGTTTCTTAAAATGATCTGTAATCACCCTGATTACCTCCACTTGCCCCTGGGTCAATCTCCCTTGGTTATCGAATTGGTGAATTTAGTTTATATTCTTTCCCTAGTTTGCCAATATCTCATGAAAAATTGTGTTATAATCTCCTTCTTCAAATTAAACCAAGTGATCCTTGAACATTGTCACCAATATGCTTCCTCCTCCCGAATGATCAATCCTATTGTATTCTTCCCGGCCACATACTCGCTTCCCAATACTCCTCTACATGAGTGAGTTGTCAGGTCTCACCCATCTAGTTTCTCAATTTTGTTTAGCGTGATCTTCTTCATTTCATGTTCCTCTCTGAGTTTTCGTTTTTGCCATTTATATGGTGGTTTATATACTAAACAAAATTTTATGATCATATATATCATGCATTAGTTATAACATTATAGTTTTGTTATTAAATACTTTAAAATATAGCTAGATTTATTATATTTGTTGATTATCTTTTAGTAGGAATAGAATAATCTATACATTAAATTAACAAAAAATAATTTCTGGCCAAATGGAATGGATAAGAACTAAAATAATTAATAGATAGAAAAGAATACATAGATATTAATAAGATGGGTGGAAAAATATGGTGCTCATTCAATCATTGGAGGGACCAAATCATTTCATTTCTTAATATCTTCACTTAATTGATCTTCCACAAATCTGTAATTAAAGAAATTGAGACTTTATAGACAAATTTTCATGATCAAGTCCTCGAGTTTGGTCTTCCTACGATCTTTGCTTACACTAAACTAATTGGGGAGTATGGGATCACTAACAATAACAATGAATACAAGATCAAGAAAAATATGTTAGTAAACATTCCAACCAATGAAAAAATTCTACTATGACTGATAATGGCCCATGTTGTTAAAGTCTTGAAATGATATCTAACAAGGAAGATATATAGGTCCAAAATAATGTCAAATTGGGCTAGATTTAGAGGGAAAAAAGATAGTTGAATAAGAGGTGGTTAATCACCATGCTAGCAAGTTGTGATCAAGTGTGAGGATTGAAGAAGACAATTACTTCTTTTTATCCACATTAACTGCTAATTAGCTGAATAATTTGATATTAAAACTGGTATTGAGTTACATGAAATCTAAACCACCTAATTCCTCCCGTTAAACATTTGATACCCAATTAGGAGTGGACATCCTTGATGCACATCAAGGCTCAATAATTAGAGCGATGATGTAACATGATTGACAAAATATTGGATGGAATTGTCTCAATATAGTTTTCTTATCTAGAAAAACAATAAAATAATATTAATATTTTTAGCAAGTGAATCATAAAATTAATGTGATCACCGTACTGTAAAACTTTATTTTTTAAAAGATGGATGAACAATATTTATTTATGATAATAGGTAAAATTGTTGTGATACAAACATTCCTGTGGGTACAAAAATTTTGTGAAAAGACAGGTATTGTGTCATGGATATTTGCCAGCAAATGAATCGTTTATCTTGAGAATATCGATTGCATATTTCTTTCTCCCAATAGGATCCATATGGCACCCATTGTTGTAAACTCCTATCCGTTTCTCAAGGTCTTGGTAACATTGGACGAGGTGGTTATGAAGTCTCTGATATCCTGGGTAGAGGTAAGGACATGTGTATATCGTACTGCATCCCGTAGTGCTCCCATATCTCGTGAGCTATGGGCGGTTAATGAGCAGATGTGAGGCTGTCTCGTTGTCCGTGTTGCATAGGAAGCATGCAACTCAAGTGCTCCTCCAGTTTTTCCTGTGGAGGTTGTCCAGTGTGAGTATTCGATCTTCCCTTGCTACTCATGTGAACAATTTGATTTTTAGGGAGTAGGGGCTCTTCTAGAAGCTCATCCTCAAATTACTCCGGGTTCTGCCATCAATCCGGAACTTGTACAAGGATTTTACTGTGAAGATGGCTGTCGCGGTGAGTCACCAGGTTCTTTGATCCACCCATATCTCCTGGATGTCCCCTAGATGTTGTTCCAATAGTTTATACTCCTCAGCCCCTCTCAACATTAATAGTCGGCCTTGTCTGGAGAATTGGAAGTCCTTTATGCAGTTTCCCTCATACTTTTTTGATTGATATGGCCCCTAGCAACATCAAGGTTGGGAGGAGAATAGTCCCGTGGCGAGTGATCTTCAATCCATTTGTCAAACCACATTTGTGGATTCCCCGTCGCTCAAGTGAGAAATATTGTTATGGAGGACCGCATGTCGTTCTCTGTAAATCCCCTTCCAAAAGAAAGATCATTGTGACGAGACTTTCCTGTGTACGTCAAGGAAGCTCCTTTAAAAATATGAGTGATAATCTTTCAACATAGGTCGATTTTTCGATAAGGAGTCTTCACCACTATTTTCCTAATAGTGTCCTGTTAAACCGTCGTAGGTTCAATACACCCCAACCTCCTTGCTCCTTTGGCTGGCACAAACGTTGACAACTTACCAGGTGATATAAGAGTGTGAGTTCATGTGAGCTTCCTTCCAAAGGAAGTCTTTTCTCACCGCCTCTATTTGGTCCAATACCCATTTTGAGAGCCTATAAATAGATTACAATTGATGGGAATATTTGTTGGTACAAGATTAATTAGTGTGAGCCGACCACCCATGGATAGAAATCTTCCTTTCCAGGAGCTCAATTTTTTTTCCTTATTTTTGATATCAAGTCCAACCAATCCTCCTTCCTTGGTCATCCCCTCATGATCTATACCCCTAGATATTTGATTGATAAGGCAGCCACAGGGTAGTTGATGATTTGCGTGATATCATTGGTTGTATGTCCTTGGGCTTTTAACACAATTATCGCACTCTTGTGGAAATTGATCCTCAACCCTGAGAGTCCTTCAAAGAGGTATAAAATAAGTTTTATTGTTCCGAATTGGGGAAGGTCTCCTATGCAGAAAACTAGCATGTCATCTGCATAATGGAGGGTGGCGATATTATCCTTATTGTGACATCCCACTTGTACCCTTTATATATATTTGATTTGGTTGTCTCTCTGAACATTGTGGCCAATACATTAGTAACCAACCCTAAGAGTACTGGTGAAAGGGGGTCACCCTATCACAGACCCCTTTTGTTCCTGACATACCCTGTCAGGATTCCATTAATGAGAAATTTAGCCTTTGAAGAGGTAAGCAGAGCTTGTATCCATGTGATCCCATCGTGGACCGAAAACTCTTGCATGGAGAATGTCTCAAAGGAAAGCCCAATCAACCTTGTCAAAGGCTTTTTCAAAGTCAATTTTAACGAGTGCCCTGTTGGTGCTACTGTATTTAGCATGTGGATGAGTTCTTCTGATGTGACGATATTGTCATGGATCATCCTGTCTTTAATAAAGGTGATTTGTGAGTCATCCACCAGATCTCCTATGACCTTTCGTAATCTTTTGGCTAGGACATTTGAGATGATTTTGATGGAGCATTTCAACGGGCTTATTGGTCTGTAATCCTTGGTATTACCCATTTCTCGTCATGTTTGGAGATCAATAGAATGTTCGCCCAATTTAGTCTTTCTAAATTCACTCTTCCTTGGAAGAGGTCGCCAAACAACTTCATTAGGTCACTCTTGATAAACTCTCATGTATGCTGATAAAAAGTCATAGGGAGACCATTCGGTCCTGGTGCCTTTTCAACCCCTATCTCATTGAATGCCAACCTTGCTTCATCCTTAAAAAACGGTTTTTCCAAGTCCTGATGCACCTTGTGCCTCATTTCCCGCCCCATCCCAAAGAGTTTGTGGAAGTCAATTGTGATGGCTTCCTAAATCTCAGATGAGTTTGTTAAAGTGACATCCCCTTCTTCCAGCTAGTGTATCCAGTTCCTGTTTCTTCTCTATTTAGCCACTGCATGGAAGAATTTTGTGTTATGGTCTCTTTGTTATAACCATGTGGTTCTAGATTTTTGCGCCAGATTGATTCTTCCTCCAAGATTATTTTTTCATGCTCTAGCCGCCATTTTTCCTCTTCCTCCCTACTTTTACTTGCGCTAAGCTCCCTTGTTTCCTTGATAATATCCAGCTTGTCGATTGCTGCTAGGAGATCTTTCTTCCTGCTGATTCGGGTGCTGTGTTGTTCTTTTTGCCACTTTTTAAGCTTCCCCTTTAAGAAGGTGATTTTTTTTGTTTTGTTTTGTTTTGTTTTTGCTGCTGCTGCTAAGACAAAGGCACCATTCCAACTAGGTTTTGTAATTGTCACCATTCTTTGACCATATGTCTCCGAAGCCCTGTCGTTTCACCATACTGTAAATCTAAAAATAGTGTTATTTAATTTTTAAAAGAAAAGAATGTGTGTTTCAATATATATTACCTCGTATTGAAAACCAAAATTTTACTCATGATAAATATATATGAATCAGACTAAAAACTTTCCCGTAAGCCAAATAAAATAAAAAGAGTCTAGAACATGCAGTACATTGTCATATAGCTAAAACTATTAACAATTTCATGATATCACTCAAATCAACCTACATGTACAGCTCAAAGGCAATTTATTTTATAAAATTTTTGTGAGTGCTAATCTCCATGATTAATCAATCTTGATTCCATGAACTTGAACAAGAAACCCATGGATCTCATATCAATCCATCTTTTCTTCTAGAACTAATGCACCACTTTCCTTGTCCTCATATAAATTAATTGTCTCATTAAACAATTGATGGTCCCCAAAGGCACCATTCCTCTTTAACCTCTTATTTAAATACCATTATCCCACTAAACTATGATTACCAATGTGCTTAATCATATATTCTCATGTGTGTCCTTGAGTTACTTTGATTAAAAAAACATTACAATCACCCATTTAAACAAGCTTAAATATCCATGAAACTAATTAAAGAAGGACAACTGTCATGTTTTTAGCATCTATACGTTTGAAGCTTCAAACTCTTTCTTGAACTATCTAACTTGATCTACTTGGATTCCTTCTTAAGCTCATACATGTTTTATTTATAACTTAATCATCAGAATCACAACTACATCAGCATATCTAGAGTTCTTCTTTTTCTAAATATATATATTGTGTCTATATATAGTTCTATAAAGAAATCAAGTTAATTGTGTTATATGTATATATTTATCAAACTATATATATACTTGGGTGTAGTTACAAGCACCAAACGATAATGTTATGCACAAAAAATATATGGTAAGAAACACATGCATGCATCTATGTGTTATATTAATTTTCTCTAGCTCTTGCAGAAAAAATAAAGAACAAAAAACAAAAAAAAATTAATGAACATCGATCCATGGCTTTATGAGTCTAATCAAAGAGGGACAACAAAATCTAGTTGATTTGATTTAGATTAAACAACCTTTGAACAGGACTATGAGATTTTAGAATAGTGGAATCTAGGGGTAACTCATTAAGAGAATTGTTTAAGTCTTAATTAAGCTCTAGAAACTGTTTGCAAGGATGCTGATATTTATTTAAGTCCCTGAAACATACATCAGGGCAAACACGTGTCGATCGCGTGGCACGTCAAGGTCGTCGCCACATAATTAAAACAATAATTAAATCAATAAACTAGTTCATGCTTACCCAAAATAGCATCACAGATTCGCACAAGCCAATAAACAAAAGGTGATTAGGGATGACATTAGAGAAAAGCATGGCATTATAAGGACTGGTTAGATGAACTTGAGCGCATAGTGTTAAAGGTTATATATATATATGTGGGGTTTGATCAAGAGAACAACAACAACAACAACAACCCACTAATCACTTGCAACTTTTGTGATTAGGTGGATGTTTCCAAAAGCCCTACCCCTACACAAGCCCTTGGAGATACGTGGATGTAGGCCAAGGGATCCGTACTTATTTTTAATGTGCAAAGATCCTAGGCTATGTCATTAAAACACGGCAAAGACCACTTTTCATTTCTTTGCAAAGATGTGTCACCATTCAGGACAAGATAGAGAGCAACTTAGCACTTCGCATGTTAGTTTTGTTCTTCCCGATATTGTCCCTAGATATTTTTGTGTGCACGCATGGATTAATCAATGTGGGTGGTCATTACTGTTCATTGAATCATAAGATTTCATTATATATATATATATATATATATATATATATATATATATATATATATATATATATAGTTTTATAATCGTGAAAGATAATGTAAATTAAGTATATGATAAATTATTATACGTACGAGGATTGATATATACATTACTAGCTAGAAATACTTACAACAACCTTACATACATGTTTTGTGTTTACTAAAAAGTCCTTAATTTTGTAGGGTAGGTATATCAGTTAAGGCATGCTTTCAATCACTTAACTTCCAATTCTCCAACCTTAAGATCAACTAGCTAATTAGAAGTGGTCTTCTACACTTAGAAAAACTAGCTAGGGAAGGGTGGCAATGTAGGGGACTTTGCAACAAAAGAAACGAGTGGAAGTGAGATGCTTTGAAAGGACATGTAAGGAGGGCAATGATGCAGGGTATAAATAGGCAAGCACACTTGAGATATATCTCAATATTGTCTCACAAATAGGGAGACAAGCTTATGAGTAGAGGAAGACTACTAGTTTGTGACCTTTCTTTTCTCAAGCTTCAAGACAAGATGGATGGCCAGTTTGGATGGGGAACTCTTGAGGATGGTTGGAGGAAGGGCCCTTGGACTCCTCAAGAGGACAAACTCCTCATTGAGCATGTCAATCTCCATGGTGAAGGCAGGTGGAACTCAGTCTCCAAGCTCACAGGTATAACTTTAATATCTATATATTCCTTTTACTCATTCATTCATTAATTCATTCATTGTTTTCTCTTTAATTGCATAATATTATCCTCCAATAATCATGATGAGTTCATATATATATATATATATATATATATATATATATATATATATATATATATATATTATAGGGTTGAGAAGGAGTGGCAAGAGTTGTAGACTTAGGTGGGTGAACTACCTCAGGCCTGATCTTAAGAGAGGAAAGATCACTCCTCAAGAGGAGAGCATCATCTTAGACCTTCATGCTAGATGGGGAAACAGGTAATTAATTAGTCTCTCACACACACTCTCTCTATCTCTCTCTATTGTGGAAATATATATGATGAGTATGTATATATATATATATATATATATATATATATGTATGAATATAGGTGGTCAACAATAGCAAGAAGCCTGCCAGGAAGGACAGACAATGAGATAAAGAACTACTGGAGAACACACTTCAAGAAGGGGAAGACATCAAAGAATGCAGAGAGAGCAAGAGCAAGGTTTCTCAAACAGCAACAAGAGCAGCAGCAGCAACAGCAGCAACAACCACCACTACAAGTACTTCAATTGCAAGTTGATCAAGAACAGCAGCAACAGTATAATAATATTTATCAGCAAAACCAAGTAGTGCAGCCTATAGGGGAACAAGCCTACATTGATGAGATGATCATGGCTTACATGAACCCCAACCCCATCTCCTCATCAATGACCTCCATGAGTGAGGGATCAAGTGAGGATGGAGCATGGGGGAGCCTGTGGAACCTGGATGATGTGCAGCATAATGCAGTGCAGGACCAAGTGCTATATTTCTATTAATCTTATATGATGTTGCATGTACAAAGAGAGTTCAGTGGAGCTCCAATATCTTATGTTTTTTTGGTGGATAAGGATGCAACCACTTTGAGAATCACATGGTATCATTTATCCTTAATGCTTTTCTCATCCTTCTTTTTGTTTCCTTTCATGTAATTAGGGGCATAAATTATTATCCAATTGAAGAAAATAACATTTCACCATCTATCTATCTATCTCTTTCTTTCTTTCTATCTCAACGTGTTCTGAAATTGTTTATAATATTAGAGGATATAGAGCATATCTCTAGCTTTATATATATATATGTGGTTCCACAAAAAGGATCGAAAAAAGAACAGCTACAATAGTTGTCAATTTATCGTATCAAATTACTTTATCTAGTGAATTATATAAGATCATAAGCATTCGCTAGGGAGGGATCAACACCTGCCAGGGATGGATTTTGAAGATACCCAGATTTGAATAGAGCAAATTTCCCTGGGATATTGAATCCATCTATGGATCACCCCTAATGTATCGAATCCATCTACTTTTGTATCTTTTAAAATATATTAAATAAAAAAATGTGATTTATTTATTTTATCAAGTATATATATATATATATATATATAATCATTGTAAATTTATAGAAAATTCCTTTTTCGTAATTTGAGCCATGCTTGAGATACCATCAGCCTCTCATATCTTTCTTATGAGGAAATATAATGGCCAACCTTTTTTTTTGTCTAAAAGTTGTTAATTGAAGAAGTTTCTCTGTCAAAAAGAGGGTGATGGTTCAAACCAAGTCTATAGCGTGATTCTAATAACTTGTTCACATTTATAAAAATAAATAAATTCTAATAGAGTTTTGAGCCTGCGTATCTAATCTAAAGTACATGTATGGTTTTGTATAAACAAACAAGATAAAATAAAGTTTTATATAATAATACATATATATATATATATATATATATATATATATATATAAAGAAAGAAAGAAAGAAATTTTATGAACATAATTCTTTGCTTTTTGTGCCTATTTCTTTAAAAAATATAAATGTTATTTTTACTAAATTAAGATCACAAGTGACAAGTCAGCGATCGGTTGAATACATAATCAATAATAAAAGAAAAAATAAAGAAAAAACTGAGAAGACCCTGCTTTATGATCATAGTTGTTTATTTAATTTCAGAGTTAGGAGTCCTAATTAATTGAAGATTTTCTAATGCTTGTCAAAAGAGTTTCCATAATCGACCATGAAGTTAAAACTCAATCTTGTCCACGAGCTTTTGCCACATATAGTTCTCCTTTCTATTATTATCGATAAGCTAATTTTTATTTGTCACCAATATTTTTTTTAACTCTTCTTGGAAGACTATTATTAAAGTTTTTAATACAAACAAGAACTTGATCCATAGATAATTATATTAATTGTTGATGATGTCCTTAATTAACAATATTTTATAGGTTTAGAGAGTTAGTGTTAAGGTCTACAAACGCGTGCAATTATCAAAGGAGACTTGAATGTGTGTGCTCTCATGATCGGCCACCTAACTTGATCCGAACGCGGTTTAACTTTAATCAGGCTTAATGAACCAGCTTAATTAACAATGGTTTTAATCTTGAAGATCAGATCTTTTGACCCAAAAAACTAGCTGGTTGTCTCCTGCTGACCCAAACTAGACCTTTCAAAGAAAAGATTAGGTTTATTAGGACCTCTGTTTTGTCTCAGTGGTAGGACTTCAGTACTTCACTACAAATCTCTCTTTATAAAGGATGATTTATATTGCTGAGCTAGTCTTAGTCATGAGATATTTAGTGACACTTTCACAAGATGGATGAAACTTTTCATGTGTTAAATAAAGACATCTTGGTACACATGATATCAATGTGTGGATAAATAGAGGTAGAGATATATGTTTATTTAGATATATATGTACATGATGGTATATTATTCATTTCCTTATATTATCCATTGAATTGTCTGTTAAAGTACTCTTCTAATTTTAATTTATACATAATAATATATCATGGACATATTACCCCTTAATTGTATGCATTTGAGGATTTGGATCCTCAAGCTTTTTATTTGTATGTTTAAATCCCAAACTTTTTTTAGTAGCTGATGAGGGAGTTTCTATATAAAAGTTTAAGGTTTGCCAACTTAGTCTTCATCATAGACTTTTAAAACAAAATATTATCATCCGTTCCTGATGTGACTATGTTAGTCCTTGTGACTTGTGTCTTTGGGAGACTGTTTCATCATTAATCTAGGCTCTTGAGAGAGGATGACTGACCTATGTGGCTTGTTGGAGAAGAAGAAGCTCAACGGAGAGGAGGAAAGAGAGAGCAGCAACTAGCAAAACTTAGGGGAGCAGATGGCGAAAGTTTGGCGGCTAGTGGTGGTTCAGACAAGACAGAACGACGAGCACTCTTGGATGTAAGCAGGACCCCAAAGAAGGGGACACTCCAAAACCCCAACAGAGCCAAGGGGGAACACTATGGAATCCGCACAAGGAAGAAATCAACTATGTGGAAGTGGTCGCCGGGCGGAGCAGCAGGTCCCAAACTAAAAACCAACGCATTGACAATCTCATAGATATAGGGAAGTGGAATCTAAGGATAAGAAATGGACTGAAGTCCACTTTAAGAGGAGATGGAGAAATTGCTGCGTGGGGGATGGGGGAAGTTCATGGGTACCCCTAATTGCAGCGATAAACCATCGGACGAGGAAGGAATTCCTTACACGAAGGAGGTCGTCGGAGGAGGAAACACATTTCATCTCATTAGCCCTTGACTCTACCATGCTCCACTGAGAAGGAAAAGCTCAAAGGGATCCTCAATTGCAACCTTTGTAGAAGACAACCCGATGGCCTTACACGGATCACCAATCGATGCCGCAAGCGGTGACTATTGATCGCTTAAACCGGCCGGCAAAGCCCTGGTCGGTTATAAAGCCATTGAAAGGTGAACAATTGGTGGTCACCTATCCCTCGTCGGAGCTAGCCTAGGAGATCAAGCAAATGGGAGAAATTATATTACTGGGTTTCTCTGTGCGATTTGCCACATGGATAACAGACTTAGACTTGCCTGAGAGCTGCGGTGGACCTTTGGCCACGGGCTCCCCCCCTTCTGTAGAAACAAGGATACGATAGCAAGGATCCTCAAACCAATTGGTCGGGGACCTTATATACCTTGACGTCCTAGGGGATCTCTTCACCGATCAACTCTGGGCAATGGTGAGGATCCACTGTGGCCAGTGAATGCCGAGCACCATCAAGAACAGCATTTGTAATTGCCAGCACACCGTGAGGGTAGAACTTGAGCGAGTACACCGTGGGGTCCAACATCAAGGAAGAAGATAACATCGGTTAGAGCAAATACCGATGAGCATAGATGGGAAGAGGGACCGAAGAGACATTAGAGGAAATGAAAAAGGAAGCAGCGAAAAGGATAAGTCGGAGCACTCCACCACTTGCAGCGGCACGGCTAGAGGAAGATTGTCATATGCTGCTCAGCTGCTGGACCACATCAAGCGTGCACACATGGCATCTCGGAGGCAGAGTGCTTCGATTTACTTGGCTAGCAACCATGCACTAAGGGATCAACACGTGGTTTCAGTTGACCGCACAAGTGGATTCTATGCGGCATCGGCCCATAGGGAGACAACCTCATATGGTGCCAAAGCGTACATGACGAAACACATCACAAAACCGAGGCGTTAAACAACCTTCTCAAGCATAGAGAAAAACCTCATAAGGGGATAGGGACATGCAGCGGGTAAAGACTGAGCGGTTTCCTCGAATGATAGCAGGAGACATCCTTGAAAAAAAAAATTAGGGACACATTGCTAAGGTTGAGTGGCGGGTCTCCTCGGATGTTGGCAAAGTTTGCGTCTCAATGGCTAGAAAGACGTCTCTCACAGACGTGGAGCCAATCAAAACGTTGAGCAGGGGTCACGTTTCCTCGATGGCCGACAAAGGCGAGACTAGAAATAACTAAGGAAATGATCCATGCGGCAAAGATGGAGAAGGGGGAAAATGCTGAGCAACGCCAATCTCCTATGCCATGAGGCTAACTGCGATACATATCAGGATAGAGTCAGTGACGTAGCTTGATTAAGGGTGCACAACATGAATGTTGACCAAGCGATGGATGGTGTGGAGGAGGAGATACAAGCTATGTGAAACTTACTTGACCTAGTATGGGATGGGGCCCACACAGGTAACACATGACTACCTCAACAGATATAGATTTCCATCTAGCAGACATGTGAACATCCAACGAGGATGCAATTGGTAATGTGGACATTGAACCCGCCATGGTAGATGATGACATGGCTGAAGACAATGATGTGGACTCCAAATGGCATGGAGAAGAAGATATGGGTGATGACATGGCAATTGAGGACATAGTAGATGCTAATGTGGCGGTCGATGATGTGGCAGATGCTGATGTGGTGGCTGAAGATGACACAACAGAAGCTGACATGGAGGGAGGTGATGTGGCATATATATACTGACGTAGCAGATGTTGTCATGGCAGAGGAAGATGAGGTAGTTATAATGTGGGATGAAGGTAATGATGTGGAGTATGACACATGGCATGGAGAGGCTAATGTGGTTGATATGTGGCACAAAACGGATGACGTGACGATTAAGTTGGTTGCGGGGCAGGGTTGTACTAATATGGCACCACATGGACCGCAACAAAAGGTAACACTTGGCCACACACAAGGTGCTGGAAAAACAGATTTACATCTAGAACACGGGCCGGGACGAGGCAAATTTCAGGCCCTATCAAAACCAAAACACCAAGGGAAGGGGCTAAATTCCCTTCAAGACCCGGCTTAGCCCACCAACCAACCACCTCCATGGACCAAAGACCCATCCTAGACTTCCTACAAACCAAATTGGAAGTGGTCCTGGGCTCGACCTGGTTCGAAGATAGTAAATTGAGTTTTCCAAATGCACAATGGGGTGAGTTTAGAGTTTTCTAAATTATCCCTCAAGTTCATCCATGGGTCCTGGAACTTGATATTGGAAGGTGTTTGGGAAGAAATCAACTCTAAAAAGACACTAGACATGTATAGCAACAAGGAACCCCCGAGCAAAGGGGAGGAAAAAGAAGGGACCAGGGAGGGAAGAAACTCTACAAAAGCTTAGGGGAAGAGTAATGAAATCTTGACATCACCCAAAGAGGCCAAAAGAGGTGAAAGTACAAGAAATCCCTACGGTATATAAGTAATGAGAGAGAGAGAGAGAGAGAGAGAGAGAGAGAGAGAGAGAGAGAGCGGTCAGCGAGGAGAGCCCAAAGCCATAAAACCCTAAGTGATGGTGGGCGCTAAAGTAGAGTGGCCGAGGGGTGCGACAATGTACTTTCGATAGCTACAAGTGGTCGCCCGGTGTCGATTGAAAAGCTTCGAGGTGTGGGGCTAGGGTTTCTCAGGCTTCTAAAAGGATATCGGTTGAAGAGAATAGAGTTGGTAGCGGTTCCCGATGGTGGCAATCATTGTTCCCGATGAAGACGAGGAGCCTTCTCTAGATGACTCTGTGGCGATGGCCAGTCGGTAGACGTTGTATTTCAATGATAAGTTATCATATGATGAAGATGATGATGTGTCAAATGAGGAGGAAGATAAGGAGATTACTGGGGATGATGGTGATAAGGTTGGGGCGATAAGACCTATCAGGAGACCAACAAAGCTGAGGTTGAGGATTCTGAGACATTGAGTGCCAGTGCAAGGGGTAGAAATGATAATTATGAGAGACCATCTTCCCATAAGGAGCTCCCTTCATTGATATTCTCATTCTATCTGGGACGAAGTTCTGACTCCAGTAGAGAAGTCGAATCATGAGAAAACATCTGACTAATTATGGGCTGACTATGATTTTGCAATGGGATTAAACAATATTGGCTCCTATGGTGAGGTATGCACTTTAAGCTTGCTAGTGGAAAAACTTTCATATTTTTAATGTCATTTTCATAGTAACTATCTTTGTGTAAATACCAGTAAAACAATGGAGAGGAAACAACTAGTTCTCATGTATGAATACTTGGTGAGAGGTTAGAATATCTCCCTCACGTGCTTGTTGTTTTAAATACAATAATCTCATCCAGACATTTAAACAACTAGCTAGTTTTCGTTGTTGTTATGTACTGATATTGATTACTGCTGCATTATGTAAACTTTGTTCTTGTCTTTCATGAATGACAACGTCCTTTATATCAACATGATTCATCCTAATAATTACTTGATAATCATAGAAATAATTTATCTTCTTGTGCTTTCCTAATGAGTGCTTTCTTAATGAGGAATACTCTCTTTTGGAAAAATATTTTTCTCTTAACTAAATGAAGTGAAAAGTTGGCACTTGTGATGTTATTGTAATGTCCAACAGAAGCGAACAATTCATCAGAGGTTGAAGCTGATTTTACTACTCCTTGCTTGCAAGGGAAGCACCAATTTGTTTTTATGAACAATTTGGAATTAGTTGCATAAATTGCTCCTTCGTTCTCCCGGAGATGAAGCATGTTTTACCATCATGTGTATGGTGGATTATGAGTACATACTTACCTTTTTTTTTAAGTTGATACTTTGATTTCTGTCCTTAATAACTTTTGCTTTTTTTCCATTCATGTGAGGGCTACATGTTCAGGAGGAAAGTTAGGCAAGAAAAGAGTTGCTACTGAAGAGTGCCATTCAATATTGAATGACTTTTATACAGTGGGAAGAACTAATGGTAGTGAAGACCAGGGGCGGAGGGAGGGGGGTGCGGGCAAGGGGGTGCTCAAGCACCCCCTTAGCTAACTCCAAGAAGACCCCTACCTCCATGAAGGGGACAAGGGGCATCACCCCTTAATTCATGGTTCACCACCATTGCCTATGTGTGACCTCTTTGCAACTATATGTTAATCTCATGCCTCTCTCATTGGCTTTGAGATTTGAATTCTATGATATGATGATCATCATTATCAGTGAATGTATGTCTGAACATGCTTGATGTATGATTTGAATCTCAACTCAAAAATAAAAAGAAAAGTCAAAATAAAATTAAAAAATCCCAAGTAAAAGGTTGGTCATGAATGGAACTAATTTTTAAAGAAGGTACAAACCTGAGGACTTTTTCCCTGATTCAAAAATTATCACAAATGGAACTAATTTTAAGAAGGTACAAAATGTATGACCCCTCCTTCCTTGCGGTTTTGTTTTTCCTAGATTTAAAATTTTAGTATAACGTGTTTTTTTGGGGGTACAAGGATAAGTTGCTAGCTAGCTAGCATTTTGCTATATCAATCCGATAGTTCTTCTATTCCCCAAATGTTAATTTACCATTCCTTCTATCCTTGCCGCCCTCCTTGCTATACAGTCAGCCAACCCATTGTCCTCCTTGGGGAATCTTGGTGATATTCTAATGTGCAAATTTCTCCAAACTTCTATTGCACCTCTTCAAGAAATCTTGCGTCCTCCAAACCTGGAAGCTTTTGCGCTCAATCAAAGCTCTATATATGCTTATGCTATCTATGTGCATTTGCAGTGAGTCCCCACTTGCTATGTAGCGCCTCCAACTGCTTGAGTTGTGCCTGTCATTCTGCTTCTAGTCCTGTTTCTTCTTTTCTTGGACATGCACCTGCAAAAATTGAGTTTTGTAAGTTGTTAATCCTTGTAATTCCTAAACCTCCATTACACATGTCTTTATCCGGAGCCATCTATTATCAATATTATATGTTGGTTTTGTTGTTCCACTCTCTTATATTTCTTTCCTCCCAACCCTCCTACTTATTCTCATTCTCTTTATATTCCAATACCAAACTATAGGTTGCTTCTGCTATTGTAGTTGAATTAAACTTGGCCCTGGCATATGTCACTTTGCATCTTGATCTCCGTATTTGTCACAAGGTTGTTCTATTAGTTCCCTTTTGTCCCTATACCTTGTGTTTGTTAGCCAACCTCCCTCTTATGCTTCCCTGTTCCTCCAATTCCATCCCACCAGCGCGCCCTTGTTCTTTAGTATACTCCAGACCTGTTCCACCCATCTGCATTCAAAGAAGGTATGGTTAATCATTTCATATTATATATTACATGATGAGTATTGTTCCCTAGGTCCCATGTTAAAGTTCGAAAGCAATTTTGTTTTTTTTAGGAGTTTGTTGTCGAGCATTTTCCATAGTAAAATTTTGATTTTGGGTGCCACTTGTAGCTTCCATATTGCCCTCTCCATTCCGTTGTAGCTGGTTGTCCCATTTATGTATTGTCAAGCGTAGATTGTGAGGGGGTATCCCTTCAGGTTGTGTCGCCATCTCCATACATTTATGCGATCTTGTTGTGGAATTTGTTTACGTATCACCTATGGCGGTGTCTTCATAGACATGTGATCATTAATCAATTGTACATCCCAAACATCATTCAGGAAGTAGTTGTTCAACTATCATATTGCTAAATTCATAAATCCATATTAATGAATCAAGGTTTGAATTGAATTGGAATGTCAAAGATCCAAGAATCTTAATAACATGTGTGTTTACTAGGATCACTTAATTCTAGATGTTCCTTAATTACTCTTCCTATACACATTAGACCTCTGAATGTCCAAGAAGAACCACTACAACTGCCTTTGGTCCAAATGCTAAGATTCTCCATATTTGCTCCTCATGAGTTTGACCGAAACTTTATCAGTTTTGTTTTGTAACTCTAACACTTGTTTGACTAAGATTGCATTTTTCATTACCCTTAGATCCCTAATTCCCAGGCCTTCCTCAGTTTTTGGATGATCACAGTGCTCTAGTAAATGAGATGCAAGCCCCTATTACCATTCTTGTTCCCCTAGATGAATCTTCTAACCAGCCTAGTAATGGATTCAAGGATAGTATCGGGGATGGCATATGTATTAAGACTATATACAATCATTCCCATGATAACAAAATTAACTAAAGATATCTTTCCAGCCATGGACAGATTCAAGGTTTTCCAGTGTGCTAGCTTTGTTGTCAACTGTATCTATCAAATATTTGAAGTACCTGGAGTGAATTTTGTGAGGTGTTATCCTGCAACCCAAATATTTGAAAGGGAAAGTCCTGACTTCCATTTTCGGGGATATGTGTGATGGGTCTTCTAGCTCTAGGGCCTTAACCGGTAGGAAGAAAAACCCCGATTTCTTTGTAATTGGGTTTTGTCACGTAAGATCTGAGAATAGGTCCAAGCGGAGCATAATGGCCTTCATATCTTTTTGGATGCTCTACAACAAATTAAAACATCGTGACATACAAAATGTGATTTTAGGGTTTCATTGATTTTGACACTTCTAATCGGTACCAGAGAAAGCCTTGCCTTGTTAAGCAGGTTAGATAACACTTGTGATACAATTATACACAGGTAAGGTGATAGGGGATCCCCTTTCCTAAGCCCTACTTGTGGATTAATCCATCTACCAACCCTCCCATTAATTATAAATACCATATTACATGTCTCAACACAGGTTTTTACCCATTGAATCCATTTGCTGGGGAATTTCATTCTAGAAAGAATGACAATAATGGTGTCCCATCTCAAACTATCATAAGCCTTTTTAATGTCCAGCTTGATTAACATCATTGGGTGATCCTGGGAAACCTTCTCTAGTGAATGTGCCAATTCTTGCACTACTATAATGTTATCATGAATATTGTTTCTTCCTTGTAGAAATGTTGCTTGTTCCCTACCTATTACATATGGTAACACTTCTTTAAGGCTATTTGACAGGATTTTGGTAATGATTTTGTAATATTGCATAAGGATATGGGTCTATAATCCTTAACGTGCTTAGGGTTTGGCTATTTGGGAATAAGGCAGATATGTGTTTTATTCCAACTCCTAGCTGGCATGCTAGCATGTTCAAAAAAATGCATGACTGTAGCTATAATTGACTTACCTACAATTGGCCAATATGTTCTATAAAATTTAGAATTAAATTCGTTAGGACCAGAGATTTACCTAACGGCATGGTTATTACTACCTTGAAGATTTCTTGTGGTGTGACTGGCTTTGTTAGTTCCCAGACCTGCTCTCTGTTAATTACAGGTAGATCATTTGGCAAGGCCGCCTCTAGATTCTCCACTTCCTATTTAGATTGTTCCTGCCACCTTTTGTTGTAGAAGTCTATATATGAAGGCTTGCTCAATATCTTGATGCCTGATACTTCTATGTTGTCATCTTTTCTTAAATGTGTTATTTTATTTCTTGCTCTATGCTTTTTAGTAACTCTCTGGAAGTATAGAGGGTGGTTTGAATTTTTTTAAAATGTTGATTTTTTATTAGCTTTCTACTTTGTTGGTTTTGCAAAACCCTTAAACGACTTTCATATGAAGAGAAATGTTGAAAGAAAACAGAAAAAACAGAATCAAAGCTGCAGGAATAAATATGGGGCTTTTACTGATTCAAACATCACTACCAAGAACTAAGGCTACAGTCTTCACAAAACATCACAATAGCACCCACGATTACAACAATCTACAAATTCCACACAATCTGTTTTTTTAGATCTCCAGCAGCATCTACTTTTTTCTTAACTTCTACTATACCTCAATTTGTTGCCTCTTGCTCTGATACAAATTTCTCTAATACCAATTTGTTGCCTCTTGCTCGACCTCTTCTACGATTACGATTGACATAAGTATAACCTCTACATTGAGAATGACCACCCATGTTTTCATTTGAAGTCACTTGATTCTAGAGCTTGCTCCACCACAGCTGCAGAATTCTTCTTTTGTATACGTTGTTCATGCACTTGGAGTGATCCCATTAGTTCTTCAACTGGCAGAGTGTCTAAGTCTTTTGACTCTTTAATGGCCACCACCACATATTCAAATTTGGTTATGAGAGATCTCAATATTTTTTTCCACTATACGAACATCTTCAATCTTTTCTCCATTCCTCTTAATTGATTAACAATAGCTTGCAATCGTGCAAAGCAATCAGCAGTAGACTCACCTTCCTTCATATGAGCAGCTTCAAATTTAGCCCTCAAAGTTTGCAGACGGACTTTCCTCACATGATCAACACCCTTAAATAAAGTGCCGAGGATCTCCCAAACTTCCTTGCTTGATTTTTCTTAAGAAAACTTTTCAAATGTGGATTCATCCACTCCCTGATATAAAAGGAATAGAGCCTTCTTATCCTTTTTTCTTTGCTCCTTCAAAGTACTCTTTTGCTCCCTTGTATATACTGCTTCTTGCTCTGCAGTAGGCTCCTCATATCCTTCAATAACAATCTCCCACAACTCTTGTGACCCAAGCAATGCCTTCATCTGAATCTGTCAGCTTTCATAGTTGTCTTTCACTAACTTGGGGACCTGGGCTTGAAGAAGATTAGAAGCCATCTCCTTTGTGGGATGAGAAGAAAAACTCAGCAACACTTTAGGCTTTCGAAACCATCTCTGATACCAATTTGTTGGTTTTGCAAAACCTTTAAACGACTTTCAGATGAAGAGAAATGTTGAAATAAAACAGAAAAAACAGAATCAAAGCTGCAGGAATAAACATGGGGCTTTTACTGATTCAAACATCACTACCAAGAACTAAGACTACAGCCTTCACAAAACATCACAATAGCACCCACGATTACAATAATCTGCAAATTCCACGCACTATGTTTCTTTTTCTCTTTGTTTTTTTAGATCTCCAGTAACATCTACTTTTTCTTATCTTCTACTTTACACATACACACACTTAAAGAGGTTTCTGCACACATCATTAAAATACATTACTTTGACTACAAGTGTATTCACACTGCTGGTGCAGCTTTCATCTTCTAGGTGCTTCCATAGTTGGGCTGGGCTTACACATGGGCTTTTGGCTTACATCCAACATAATTGAGATTAATTAATATAATTAAATATCTAATTTATTAGTTTGATTGTGATGATTAATATATGATTGTGTCAAATAATGGGTTGCATTATAGTTATTTTATGGGTAAATGAATAAAAGATATAAAAATTAAAATTACCTTAGTTATGATTAATAGAGTTGTCAAAATTTTAATTTATTTTAAAATAGAATATCTCTAAAGTGTTAAATTTGTTTCAGTAGAATAAAGTGGGATATCTGGTTCATATTTCAAATTTGGCAAAGAATCAACTTAGGCTAGAATGTAAACCCTACATGCATATAAGGCGGGAAAACGCATCATCTAAAGAAGCATTCCATTAAAAGGGATGAGAAAAAAGAAAGACCAAATGTTTTTTAGGGTAGAGCATTGTAGCCATTTGTCTTTGTAATTAAATTAAGCAATATTATGAAGGATTAATCATAGGCAGATTAAGTGCGGGAGTCTTCTCTCTCTCACACACAGTACCAAAAAAGTTTAGTAGCCCTTGAAATCTATTGGTCATCACTTAAGTCCCAAACAGACTAATCAAGTGATCAAAACAAAACAATCAAAAATTAAGCAAATTCTCTGTCAACTTCACTCATTGCCAATTACCATGAACTAATATTTCTCTTCATATCCACCTTCAAGCTCTCCCTTGTGGCCACCTCGACACTAGTGTGTATAAAATATCTCTTCACCCATATTATTCTATAGATAGTGTGATACTAATTACCCCAAATGCAAAATCACACTCTTATACATAAATGTATCTATTATCCCAACTATATCTGCAACTTCCATGCATACTCTTATGATTAGAACATCGACAATTCCTTTCCTCTAATACTTCTCGAACATGAGGATCAAGAAATTTAATTAGAATTTATAATTTAATTAAAAGTTAGTCGGTCATATTTGATTTATTTATTTTTTATAAAATATATAAAATCCTAAAAAATAAACACCAAAATTATCCCCTATTGTGATTACTTTGACTCTCCTTAGTATGCAATCATCAACTTTTAGGAAGGATCTTGGTCAAGACTTTGTGATCATATGGGAGCAGTTGCAACAATATTGTAGAGGAATCCAAGAAACCTAAACCCTTACAATTTATCAATGGTAATTAAATTTAGTGTTTTAGTTCACATTTTTTCTCTTTTTACTGTCCATCTTTTGTAATAAGTAGGTATGGCACATAAGTTACGTAAGTCACGCCTTTGTTGAAGGTATTTTCCAAAGTCATTTGGTTCTAAGAGGCTTAAACTTTAGCCAAGGGGTAATTAAAGATGGTACATGGAAAATGGCAAAGAAATCCATCCAAATTTGGTAGATGAAAGAAACTTGGAAGAGCAAACAATCAATCATTTCCTTAAGATTCTATTAAAAAAAATCATTTCCTTAAGATTATTAGAGCAAAACTTATTTTATACGGTCTTGATGTTTATGTTTAGTGAGGTTATCATGAATTAAAATTTTATTGTGGAAAGAAAATCATGAAAGAGCTTGTCCTTTATAAGTGGGAGGACAAAGATTTAAAGGATTGTCAACAAACACGCGGAAGTCGTCTTTGTTGAGATGGTGGTAAGAAGATTTGGTTGTAAATGTGTTGTTGTTCCTTATTGTCTAAGTCTTGAAGTCTAAGCGGGGAAAGGTGGTAGTGCTATATATATATTATAATGATGACGTAAAAAGCATGTGTGTTTGGCGTTGGATCATTATTTTAGGCTAGGATGAAAATCCTATATATCTACATCTTAGGTGAAAAAGTCATTGGAAGAAAACATTCCATGAGAAGCTCCAAATTAAACTAGAATAAAGAACTTCAAACAACCAGGACATTAGGTGGTGGAGGCTCAAGCCCAACAATCGGTTCACTATTAAGTTTTTGTACAGTTTCATAATCAACAGAGGAATCAGTTGCCCCATCTGACTGTCCTTTTAGAAGCAACCATGTCCCCTAAAAGTCAAACGATTTGCATGACTTGCATAAGATAACCAAATCCTAACTTTGGAAAATTTCACAAAAACGAAGATTATAATGTGCTGCCTCTATGGCAAGGAAAATGAGACGGTTACTCACCTACTTTAATGCCCCTACACGAGCAATGTCTGAGAATATTTATGTAACCTTTTCGAGATAATAACTCGATAAAGGATTTGTAGGAACATGCTCCTCTATCCAAACAATATGAGAGAGACACCTGAATAGACTTTGAAGTTGGTGGTGATGTGGCCATCACCTGAAGCCTCTTGTTAAAATAGAATCAAAGATGTTTCCACAACAAACAACGAATTTTCATGGAATTGATCATTCATGATATTGATTTCATAATGTTTTTGATCTTAGTTTGATGTAGCCCATATGATCAATAGACTCAAGCTATCGATGATGGAGTTCATTGTCAAGAGGAGCTTGACATTCACTTTCCAAGGACCCTCCACAACACTCACCGGACGACTTCAGTGATAAGTTAATGGAGTAAGACAATTATGGATATCAGGGTGTTAAAAGGAGCCCCAACTAAAAAAATCCATAAAAGATTTAGTATCTTTTAACCTTTTATTATCATAAAAAATATAATTTATTCACTTTAATAAAATAAAATAAAATAACAACAAACACTTGTATAAGATTAACTTCACAAAAAGGAGGAAAATTGAATGGTGTAGCTAATGCAAATAAGCGACATGTAGAACATGGTTCATCAGAAGTTGGTGAATAGTCGCTTGAGTGCAACACATGATTTTCAAAAGTGATATTCCACTCCCCTTGAAGATTACAAATGATTTTACCTGTACATTAATTGAGTGTTCAAACTTTTGAATTGTAGTCCATCTGAAATGATCTTAAGTCAGTATAATTAGCTCGTATACTCTGGTTACTAACATCATAGTACAAAATGGGTTCGATGGTTTAAAATATTGTATAAGTGAGTTAAAACGAGACGATCGCACTTATACAATGAAAAGACCAGCCGCAAAAGGTCTAGTATATATGTAACTGGCTTGTGATATCTTGCATGACCCAACTCTCTATTTTAACATCTTGCATGAAATAATCAACTATACATGGCTACACTCCCTTCATGACACGTAACACTCATTCAGCTCTGCATGCATGCCAAGACATATATAGATAAGATCCCCAGCAAAGGTACTAGATAGATGATAACCACCACGTGACGTTACCCATCTCATCTCATACAACCTACCTTTGCATGGTACTAGAAAGATCACCAGCAAAGCAAATTAAGGTGGTGATGATAAGAACTCCAACTCGAAACCGGAGCCAGCTCTGTGGGCTGTGGAGCGGTGGCAATGGTGGATTGCCTCGGAAACGTAAATCCATGAAGACACGTGTCCAAACACTTGTCAGCTTGTAAGCTAATTAACTACCTCAAACCCTAACAAGCTTCTCACACGTGTCACTAGTTCCAGATTTTCACCACCTTTGCTTCTCTATAAATTATATGTTTTTCAAGATGATAGAGAAACCAATATATATATATTACTGATCAAGGATTAATTAATTTCTTGAAGACATGGCTAGGACTGTGGGGAGGAATGTGGCAGGGCCACTCTTGTTCTTGAACTTGATCATGTACATCATAGTGGTAGGGTTTGCTAGTTGGAACCTTAACCACTTCATCAATGGCGAGACAAACTATCCAGGTTAGATAACAATATTGATCTTCTCTTCCTTTCACTTTCTTAATTTTAGATATATATATTACTGATCATCAAAATGGTTTATTAGGAGTTGCTGGGAATGGAGCAACATTCTACTTCCTTGTGTTTGCGATCCTCGCCGGAGTTGTAGGAGTTGCATCTAAGCTCTCCGGTGCAAACCACGTCAGGGTTTGGCGCAATGACAGCCTTGCTGCTGCTTCTTCATCCTCGGTCATTGCATGGGCAATCACTGCTCTGGCATTTGGGTACGTAAACACGTGACATTAATTACAGAGAATTACAAACATATAAACATTGAACATATATTAATGTTTTTGATTGTGTACGTAGGTTGGCATGCAAGGAGATTCACGTGGGAGGGTACAGAGGATGGAGGCTTAGGGTTTTGGAGGCTTTTATCATAATACTGGCTTTCACTCAGTTGTTCTATGTGTTGTTGTTGCACGCTGACATGATTAGCTCTAAGTATGGACCTGGATATGGAGATCCAGAGGATCAGGGTGGTGAGCCAATGAAGGGTGGGACTGGAACAAGGGTGGTACTCTAGTTAATTTGCACGTGGTGCATGCATGTATGTTTCTCCTTCATCTTTAGTATTAGTGATCAAGTGTTTGCTTTTAATTAATCTTGGTCTAGAGATTGTACATGGATAATGTGACATATACTTGCCAACTTCTGCTTTTTATGAGTTAAATAAATAACATGTTTTATCAAAAGAGACGTGGAATAAATGCATGTTGGGATTAAAGAATAAAGAGCAGCATAAAGGGTAATGTTTTGAGATGTTTATATATGATGCTTGAGAATCTTGGTCTTCACTTATTCAAGCACTATTAGTGGATTAAACTCTTGCAGATGTTCATGCTGTCCCAGTACCCTCGGAGATAAAAGGCAAGAATGTTTCCTTTGGATATTGGCATATGTGAGTGAAACATGAGAATCAAAGAAGACACAAGTGGTATTGCAATAGCAATCCTATCTCTATTATATCTTAGTACAAGAATATTGATTAAATTCCTCATGTGAATGCTATATGTATATAATAAGTTGAATCACTTTTCCAAGCCATATGGGAGAATCTCTGCTAGTGCTGGAATGGCATATAAAGATTATTTCTTGGGAGAAACTTTTCTTTCTTTTCTTGTTTTTCTTTTTTCAAAATTTCCAAGATACATATTCCCTTAAACATTAAAGACTTAAAGTATAAGAGAAATCTTGAGAGTTCTAGAGAGATGTTCTTAATTGCATGCGTGTATGCATACTAGAAACTATTGGAGAAGAAAAGAAATAGGATAAATTTAAAAAGAAAATATGGTTTCACGGATTTGTAAAGTAGAGAAAATATTTTTTTTAAAAAAAAATTATGTGGCTTCTCCAGCTAATAAAAAAAGAAAAATCAGAAGATTTTACTAAAGAAAAAATCATGTGGTTTTACACATTTACAAAACTACATCTAACAAAGTTTTATTTTTTCTTGTTAACTTTTGACTTCTTTTTTTTGTTAGTTGGAAAAATCACAAATTTTTTTCTAAAAAATAAAATCACTTCTCTATTTTGTAACTCTATGAAACCATATGGTTTTTTTTTAATTTATCTAAAGAAATAAGAGGAAAAGGAAAGGGGACAAGAAACAACATATGTACACTTTACTCAACTTGCTATAAGAGTTCATTACAATAATAGAAATAAAGATGATGAACTTGATTATAATTTGGTGTGCATGTCATAAATGTTTAATACTGATTGTTCTGAAAAAAATTAAATTACCATGCAGTACTATGGTCCCTTCATATATATATATATATATATATATATATATATATATATTAGCTTTAAAAGTGGTCGGTGGGGGAAGTACTGTAGCATTAACTCATTAAGGTGTCAATATATAGAAGGTAAAAATTTCTGCCAATTTTATTTTGGCATTCATTGTGAACTACTTACTATGTTAAAGCTGCTACCAAATGTGGTGGCAGATCACACTATCATTAATCTGAGACCTTATATGTTAAATCAGTTTGACCTGAAAAGTGCTAACTTATAGAAGTTTCAAGTTTATTTAATAGTCGTTTTTGAAAGGTTTATATGAATATGAATTTGTTTGGGAGCATGAAACCTATTGAGAAAGAAGAATTGTCGATGAAATCTATTGTCAAAAGAAACCTTAAATTTATATACGAGGAAATATCTCAGCATCCCTAGGGCACACTACAAGAAATGTTACATTTACTCACAGAAATTTTACTCACGGAAATTTAAGCGTGACTAAAACTTCATATATAGTCACACTTAGATTCATGTGTGAGTATTAAAGTAATTTATAGTCATGGTTATTTTATATGTGAGTATAGAGGTTTTTTTAGTCACGGATTTTTTTTAACCGTGACTATAGGTTATATATTATAGTCACGCTTAGATTTATATGTGAGTATTAAAGTAATCTATAGTCACGATTATTTTATATGTGACTATAGAGGTTTTTTAGTCGCGGATTTTTTTTTTAACCGTGACTATAGGTTATATATTATAGTCACGCTTAGATTTATGCGTGAGTATTAAAGTAATCTATAGTCACGATTATTTTATATGTGACTATAGATGTTTTTTTAGTCACCGATTTTTTTTAACTTTAATTATAGATTATTTATTATAGTGGGCAAACTCATATATTTTATTCTAATATTTGTGGATTAAGAGTGGTGTAATATATTTTCAATTTTATTCTAATAAAAAAATTTCACAAAGAAAACTCATATATTTTAAACATAATTATTATTTTTAATTATAATTATAGGTGTAATATTTTATTTTAAAAAAATAATCTGTAAAATTAAATATTAGTTAATATTAACTAACAAACGAAGTAAAAAATCTCAAATTTGTTAGAGTAAGGATAGAGAATTATAAGTATGTAATCATATAATTTCACTAATTTTCAGGGAGTACAATATAAAACACCAAAAGAAACCAGATCTTGGGAAAAATCGAGCTCGGCTTCCATTTGAGAGCTCTTCGGTTCTTTTTAAAGACAACGACCAACACCCCCTTCTTCTCTCCAATCCCTAATCTCCCCTCTCAACCTCCGAAGCATCGACAATGGTGCACAAGAAGATCCGTGAGTACGATTCCAAGCGTCTTCTCAAGGAGCACCTCAAGCGCCTCGCCGGGATCGACCTCCAAACCGAACCGGAGGAGATGTTCAGGGAGTTCGCAAGATCCGCGGAGGCGGTGTTCTCGCGGTGGGCGATCAAGCGTGTTTGAAAGTTCCTCTTGAAGAAGATGCTCGGGGACTTGATTCTTGGTGACATCGATCTCAACCAGCTTGATATTCAGCTCGGCGAAAGCACCATCCATCTCTCGGATCTCGCCCTCAATGTTGATTTTCTCAATCAGAAGGTTCGTCAATTCTCTATTTCTTTATCTTTTGATCTGGTTTGCAAGGGCATCTATTCATCGTGTTTGTCTTGTGATGATATGTTTTATGGAAAATCATGTAATTTGAGAAAAGGTGTTGCAAATTAGCTTTGAATATACCTTGTCTTTGAGTAGACGCCCATGCTTGTGCATTAAGCTTTAATATTTGCATATGGTTTCATTTGAACCAATTTTACGATGTATCACAACGCTTTGAGCCCTAATTCGTAACCGGTGCCGCTATCTCTCCCCCAAGAAATGCAAGTGGGACTAGAATCAGATTATGGTTCAAGGTTTTTTTTATACACTAAAATTTAGCTCAATTATATGTCTTTTGCTTCATTTTTAATCTTTTAGTTTCCTGTCATTTAATTGTATGATGTTTGTGGTTGAAAATGTTCATAGAGGTTGCCTAAGATTGTTTTGTGATACATTTTTTGCGGCATTGATCAATTCTTTGAGTGCTTTGATTAATTGAGTTCACAAGCAACATCGTGAAAGCTTGATGGAATATGGAACTGGACTTGTTTTGTTTTCGGTCCGATAACCGTTGCATCAAATCTTGCCTCTAGTTCAACACATATTCCTACCGGTAATTTCTTAAGCACAACTATATCTTATAATGGGTGTCTTGATGGTGTCATCACTAGTTGACCCCCAACTTTTCATTATATGAGCTACGGTGTTCTCATTTACATTCTTCCTACGTGTATGGCCAATTTCTTGCTGTGACTGTAATGTTATCCATATGACAAGATTTAGCTACTACCTTGCATATTGTGATCGCTTAATATTTGAAAGATTGGACATGGAATCATTATTTCACCTTAGCGAAAACAATTTAGTGATTTCAATGTCCTTTTCATTAACTTGAAAGGAAGCTGCATGTTTTATTTTTCTTGCCTTTGTTCATGATATTATTCACTTTTTGATTGGTGGTGGAAGTTTAGCAAAATATCATACTTGTATAGGATTTATCTCTCGCATTAACTGAATTTATTTGTTTATCCAAGTTCTAGTAGTATATGTAAGATTTGGTGATGCTTTTCGATACAGCGATCAACAAGGTTCTACACCACTAACTTTGATGAAATGGAGATGCTTTTCAATACGGAGATCAACAAGAACTTGAACCAATCTAAATTTGAAGCTTTGTTGGATGAGTTCAAGACAGACTACAACCAGACTCAATACTGAGTTCTCCGGGTTCCTGCTTTACAAGGAGCTTGGGAGGAGACTCAAGGTTGGTTTCATTTATCTATTGACTCATTGGCAGTCACAATGTCCCATCTTGTGGAGTTTCTCTTGTCTGCATTCTGCCTTGCCTTTTACTTGTTACTATTGCAAATTTAATTAGATTTGTGATTGCAGAAATTGTTCAATTTATTGACAGCAGAAAACCAATCCTGTTGTTGCAGAGATATTCTCTCTCATGTCAAGGGACGAAGCCAGGCATGCGAGGTATGTAACTCTCCCTTGTTATTTGTATGAATCTTCATCTGGTTTGCATTGATATCCTAATATTTGAATTTCAGGTTTCTGAACAAGGGTCTTTCTGATTTCAACTTGGCATTGGACCTGGGTTTCTTAACATTGGCATCAATTTTAATAATGGAATTTCTTTGCAAAAATTTGCAAAAATTTCCAAAAACTTGCATCTGATATATCATATAATAATTTGCAAAAATTTCGTTGCAATTCACTTTTATATATTACATCACATTAGATTGTGAGAAGATGAGAGAGACAAGAAACAACCCAATCACATAATCTCAATTAATATGTGCATGAGGGTTGTTTAATAATGGAATTGGGTTGTGTTCTTTAAGGATTGTCAGAAACTGGAGTCCATCTCTAGAGGTTGTGCTCTTTATGGATAATAATGTTGGTTCACAACTGTCCAATAATAAGTATGAATAAATCTTATATATTCAAATTACTCTTTCTGTTCATAATCATTTTTGAAATAGTTTTTGAACCATAATGGAATATTTTGAGTGCAAATGCTGTAGAAAGGCCATGCAGTTTTGATTGTGAAACACTAAGAATTGATTTGTTTAATTCTCACCCTTATTGATACTTATTAAGCCTTGTTTTGTTTTGTAAAACACCAACAATTTTGAATATGTGCTGCAGAGTGTATTTGATTTGCATGCTTGGATCTTCAATTCTGATAGTTTTTTAAATTTAGTTTGGGAAGCTTTGTGTCCAAATCCCTAAAGTTGTATGGTGATTACTTAAGAGAAATATCATAATCTGTTGTGCTTGCTTTTGGATGTTTGTAACAAAGCATATTGTTATTTAAATGGTTGTTTTTGGGTAAACTTGTATTAATAAGGGACATTTACTTCTGTTTGCAGGGACCTTTAGCTTTCTACAAAGGTTTTGTTCCAAATTTCGGTTGGTTAGGAAGGATCATGGAATGTGATCATGTTCTTAACTTTGGAACAGGTAATATCCACTTCTAATATTATCTCGAATTAGGTGCTTGCTTATGAAAACATTGTTCCCTTTTTTGTTCACCTACAAGAGAACATCTGTTGTAGTGTAGCAGAGGCTTTCTTATTCTTCATGACTCAATAATGCATTTAAATCATAGCAGGTGAAAAAACTTTTTGCAAGGGAGGTGCCAAATCAACCTACCCTCCAGAAAAGCAGCACAAAGGTGTGGAACTCTTGATGAAGTTTTTCAGTTAATTTTCCCTTGCACCAAACATTGACAAGATCCTATCAATTTTCTTCACTAGAGAGATGTAATCAATTTTCTTCACCAGAGAGGTGGGTTTATAAAAGGCATCAGAGTAATAATTATGCTTAGTTCTCAATGTTTCTTTTGATGAACTCTATGCAGTAATAAAATTCATTATTGAACACTTGCTCTTGTTGTTGTTGTTGTTGATGATACTCTATTATCATGATATATTTTATTCATGTATAATATCCATGAGCAAGAGTAAACGGAAAAAATAATTATTTGAGTGAAAAATAAAAAATACAATATTTGTTTTTACTCATGCATAATGTCCGTGAGTAAAAATAAAGAAAAAATAATAATTCTTATTTTTACTCACACATAATATCTGTGAGTAAAAAATAAAAAAATAATAATCACTACTTTTAGTCACAGATAATATCCGTGAGTAAAAGTAAAAGAAAGGTAATAGTCACTACTTTTACTCACGCATGTACAAGCGTGAGTAAAACCTAAAAAATCTATTCTCACGGAATTTTTCTGTCATAATATGGCTATCACAGTAAGCCCCCTTTTAGTCATGGCAATTTTAGCGCCGGTATAAGGTTTTTTTCCGTGAGTAAAAATATTTCGATCTATACTCACGCTTATTAACACTTTTACTCACGCTTATGCTGGCGTGAGTAAATGTAACATTTTTTGTAGTGGCAAATTTTGAAGACAGCCGGGGCTAATGAGATATTTGTACTGAAGGGCACAACATATATCATTGTATTAGATCTGATATGGCATGCGGTTCCACTATCTTGTATTCTTCTTCTATGAAACCTTAATTAAATAAAAGAATGTATTTTATCTATTTTATCAAATAAAAAATAAAAAATTGTCAATACCTATAGATGAAGAAGAATATATTGTCAATATTTTTAAAATAAACAATATGTTTTCATAAAATTAATCCATAAGATTAATTTTTTTTCATGCTATTTTGGTTCGATAAAGCATGTACACATCTCAAAGCGCCCAAGACCCAAGATGGTCATGGCAGGCCGGGTGAAGAGGGGCCACCTTATTTTATGTACTACTTTAATGACTATTAATAAAATGTTGTTTTATTTAATTTTATAATAAATTAATTAATTAATTAAATATATGAATCAGTGTTGGTAAATTCAATTGGATGGTTAGATGACAGATTGATTTGGAAATATATAGTTTGACTAACTTTAAAAAGGCTAATAAAGTCGGCATAAAAAACAAAAAATTGTGAATTGGCACAACTTTCCTTTCATTTTCTTTAACTCATTGATGGAGAGTAATTAATAAATCATAAATCATATTAATAAATTCTCTGTTTTTCTATTATTATTTTTAGTTATTATAATTCGGACAATTTCATAAATAAAAAAAATATATTTTCTAATAATTTCTTGAGAGGTAACAAATAAAAGTAAATAGTAATAAGTACAAATAAGCAATGTACTTGTGACAGCCACTGCCAATGAGGAAGGATTGATGAATAACTAATTAATGCAATTTATTTACAAACATGTGTCAAATGATTCTGTCAGTATGAGTCAAATACTAAATAAAATGGATTATTAATTGTTGCATAATTTGACTCTAATTGCAGGGTTGGTGATTATATTATTCTTTTTCAAGTGGCCCAATACATTGATCCAAAAGAAAGAGGTTTTTTTTTTATACATATACCCCTCTAAGGATATTGACATTATATATTCATTCCTTAATATTTAAACTTAATTAAGTTTTATATATAAAAATTAACTTAAATCAATACTTGTATGAAGTCTTGTAACTTATTATTTTTACATGAATTATATATATATATATATATATATATATATATATATATATATATAATATGTCCACTAAGTCATATATCCATTTTCCCCTTTTATTTTATTTTTTTTGACAAAGGCGACAAGTATATTCCAAAGAAAGTTAAAGATGGGCAGCAGGTGCGGAACCTGCTCAACATAACTACACCCACACCTTGTAAAATGAGGGGCTCGATCTCGGAACCAGTTCACGAAGATCGAGGCTTACTTTTTAAGTAAGAGAACTCAGTACCAATAGACCATCATGACTTCTCCCCTTAAAAGTGATATAATAAAAATATAAGAAACTTAAAAATTAGAGTCATTTACAGACAAGTACTCTAATCACCATCTCATTTTAGTGTTAAAAAACTATACTTTTGAGTCAGACTGCATCACCGGCTTTCCATAAATAGACAGTGATAACATAATATACAGTATGAGACACTTTAAGCAAGCATTAATATAATTCAGAAGCAAACAACACAAACAAAGAAAAAGAGGACACTTAGCAATGTCAAGATTGAGCATGCTCTCACAGTCACACTCCATATGCATTTGCATGATTCACAACTCACCTCCAAATTGGCCACTTTCTTATGGATTTCTTTTTTTCACACCAAAATAGATTCACTTGTGGTTACTTGCAATTTGGTTTTCAATCCAATGAGGACATGAAAGGCCATCAATCATACAACAGGGAATAAACCACATGGCATCTTCTCAAATCATTCACAAAGTTCTTTATCATATTCCATGTATTCAGATTATATTATATACCATCCCCATGCTCTCTCTCCATTCACCAGTGAAATCCAAACCAGAGAAGCATCACCACCTCTCCTCCTAGCCAAGCAGCCTCCATTAAATCCTAATGGAGAGTAGAACACCAAAACAATAGTCCATCTCCCTTAGCTCATCTCATTGATGTGTCACCACACCAACATTCCACCTCTGCCTGGAAAGAGAGAGAAAAGTTTAGTTTTTTCTTGAAAAAAAATAGAAGAAAAGAGAGAAAAAGTAGAAATAAAAAAGCCCACATAGACACAAAGGAGGGGAGAGAGAGGAAAAAGACCTCCTTTTTTGGTCACTCCCAGAGCCAGAGAGCCTCCATTTCCTTCACATCTATCTTCTCTGTTTTAAGCTCTGGGAGCTGCCACTGCTGCCATTTGAATTCACATTTCATTGCAAGTCGGCAAAGATCAGGGGCAGGAGCGAGGGAGGGGAGAAATCTAATCAGGTCTGGTAAAGCTTGGTTTTTTTCATTCATTTTTCGTTGTTTTTATCTTTGATTTATATCTGTTGAGATAAATCGATGGAGTTGTTTGTTTTCATCCCAAATGCGTCATCTTTCGCCATGACACCACGGCAGATGGTGAGATGCACCTGCTAGTTTCCTTATATTGCCCAACCATCGCCTCCTTCTCTCTGAATTCTCCCCCAAAATCCATTATTTTCGATCCTGATACCTCGCCGGAGCATGGGTCTTCTTGGTCTTGGTCTCCTAAACTCCTTTGGTGATCTCCCTTTGCCGGATCAAATCGGGGTGGCAATCCATGCTTCTTTGCTTCTGTTACTGTTGTTCTTTGTGTCGGCTCGCCGGGTCCTCTCCTGTGCGTTCCGGCGTGCCCCGATGTTCAAAGATGATCGCCGGAGCCCCGTCGGAGACCATCCGGATGCTGAACATCACCGGGTGGTGGTCGGGTATTGGTTCAAGATCGCAGTTTGCTGCTGCTTCTACAATCTTTTAGTGCAAGTTGTGGACTTGTGCTATGAAACTGCGAGGTTGATTGGAAGCCAAGTGGATTCACGGAATTATTCAGTTCTCTACTTGCCATCAGTCCAAGCCTTGTCTTGGTTGTTCTTGGGCTTGTCTACAATGCATTGTAGATTCAAAGTATTGCAGAAATTCCCATTCTTGATTAGGTTGTGGTGGTTCCTATCTTTCTTGCTTTGTATGTACACTGCCTATGTTGATGCAAAAGGGGTTGTAGCTGGATCCTTTAGTATTAGTTCACACGCCATTGCTAACTTCGCAGCTACTCCTGCGATTGTGATCATCGGTGTTGTGTCAGTTCGGGGTGTGACAGGTTTAGAGTTGTATAGGGACCATGGGGATCTCCAGGAGCCTCTGCTTGCTGAAGAAGAAGAGCCAGGCTGCCTTAGGGTCACACCTTATGGGAACGCGGGGATATTTAGTCTTGTGACAATGTCATGGCTTAGTCCCTTGTTGTCTATCGGTGCAAAGAGACCTCTTGAGCTGAGGGATGTGCCTTTGTTGGCCCCAAATGACCGGGCGAAGACTACTTACAAGATTTTGAACATGAATTGGGAGCGGATGAAGGCTGAGAACCCTGTGAAGCAGCCGTCTTTAGCAATTGCGCTGTTTCGGTCATTTTGGAAAGCAGCGGCTCTGAATGCTGTATTTGCAGGGTTGAACACTCTAGTCTCCTATGTTGGGCCTTATTTGATAAGTTACTTTGTTGATTACTTGAGCGGAAACATAGCTTTTCCTCATGAGGGATATATTCTGGCAATTATCTTTTTCTCCGCTAAGTTGATAGAGACTCTCACTACCCGGCAGTGGTATTTAGGAGTAGATATATTGGGCATGCATGTTAGATCAGCATTGACAGCAATGGTGTATCGGAAAGGACTTAGGTTGTCGAGCACTGCTCGACAAAGTCATACAAGTGGGGAGATTGTGAACTACATGGCAGTCGATGTGCAGAGGGTGGGTGATTATTCATGGTATCTTCATGATATATGGATGCTTCCTTTACAAATTGTTCTTGCTCTGGCAATTTTATATAAAAATGTTGGAATTGCATCCATTGCAACATTGGTTGCAACAATAATATCAATCATTGTTACTATTCCCCTGGCAAAGATGCAAGAAGAGTATCAGGATAACCTGATGACCGCAAAGGATGAGAGAATGAGGAAGACATCTGAATGTCTTAAAAACATGAGGATCTTGAAGCTTCAAGCCTGGGAAGACCGGTATAGACTGAAACTAGAAGAGATGAGAAGTGTGGAGTTTAAGTGGCTCCAAAAGGCCTTATATTCACAGGCTTTCATCACCTTTATTTTCTGGGGCTCCCCTATTTTTGTTGCTGTTATAACATTTGCTACTTCTATTTTATTGGGTGGTCAGCTTACAGCCGGCAGTGTGCTTTCAGCTTTAGCCACTTTTAGGATTCTTCAAGAGCCGCTCAGGAATTTCCCTGATTTAGTCTCTATGATCGCTCAAACAAAAGTGTCATTGGATCGTATCTCAGGATTTTTGTTGGAGGAAGAGTTGCAGGGAGATGCCACCATTGCTGTTCCTCATGGGCTTACGAGCACTGCTATTGAAATTAAAGATGGGGAGTTCTGCTGGGACCCCTTCTCATCAAGGCATACTCTCTCGGCTATTCAATTGCAAGTACAAAAGGGGATGCGTGTGGCTGTCTGCGGCGTGGTGGGTTCTGGCAAATCGAAGCTTTCTATCTTGCATACTTGGGGAAATACCAAAAATATCTGGTGAAGTAAGTTAATCTCATTGGTCTTAGTCATTTTAATTTCAAACTCTCTTTTATGTACTCTAATTATTATTTAATTTAATTTTTTTTTTTGGTCTTGATTATCAGGTTAAGATAAGTGGGTCAACTGCATATGTGTCTCAATCAGCTTGGATTCAATCTGGCAATATAGAGGAGAACATCCTTTTTGGTAGCCCGATGGATAAACAAAAGTACAAAAATGTTCTCCATGCTTGCTCACTAAAAAAGGATTTGGAATTGTTCTCACATGGAGATCAAACCATAATTGGTGATAGAGGTATAAATCTGAGTGGTGGCCAGAAGCAGAGGGTGCAACTTGCTAGAGCACTCTATCAAGATGCTGATATATATTTACTTGATGATCCCTTCAGTGCAGTCGACGCACATACAGGAACTGAGTTGTTTATGGTTAGAGCATTCAAATCAACTCCTTCATGCTATCTCACAGATCCAACTTACATTCTGAAACATATGTTGTACTATTTGGTTGTAGGAATATATTCTGACTGCACTTGCTAGCAAGACGGTAGTATTTGTCACCCACCAAGTTGAGTTTCTACCTGCTGCTGATCTGATCCTGGTAAATTGTGTTCCTCCACTTGAAGCTCCTTATTTCCTTGGCAACCTTTTACATTTTGATTTTCTTCACCGAAATTTGTATTTGAGATTATTGTGTATGTATTGGAAAGAATTGTTGGTGAAATTTATTATTACCTAGATTTATTCTTTTGGTCTATTAAAGTTGTTTTTCCAAGATAGAAGCTAATGCCTTCTGAGTATGCATTCAGTTGTTCCTTAGCTTATGTTTTACAGAAAGTGAAACTGTTTGATTGCAGCCTCAAAATGAATTGCTTAAGGGTATAAGAACTGACGGCTAGAAGGACCAGTATCTTGTGTCCCTTATTAGCAAAATGCTTTATCCTGATAAACTTTTCAACATTTCTCTTTGACTATTTAAAAGAATAAGAATTTGATTTTTGTACAGAGATTTGTTAAATTTTTAGGCCACTAGTGCCTATTTGCTTTTATCAAAAGACTATGCTTATTTTAAATTGCATTAGGCACTTAAGTTGTGATTCTTTAATGCAATTTGAACTAGTTTTCTTACTATATCTATGGTAATTTTTCCAGTAGTTTACTCCAAATATAGTGGAGGTGTAGTATCATTTGGATGAGCATCTCAATCATTTTGCTTCACATCCTATCTTCCATTGAAAAATTTGTTTAACATTTAACTATTACATCGGGTCCATTTGGAAGTTCTTTTCACTTTGCTTTTTACAAGCCTATGTTTCAAGTTTTTTCCTTAGCTTTTAATCTTTGATCTTGTGTTATCTTCTCTAGGGTGCATTTTGTTCTCCATTTCAAAATGTCTTAAGTCAGTTGTTTTTACAACCATGCATCTTTACTTATTCAACTGGACCTGCATATACTTGCAGAGCTTTTCCCGTGACAGATGAGTGGCCTTTACTCATTCAAAGGAGCATCAAGCTATGCTCACAATTCAACGCTGGGAAATTGAATAAGATAATTATCTCAAGATTTGTTCTGAGAAGCCTCCTTATTTAATGCTGTCATTACATATAAGTTGAAGGTGAATGTCTTGGTTGATAATAGTATTGGTAAGAATACCTCTATAAGAAAAGTATTAAGTAGCTGAAAGTATTCACATTAGACAGAATTTTTATGCTAATTATTAATGTTGAAAATTTTCATATAATCATGGAACTATTACTTGTTTCAAAAATTGTGTTTCCACCACAGATGGAAACTCTCTTCAGGAGGTAATTATAGGAGAATTTTGTTCTCTTAAATCCGTTTTAAGCAGAGTTGGTTCTCCCATCTGTTGCAAGAAATCCTGTCAGATATGATGAACAGATTGGTGAAAACATTTGTTTGAATACTATGTTAGATATATTTCTTTTTCATTTGTGAAACAAAATTGCAATGTTCCCTGAGATTGATGCTTGCTCTTTTATATATATATATATATATATAGAGTCTTGATTTTTCATTCATCTAATTGCAATGTTTCAGTCCTCATGGGCTTCTCTAAAATTTCTTTTCCTTTATCTTCCTATTTCTCCTCATGAATCAATTGAAAGAACTTCCAATAGTAAATGGTTTGTTGTCTAAGCATTGTTTTCTATATATGGGTCTAAATATTCTTGTAGCTTCTGGTGTTATGTTCTCTCACCTATCAAATTCTCTTTATACAGGTTCTTAAAGAAGGTCACATTATCCAGGCTGGAAAATATGAAGATCTCTTACTAGCTGGAACTGACTTCAGTGTTTTGGTTTCTGCTCACAATGAAGCAATTGAATCTATGGATATAGCTGAATCTTCATCCGAAGATTCAGCAGGAACAGATCATATTAGTATTTCTGGTGGCATTGGTAAAAGATTGACATCGAGTCCTAGCATTGCTGATGGCATGAACAATGAATCACTAGAGAATGCTCCGTCTCCAGATATTAAAGCTATCAAGGAAAAAAATAAAGCAAAACGTGCGTACCTAAAAAGCAGCTTGTTCAAGAAGAAGAAAGGGAGAGGGGTAGGGTCAGCTTCAAGGTATATTTGTCCTATATGGCTGCAGCGCATTACAAAGGAACACTCATACCCTTGATTATCCTGGCCCAGACAGCATTTCAGGTGCTCCAAATTGCGAGCAACTGGTGGATGGCTTGGGCAAATCCTCAAGCGGAAGGAGATAAAACCAAAGACGAGCAGTATGGTTCTTCTTGTTGTGTACATGATTCTTGCTTTTGGCAGCTCTTTCTTTGTATTTGTGAGAGCTGTCCTTGTAGCTACCTTTGGATTAGCAGCTGCACAGAAGTTGTTTGTAAAGATGCTCAGAACTGTCTTTCGAGCACCAATGTCCTTTTTTGACTCTACTCCAGCTGGGAGGATCTTGAATCGGGTAAGTATTTAGCTGCTTTAACTATTATGTTTCTATTGCTGCTGGAAAGATGTTATCCTAGAGAGCATTCCAAGTATTCTATATATTTATGTATTATATATCACTATATATTTATGAATTATCAGGTCTCTGTAGATCAAAGTGTTGTGGATCTTGATATCCCTTTCAGACTTGGCGGATTTGCATCGACAACAATACAACTCCTTGGCATAGTTGAATTGTAATGACAAAGGTCACTTGGCAGGTTTTGCTTCTGTTCATTCCATGGCCATAGCTTGCTGGTGGATGCAGGTACATTAGCCTTCTTGCTTTCTTTGAATATAATCTGAAAATCGATTCAAATGTTCCATAATGCAAATCCATCCCAGGGAATAACACTGCTGATCTGGACACTGGTTATTCTCATGTTCCATGCTTGATTATCATATGATACACTCAAGCTCTATCAGGAATGCACTAATTGGAAGCTGAAAACTTAAGTTCAGATGTTATAGGCTGACAAATATGGGTGTTTTAAAGTGATGTTAGAAGTGGTGTTTAATCATAACTAATGAAATCATATTCCAAGTTGAATGTGAGCTTAATTACAACATCATTTTTATTGCTCATGAGTGCTGGTTCATCATCTCAGCGGGTATTATTATGTTAATCTGTTTTGTATCTTGTTCACCAAGTCCACCTTTCTTTTGTGCAGAAATATTATATGGCTTCATCAAGGGAACTTGTTCAAGCATAGTCAGTATTCAAAAGTCTCCAATAATACATTTATTTGGGGAGTCTATTGCTGGAGCTGCTACAATCAGAGGCTTTGGTCAAGAAAAACGCTTTATGAAAAGGAACCTATACCTGCTTGATTGCTTTTCTCGGCCATACTTCTATAGTCTTGCAGCTATCGAATGGCTATGCTTGCGGATGGAATTACTGTCAACATTTGTTTTTGCTTTCTGTATGGCACTTCTCGTGAGCTTCCCTCATGGGACAATTGATCCAAGTACATATTATCTGGCCTTCTGAAGAACTTATCTTTCCTTTTCTGGTTCTTGATTTTTATGTTTTCAGTTGATGATCTAAAATAACTATAATAGGTCGTGGCTAATTTTCGAGCCTTAACCTATCCTTTTTCATAATTTCTTTGTGAATTATGTGGATTGAGTTTGATGAACAGTTATTTATACATCATCTATTTTTTAACACCATGTACTTTTTTTTTCTGTGCAACAGGTATGGCAGGGCTTGCTGTGACGTATGGTCTTAATTTAAATGCTCGCTTATCAAGATGGATCTTAAGCTTTTGCAAACTTGAAAATAAGATTATTTCTATCGAACGCATTGACCAGTACTGTCAGATACCTAGTGAAGCACCACCCGTGATTGAAAATTCTCGGCCACCACCATCATGGCCAAACAATGGGGAGATTGAACTGATTAATCTTAAGGTATTGAAGCCTTATTTATGATCCCTGTTTCATACTTTTTGTTTACTTTAGTTTTTGGGAATAATTAAGGTCAGATTTTTATACTTCAAAGCTGATGGTTAAAACTACAATTATATCTTTAGATATTTTAAATCGAAAATCTCAAATGCCTAGGATTGTAATGGAGTATGGTGCTCATAACTATTGGACACTAACTAGGCATTGTAAAAGTTTGAAAGAGTTTGTACTATGATGACAGTATTTACTTCATGTCTATTGGTGGATTGACAAATAACTGATGTCGCTTCTTCATATCCATGTAATGATAGGCTCGTTACAAGGAGAGCTTACCTATGGTCCTGCATGGTATAACATGCATATTTCCTGGTGGTAAAAAGATTGGAATTGTTGGACGCACTGGAAGTGGTAAATCAACCCTCATACAGGCTCTTTTCCGTCTTATTGAACCTGCAGATGGTAAAATCCTTGTTGATAACTTGGACATTTCAACCATCGGTCTCCATGATCTCCGCTCTCGTCTCAGTATCATCCCACAAGATCCTGCCTTATTCGAAGGTACAATCAGAATCAATCTTGATCCCCTGGAGGAACACACAGATCATGAGGTCTGGCAGGTATACAGATTTATGAATTCTGATACTAATGCTCTGTTATCTTGAAATACATATATCCTTACTTTTTATCATTTACCATCATGGTCTTAGGCACTTGACAAATGTCAGCTCGGAGATGTGATCCGCCATAAAGTGCAGAAGCTTGACACACCAGGCATGTACCAAAATCCGCAGATATAGATATATATATATATATAAACAAGCTTTTCAAATCATGATGAAACATTTCCCCTAGGAGGGAGTTTTGTTCACTAAAGCAATTTTCAACTTTGATACATACAAATTTGGAATATGGTTTCGAAAGAAGTTAAACATAAAAGGATAAGAAAATTATTATGTCCACTGAATTTCCTAGCTCAGCTAGATGTTTGAGAATGGGTTTACAGGGATATTAAGATCTCTTTACCTAGGTTGGACAGGATAGTTTATATATTGTTGAGCACTGGCCTCACATATCTTATGGTTATGCAGTCTTGGAGAATGGCGACAACTGGAGTGTTGGACAGCGGCAACTTGTTTCTTTAGGGAGGGCTTTACTGAAACAAGCAAAAATCCTGGTGCTTGATGAGGCGACAGCCTCTGTTGACACGGCTACAGACAACCTTATTCAGAAAATCATTCGAACAGAATTTGAGGACTGCACTGTCTGTACCATAGCTCATCGCATACCAACTGTCATCGACAGTGATCTGGTTTTGGTCCTCAGTGATGGTATGTTGCCACATTGCAATACTTCTTTTCCACATTTTGTGGTCTCAGTATCACCCTTAGTGACTCTGTTTTCAACACTTCACAGGGAGAGTCGCCGAGTTTGACAGCCCACAACGGCTACTCGAGGACAAGTCATCCATGTTTCTAAAGCTAGTTTCTGAGTACTCAACAAGGTCTTCCAGTATGTCAGATACCGGAAACTGGAAACATGACCCTATGTGAAATGATGATGCAGGGTGACATACAAAGCTGAGTAGGAAAGAACAGCACCTCTAACAGATGAATCTGCTGCTGCACAAGAGCAGTTCAGAGGAGTGTGGTATAATATCAAGGTCACAAATTCAGTTTTAACTAAGCCAAGGCAGAATAGGCACATGTCCACTTCTTTTAGGGCTCTATCACGAACAATCTTAGTCAATTTGGTAGAAATATTGATCTGATTCTGTTACAAGTGAAGAAAAATAATGGAAATGCTAACAGATGGATCAAGATTTACCGTACAATAAGGCAATTTTGACATTGAGTTTGTGTAGGAAATATTGAACCTTTATTATGTAACCATGCGTACAGTTCTCTACTTTGTATAATCAAGTGCACGATTCATTTGATTTATTATTAGGAAATGCAGGATCATCTATAAATCAGTTTACTGGTCCCTAGTCTTTGTTATTTCAGTGAATTTTGTTAGTTGAACCTCAATTCTTCTCAAGTGTATCTGCAGTTTCATGTGGTTGTAGTTTATTTGTGCTTCTTTAAATCAGAGTGTTTTTGTTTGCATGAAAGAACAAAAACAAAGGATGAATGTATTCAAAGAAACAACAACCAGGGTGCTGCACAAACTGTTTTGATATTAAACATGTACATCATAACACCTTCAGTTCTTATCTCTCACCACAAATAGAATAAACAAATTTACAGGATTCAAAAGGAGATCAGAGAGACACCCAATCACCATGTCATGGAAATAATTCAGGTTCACCCAGGTATTTATCCCTCATTTTTTTCTTGACTCTTTCCATGTTTTGTACATTAGGAACCTGAGAGATCCATCTCAAGGGAACCAGTGAAGCCATACACTGAAGAATGATACCTAGAGGCAAGCTAGAGTGGTCCCTGGACGAGACTCCTATTATAGAAGCTAATCCGACACCCAAAATGCCACCAAGTATAGAGGATAAACACAGAGCTGAAGCAAAGAATGCGAACAAAGAACATTCGCACCCTGGAGGGCATAAGCTTGTAAGTAGAACAGTGAAAGGCAGGATCTTGAACTGAGCCACAGCTTCAGCCAAAGCAGACAAACACAAGACATAAACTTCATTTGATATTCCAAGTTTGAGGTTGATTTGCTTTACTAGAACCAGGTCTGATAGAAGAGCAAGACCATACACCATCTGCACCCCAAAAATCAATTTCCTCATCGGTATTCTTTTCAGGTATCGGTTGTACAAGATGGTGGCAGATAAGACCACCAACTGCCCGAAAACTTTAGACAGACCAATAATGGAAGGGTCAAGGTTTAGACATTGTGTTTGGAAATAAAACATGGCACCTGAAAGAATAGGAACAACAGCAATAGAAGCTACAATCCAGAGAAGTGGATAGTAAATCCTCTCTTAAGCTGATAGCTGTCATCAGCTCAGAGAACTGTCGGCTAAGATTTTCTGGTAAAGAATTTTGAACAAGGTGATGACTTGAACATTGTGTTGGGTAAAGAGAGGTTTCCTTTGTAGTTAGTGAGAGAACAAATTGAACAGTGAGTAGCAACACAAACATGAAAAACATAAGCTTTGGGTCTTGAGCCTTTAACAGAATGAAACCGCCAGACAAGTTGCCGAAGATTGCACCAGCGGCTAAAGCTATGAGCGCATAGGACTGCAGCTTACCTGCATATTGTGCTCGGCTGAACTCGGCTGTGAGGGCATCACTCACAACTTCAGTTAAGGATGCTCCAAGGTTGGTGAGTAAGATGCATGCCATTTGGGCAGGAAATGTTTCTCCTGTAGCTGGGATCAGTGCTAATGCACCCCAAGCTATAATCTGCAGAAAAACTGCATAAATGATTTTAGTTTAGCTCCAGAAATTCCAAGAACCTCACTAATCAAATTCAATTTTCTTAACCAATTTTTGTTAAAAGGAAATAAAGCAAGGTTTAGACCGATAAGTATCAGATCAACTTAAGAACAAAAAACATCAATAATTAAACAGTTAGTTCCATCAAGCATGTCAAAACTTGAGTTCATTCTTTACTGAAGATTATTACTTCATGGAAAATTAGAACTTCTAGCTGTACATCTCTAGTGTCACAAGCACTACTCGGCATGCATTCACCGATGAAATATGAACAATAAAGCATTCCTAGGGCATTTTTAGCTTTAAAAAATCCTAATAAACAGGAAGGTTAATGATGTTAAGTTCATTTGAGCTTTAACACTAAAAATAACTAAGACCAATTCTGATGATGATATATTTCAAAAACAATTAGGAAACCACATATTGAGTTCTAAGCTCTGAAATTGGACAATAGTGTCAATAATAAATCAACTATTAGGAGAAATGATTAAATAAATATCAATTCCAATGATATCCATTTTTTTATATGAACAATTCCAATGATATCACATTGAAAAGGAGTTCATAGACAGAAGCACTGTACAACCTACAACAGGAACAACTCTGAAAGAATTCCAAGACAGTAAGGAAGATGAAAGAACAAACATCAAACACATTTTATTTTACAAATTCATCCAAAACATGATTCCATGAATCAAGATATTCTCAATCAACACAAACCAAAGGAGAAAAAGATGGAATAGAACCACAAATACAAGAAAAGAATAAAAGACAGAAAGAAAAAAGGCAAAAGAAAAATCACAAACCTCCAATGGAGATGTAGGGAATCCTGTGAGCACCTCCAATGTAGATGGCATCAGAGATGACCCCAAAGAGAGGCTTGGCCACCAGAGGGAGGTTGGCAGTACTCTGCACCAGTTGCAGAGTGGATGGGCTGAGCCTCAGGCCATGAACCATATGGAAGTTGAGTGCCAGCCATGGAAAGCACCTGAACCCTTGCACCCAGTAACCCAACCCACATAAGGCCCACACCTTCTTCTCCTCCTCCTCCTCCTCCTCCTCCTCCTCCTCCATTACCATGTCACTGCTACTGTTCATCCTCCTTGCAGCTGAGATACATGGCTGAGGTCTCAGGAGTCTTCTCCTTGTTCTTTCTGGTTCTTGGTGAGAGTTGGCAACATGGAGCTGAGGGTGGTGGCATGGTGGTGCTCTAAATGGTCTCAAGAATTTGAGTTCAGGAGTGGGACTTGTCAAGGTTAAGCAAGCCATTGTTATTTTGCAAGTTCTTCAATGACCTTAGAAAGAGGGAGAACTGGATCACTCCATGGGAGAAGAAGAGAGAAGACTAGAACTAGAAGAATGGAGTGTGTGAAATGACTGTAAGGGGCTTTAAATAACAAACATTCCCAAGTTTCAGGGAGAGAAAGGGTGAGATGAGGGAGGAGAGATCTAGAAATTGGATCCATGAATTGGGCAAATCAAAAGGAATTCATTTTTCTTGTTTTTTACCTGCTTTTGTGGCCCCCATGTGAACTTTTAAATTTTAAAGGGGGAAATTGTAAAATGTTCTAGCATATTAAGGGCCGTTCATTTCATGTCATGACTCATGATGGGAATTATTAACGTTTCGGCTCGTTTCGACCACCTTCTGCACTTCCCCTGATTTTGACTTTGAAGGTCCACTCCCGGTTTTATAATACCAATCAAAATGAAGTAAGGAGTTTTAGTATATAAAAACTCACTTTCGTCCATTTAAGTAGAAAAAAACACCTGAAGTATCTTTCAACTGTTTCAAAAACGAAAACTTCTGCACATTTTAACACTTTCAGTGAAATGAACTGCTCATGTAAACCCCTACACAAAATTTGATCGATCTTCCAGTATATTCCACAAAGTATTGAAATAATGTACACTCTGTTTGATGCGCAAAGTCACTATCAACCTCATCCTTTTTAAGTATCTACACTTTCAATCAATTAGAATTAAATGGCTTTTTCACTGGCTATCAACCTTGGATTAATCAGCAAAGCTAAAGCTAATTGATTGAATTTTCATGCTAGCCTCTTTCATCAGATTCCCAGTTATTCTTCTCCTTTGGTCCTGTCGGTCCTTCTTAAGCCATATAACTCCATGGGAAGCTTCTTGAATATGCTTTCTACTGAGAACCTGATGTTCATTGGTAAGAAGCTAAGTATTTTATTTAACTCTGATCTAGAACTGTAAGAAACTTTAGGACCCCATTCTCTCATGAATTGCAGCCAAGATGGCTCAGACACAATGTTACCAAGATACTCTGCCGCAATTATCTGATACTTGGAGCTAGAATCCACTGAAAGCATGCTTTGAGCTGCATCATTCCTCACACCAATGCTGAGTTTTTCAGACCCTTGGAGGTAGTTTCCAGGGTGTGGGTAGCTCGCATGTCCACTTTTTGATGAATATATGATCGCTTTGTTATCTGCAATGTACTCCAAACCAGAAGCATCCACCCACTCTCCACCACTGTGTTGTGAGAAATATATACTCCAAAGCTCACCCATAAAATTGCTTATCCGAAGAGTGAAATGCTCCCAATCACCAACATGCTGCCCAATTTTGCTCATAGAAATATTTAACACCCCAATCTTGAGGGTCGCCGGGCCATTGAAGGGACAGAAAACCCACATAGCAATATCAGTGAATGTTCCTCCAAGAGCAGGCTTTACATGAGCATAAAGCTCAGCACTCTCTAAGCTCCCATGCTTGACATAGCTTTTTCTATCATCATTTGGCAAATCTATCCAGTATTCACCATCGTTTGTGCCACCACTGGGCAGGTTTGAACCATCGACTTCAATAGATTCTCCGAGAGTCTCACCCTTCTTGTATAAAGTAGCTCCGTTTTTGAAAAACCATGAAACTGATGATGGTAAATACATCTCCTTTGGATGGAAGAAGAGAGTTGGACCATAATGGTGTATGAGTGCATTTATCTGCTCCAAATTTGGCATTGCATGTAAGGAGGAATCAGAATTCTTCAAGCAACAAATCTCCATCTCATCCCCCAAGTTTATGTAAGTGCAGCTGAATGTTCCTACAGGCAAACCATTTGACCAAATTCCTCGATGGCAAGGTCGTGCATTCCGAACTTGGAACACGAGAAACTCTTCTTCCAAACTGCAAATCATTTCATGAGTTTCACAGGTCTCTGTAAGATCAGATCTAACACATCGGATTTCTTCAAGAGAAGGCTTCTTGGGGCTTGTGGTAACAACATAGCCCAGAGTTTTATAGCCCTCTGGAGGCAATGGAAGCCAGAAGTAACCACAACTGCCAAGGTAACAATTTCTCCCAAAGTTAGAACACCAAACAAGTGTATAATCAAGAGGTTTCTCAAGAGCTGGAAGCCTTGTATGGCTGCTACTGCCAATGATTTCTCTGGAGGCCTCAACATCTCTTGCCACAAGAACAAAACCATGCAATGGTTTATCATTTGCTTGACCATAATGACCAAGACTAAAGAAAGAATCAGGTATTCCAGTTGGTTTGTAAAATGTAGCACCACTGCCCTTTCTGGCAAGTAGAGCACTGCTCCAAATTTTCTGGAAAGTTGTAATTTTTACTACTTCTAGTTCACCAATGCAGATTCTTCCCTTGGCAAAACCTCCACCTACCACAAAGCCCAACAAATACATCTTGAATCTGTAATTAACTTCAAAGTAAAAGATTTTTTTAAAAAAAAATTCATATACTATAGCCTATAGGCATATGTATAATTAAGAACACAGTCAATGGCTACAAAGAAGATGACATCACAGGCATAGATAAAAATATATGCAAAACAAACAAAGAACTAGGACATTTATGAATTTATCAATCAGTGAACTTTGATAACCACGCAGAATTTATCATAAACTAATGGATACTTTGTACCATATCTAAATGTTTAGTTACACAACGCATCATAGGTTTTATCATCCAACAAGCCAAGTCCCAACAATTTCCTACAGGAAATAAACATAGAAACAAATAGAGGCAAGGTTGACAAACCTAGATCTTAAAGACCTAAAACAAACCAACCTAAGATGAAGGCTCTGGCCACCGATAGAACTATACCAAAAAACATAAGAATTAGAAAATCATAAACCCACCCACAGAATCAAACATTCAACTAAAGAGAAACAAAGAACCACACAAAGAGGAATAAACCATGAAATAGCGCATCAAATAGCAGGATCATAAAACTTGATGCAAATACAATTAAGAAAAAAAAAAACCTTGGGGCCACCGGGGCAAGGACGAAGGGAGAGAGAAGGATTTCGGCTCAGGATAAACAGGCCCGGAGTCCAAACAAGGGGTCCAACACAACCACCCCCACCCACTCATCCTCCTCGCTCTCCTACTCCTTCAATCCCTCCAATAACATAGCACTCAATCCAATGTCGAATTCCATGACAACTGCGATGAAGATTTCGATCGTGGTATCAAAGAGGCGGCTTGATGATTCTCGCATTTGAATTTGGGCCAATTTCGATGGGGATCAGGGTTTGGAATTAGGGATTCATCCTTGGATAATGGTAAAGCTGAAAAGTTGGTAAGGAGAATGGCGGGGAAATAGGAATGGACGTTACTCATCAAAGGCCCTACTTTTAATCTAGACCGTCCGATCATTCCTCCTGGACTTCTCAAAGAACTATCAAGATTCAAACCCGATTCCTATTGTAAAACGAAGTCTTCTCATCCACAACTTAAAAAAGATCTATTTTTTAGCCACTTTTGTTTTTATTTTATATGACTGTTAGTCTGTTAAGATGTTTCGGTTCATAAAATCTCTCGTTTATTATAGATTTTGCAGCAGTTCCAAATGTGTGTGTATATATATAGGGTCATGTTACTATAAGGTCGACCTTACTACTATTCAAATAAGGTTGCTCATTTTCACTTATTTTGAGAGTGTTTTTAGGGTTTCCAACCATATGGATGGAAAAAAACATTGAAAAATAAGATAACATGTCAATTTTTATACAATTTGGTGATCGTATGATCATTCATCTTAACGGGTGAAAATTTATAGAAATCTTAACATGTTAAATTTTCACCCTTTAAGATGAATAATCATACGATCACCAAATTGTATGACGACATGCTATTTTATTTTTCGATGTTCTTTCCATCTATCTGATTGAATTTAGAACAAATACACTCAAAAAAGTGAAAATGAGATAACTCTTGAATAGTAGTAAAGCAAACCTCATAGTAATTTAATTCTATATATATATATATATATATATATATATATATATATATATATGCTTAAATACACTGTTCGTCCATGTACTATGCCCCAATGTTCATTTTCGTCCCTGTATTTTAAAATTGTTCAATACGGTCCCTGTACTTTGCATTTTTTTCAATACAGTCCCTATGGCTGATGTGACAGCCACGTCAACGTGGCATACAAGTTGAATACATGAATATTTTATGTTGACGTGACATCTGATGTGGCATGCCGACGTGGCATAGTAAATGAAATTTTAATATGTTAAATATTTTATGTTGATGTGGCAGGTGACGTGACATGCCACGCCAGCATGCTGATGTGACATGCTGACGTGGCATGCCACGTGGTAATAAAAAAAAATAGAAAATTCAAAAAAATCAGGAAAAAATCTAAAAAATAACAAAAAATCTGGGTGCTTGCCATGTGTCAAAAAAATTTAAAAACAAATCTAAAAAATTAGAAAAAAATCCAGGAGCTTGTCATGTGTCAAAATAATAATAATAAAATCTAAAAAATAAGAAAAAAAAACCAGGATTTTTCTAACAAATAAATAAATAACATAAGAAAAAGAAAAAAAAAATCCATAATATTTTTTTTCTTCTGTTTTTTTTTTAAGACGTGGCAGCAAACTCCTTAATTTTCCCTTTTTTAGAATTTTTTTCTTTTTTTGACACATGGAAAGCTCCTGGAGTTTTTTCTAATTTTTTAGATTTTTTTTAAATTTTTTTTGACACGTGGCAAGCACCCAGACTTTTTGTTATTTTTTAGATTTTTTTCTGAATTTTTTAGAATTTTCTATTTTTTTATTGCCACGTGGCATGCCACGGCATCATGTCACGTGGCATGCCACATCACCTGCCACGTTAGCATGAATTATTTAACATATTAAAATTTCATTTACTGTGCCACGTCAGCATGCCACATTAGATGCCACGTCAGCATAAAATATTCATGTATTCAGCCCGTATGCCACGTGGTTGCAATGTCAGCCTTAGGGACTGTATTGAACAAAAAACACAAAGTACTGGGACTGTATTGAACATGTTTAAAGTACAGAGACGAAAATGAACATTGAGGCATAGTACAGGGATGAACAGTGTATTTAAGCCTATATATATATATAATCCAATGTTTCTAAAACTTACTTTTTTTAATGGAAAAAAAGAGGGACTAATTATTATAGCCTAGTCACCAACCCCTTTTGAGAAACTTCTAGATTTTATTAAACCAAAATAGTAAGAGCCTGTTTGCCAAGTAGAGGAGAAGTATATTATATGAGAATACATTACAGCATTAACATAGTGTGTGATCTTTTTACAGATAAAAATCTGGTCAAAGCTACAAAATTGTTAATGGATAAGATTTAGGGTTAATTACATAAATGGTCCCTCAACTTTCGCCTAAACTCACTTTCGTCCCTCAACTTCATTTTGTAACAAAATCGCTCCCCAACTTTAAAAATGTAACAAAAAGGTCCCACCAAATAGGTTCTTGGGTTCTAAATGTACGGCGTGGTGGTCACCATCTTTGACTCCCGCTAAGTCACTCCCCCACTTGGCTGAGTCACCCCCACTTTGCTGAGTCACCCCCTTTCCCCCTTAAGACAATATAATTAAAAAAAAAACATAATTAAACTCTTTTAAATTTAGCCCTAACCCTAACCTTGTTCTTTCCTTCTTGCCGCTATGGCCGCCGCCCAAGAGCTTCCTTGTCGGGTGGGAAGTCGGTGCTCCCACGCGAGAAGGTGACGAGGAGGGAGTTGGAGGGGGTGCTGTGGAGGTTGGGACTGGATCCGCCAACCGAGGAGGAGGTGGAGGCGATGCTCGATGAGGAAGGGGTGGATCTGCTTGGATTCTATCGACGTGCTCGGTGGTTCGGCGAGGAAATTCATGGCCGGGATCAAGCTCCGAGAGGCTTTTGCAGTGTTTGATGAGGACGGGGATGGGAGGATCTCGGCGGAGGAGTTGATGAAGATGTCCAAATTCCTCTTCCTCAACCTCTTCTTCCCCACCTCTTCCTCTTTTGCATAAGATTGCTTGTTTGAAGACCTTCTCAAATTTGGGGTTTTATTAGTATTTCTTTGTTTAATTTAATCTAGGATTTCAATCGGAGATGTGTATGTGGGATCTAGGATTTGGAGATTATCAATATTTCTTTGTTTAATTTTATGTAGGATTTCAATCGGAGATGTGGATGTGAGATCTAGGGTTTGGAGATCGAAGAAGCATGGATGAGGGAGATGCAAGCTTTAGATCTAGAAATGTGGAGGTGCTCCTCATCGTCTTCCCCGTAGCCCTTCCACTGCCCCGCAAGTTCTGCGCCGAGATGGAGACCCTCGGCCGGATCCACCATCTGAAGAGAAGACAAAGCTTTGGGCGGCAACTATGGTGGCAAGGAGAGCGTTAGGTTAGGGTTAGGGTTTCCTTCATTAGATTGTAATTAGTTTGTTAATTTGATTTGATTTGATTAGAGAGTTTTGTTTGGTAATTTGATTGTAATTAGTTTAGTCATGTTATTTTATAATTTGATTGTATTAGTTGTAATTGGTGTATTAATAGTAATTATTTATTTAAAAATTTAATGCCACATTAGGATGCTATATCAACAACAACATGTTTGAATTCCCATTTAAAAATCATTTTATTATTTTATTTTTTTTAAAAAAATTGTCATGTCAGCATATAACAAAAGCGAGTTAGGATGGGTACCACCACGTAAGCTCATTCCAACCGGCAACCGGCTTCGGGGGACCACTTCATTACATTTTAAAAGTTGGGGGATGATTTTGTTACGTTTTGAAGTTGAGGGACGAAAGTGAAATCGGGTCAAAGTTGAGGGACCATTTATGTAATTAACCCATAAGATTTATCATGAATTCTTCTAGAGTTTTAAGGAAGAGCAAAGGGTGTCATGGCTCCGACTAACATGGATGGAGTAGTGCTTGATTATTGTAACATTGTTATATACTTTATTTTTTTTTCATGAAATACTTTTGAGTATGGTTACGTTGACTTTATGTTTGTTAAGAACACTTATATTTATTATACTGGAACATATATTAAGTTGATATTAAAGATTTTAAAAAAAAATTATTAGCTTCGTAAAATTAAAAACTCAACATTGATAGCCTTATACATCTATCATGTTCCAACTTTATAATAGTTACGATAATCATTTCACATTTGCATTGCTATTTCGTCTCTTTTACGAGCACCTACAACACACTTGTTGACATCAACCTATATGTATCATCTCCATTGGGGACAGTAAGTTCCCTTATCTACTATTAATTTTCCTTAATACTATTTGCACCATTGTGTATACGGATGAAGTTATGCAGCATAAATGTCGCAACGACTATATCAGTTTGAGAATCAATTGGATGAAAAATGAAACTTTAAGTATCGGAAATCTCATCTTCAAAATATCGATGATACATTCAACATGATTTCTCGATAAAGCATGTCTCAAATTAAATACTTCTCTATAATTGCTACAAAAAAGATTGTGCCCGTCCTCAATTACTCCTATAAATGATTATGAACACTTAGTACGGAGCATTGAAATTTAGGGTATTTGCATATCATGCGTGCATTAGATAATATTTACCCCTCGAGAGAAGAGAGCATTGATCGAATGAATGTTGAAATACTCTTGCATCAGAAGCAGAATTTTCCCAACTAGTTCGTACATATACTAAATGTAAGTTAAAGTCACATGTGACCATAATATTCTATTAGTATTTATTTTTTATTTTGATAAGGGTCTTGCAATTCTAAAAAATAGTGATCGAAATATGTGTTCCACAAATACACCGGTACAATCCTAAAAGAACAAACATATAACATTTGTTAAGATAAAATTAAAAAAGGGAAATTAAATGAATTTACAATTAATTCATAATATATAACTTTCATACCTTGAAATATGGGAAAAAAATATCTACTATTTTGAATAACTGATGATGTAATTGTCGATAAGGGTTCTATATATACAGTGACAAGTTGAATGATAGCTTTAAGCACTTTAATGAAATAACGACTAACTATTTTTATCAACTGTTGAAGGTGCTCTTATATGTCACTGTTACTAGCATCATGCGTAAGAATGTATACAAATATTGCTAGTTATTCCTTGACTGTAGTTTTTTCCAAGTTATGTAGAAAAGATCTTTCTCTTAAACAATTAGTAAATGCTTAAAAAATATGAGACTCCATATAAAACTCTCTATTAGACATACCTCATGACCTTCAAGAATTTTTGTACATATGCAACACTTGTATATATAGATATATGTCATGGTCTACTTTCTAAATTTGCAAGATCTAAACTCGGTAAAATCCCGAGCATGATATTATCTTCATCTTGATCAATTCTCACCGAATGATCCAAATCCATGCTAAATAAAGTGCTTGGAAGTGTGAAAATTTAAAAAGCTTGAAAGAGTGAAAATTTAAAGCCGTAGGGAGATAATTATATATATTGTCAACAACAGTGTTGTGTATAAATAAAGTAAAATGGTTAACGGCTACAATTACAATGACTACTTTTAACGGTTATTTTTTAACATCTATTTTATGACGAATATAATCCAATACTTATTTTTATTTTTAAAATAATTTATGTAAAAAATATTATGCCCGATCAAACACTTATTCTATAGGATTTTTTATGTGAAATTCCCATAAAAATCATTTCTACTTCCTAAAAAAAAATCCTAGATGATAATTTATTTTGTATCCAAACATATCCTAAAATATAATCTTTAGGGCAAATTTCACTATATACGTACTATTTGGCCATTTATTTTTCATCCAAAACACACACCCAAAATACTATTACATTATACCCCTACCAACCCCCCAAAGACCTATACAGGCAATTTGAACACTATTCAAAAAATGAATAGTTAATTATTACTGATCTTTACCCAAACACAAATCTCCTAGCTAACTCCCAACCTTAACATTGTGAGGCTGAGTTCCATGAAACTTGTAAAAACATACCATATATTTTTTTTTTATCCACTCATAAAAACAGAGAACAGAGACACTGTGCATGGCAACTAAAGAACATTGATGGTGTACGCATTCTCTCCCCATCCAATGGATTTTGATATGACACGACTTAACATCAAGAACAACTTGGATTTAAGAGACACAGAAAAGCCAGCATGCTTAATTTTTCTTTTTCAACTTAATTTCATACTAATAACTTCAAGATATACAGAAGAAATTTTGTAAGAGAAAAAGATGAAGTTATTAGAGAGGAGAGAGCCTATGAGACAAGAGTCCGAAACGTGCGGATGAATGAAAAGGTATTACATTAAATTGGGATGGCATTTAAAGAGGAGCCTTTCAACCATTTAATCTCGCTATGCATGGGACAAGGAGACACAGAGATGTTCATGAAGAAGCTACAAAGAGATGCAGCCTCGTTTGCAATAACTCCCATCAAAACATCCCGTGAAACAAACTTCATCTCCAGCTCCCCTGGAATTCTCACTTGGCTCTCCCTCCTCGTGATGCAAGAGAGCTCCTCACGAGTATCTCCTCCTCTGCAATGCGTGCATTCCTTCTCTTCAAATACCCCCTCCTGATCATCCTCAAATCAACACAAACCTTCAACTTCTTCTTCTTCTTCTTCTCTTCATGGATCTCAAACAACTCCACTTGTTTCCTATTGTCTTCTTCTTGTTCTCGTTTGGTGAAGCTCTTCAGACATACATTGTTCAGCTTCATCCTCAACATCATGATTCTCCACTGTTAAGTGATAAGCTTCAATGGCACCTCTCATTCCTGGAAAAAATTTCGCCACCTTCACCTTCGAGGCTTCTTTACTCTTATGAAGCCGCCTTTGAAGGTTTTGCGGCAACGCTGACTGAAGATGAGTCAGAGGTGATGCGGAGCTTGCCTGGTGTTGTTTCGGTCCGGTTTGATCGACGGCTTGAGATGCACACCACTTACTCTCACAAGTTCTTGGGTTTGAGCTTCTCTGGCAATGGCGCTTGGATGGAGTCCGGTTTTGGTCGGGGACCATTGTAGGAGTGTTAGACACCGGAGTTTGGCGGAGAGCCCGAGCTTCTACGATGGGAGGATGCCACGGTGCCGAAGAAATGGCGGGGTGTTTGCCAAGAAGGAGAGAACTTCAATGCTTCTAATTGCAATCGAAAGCTCATCGGCGCCCGGTTCTATGCCAAGGGACACCATGCCTCTAATCCGGCAGGCTCATCCATCAACGAGTATATCTCGGCGCGCTGACGCTCATGGCCACGGGACGCACACTTCATCCACACGCCGCCGGTGTCGCGCCGTCCCAGGCGCCAGTGTGCTCGGCGTTGGAGGCGGCACGGCAAGTGGCATGGCTCCTGGAGCTCACGTTGCAGTGTATAAAGTTTGTTGGTTCAATGGCTGTTATAGCTCTGATATCCTTGCCGGACTGGACGATGCCATTAGAGACGGAGTTGACGATGCTCTCACTCTCTCTTGGCGGGTTCCCGATTCCACTCTTCGAGGACAGCATTGCCATCGGGAGCTTCCGCGCCACTGCACATGGCATCTCCGTTGTGTGTGCCGCTGGGAACATGGGTCCCTTGGCGAGCTCCGTCGCGAACGAGGCTCCATGGATAACCACCGTCGGTGCCGGAACTCTAGACCGGAGGTTCCCGGCTGTGGTGAAGATGGGCAATGGCGAGCTCTTGTACGGCGAGACCATGTACCCGGGCAACCATTTTTCAAAAAAGAGCGGGAAGGAGCTTGAACTTGTGTATGAAAATGGTGGGAATGATGGCGGCGAGTACTGCTACAAAGGGTCTCTGTCGAGAGCTCGGGTCGCCGGAAAGATGGTGGTGTGTGACCGAGGCAGCAACAGCAGGGCGGAGAAGGGAGAGGTCGTCAGAGAAGCCGGTGGTGCTGCCATGGTCTTGGCCAACACTGAAATAAACCTTGAAGAAGACTCAGTTGATGTCCATGTCCTGCCAGCAACTCTTGTCGGCTACGATGAGGCTCTCCGGCTTAAGCGATACATAAACACGACAACACGGGCAGTGGCACGGTTTGTCTTTGGTGGGAGCTCTGTCGGAAGGTCCCGGGCTCCGACAGTGGCCTTGTTCTCATCCCGAGGGCCGAGCTTGACCAACCCTTCTATCCTCAAGCCAGATATCATTGCCCCTGGAGTGAACATCATCGCGGCTTGGCCGGAGAATTTGGGCCCTTCCGGCCTACCAGAGGATTTCAGAAGGTCTAACTTCAGTGTGTTGTCTGGTACATCAATGGCCTGTCCCCATGTTGCAGGAATCACAGCATTGATACGAGCAAAACATCCGTCGTGGAGCCCGGCGGCAATCAAATCTGCAATCATGACCTCGGCAGATATCACTGATCACTACGGGAAGCCAATACTCGATGGTGCCAAGCCCGCGGTGTCTTTGCCATTGGCTCTGGCCATATCAATCCCTGCGAAAGCCATTGATCCTGGTCTTGTTTATGACATCAAACCAGATGAGTACATCACTCATCTCTGCACACTCGGATACACTCGGTCAGAGATTTTTGCCATTACTCACATGAATTCAAGCTGCAAGGAGACCCTGCAGAGGAATAAGCACTTCAGTTTGAACTACCCTTCAATTTCAGTAACTTTCAAGCATGGCAGAATAAGAGTGATGGTTCAGAGGAGGCTCACAAATGTCGGAGAACCGAATTCAATGTACAAGGTGAAGGTGACTCCACCACACGGCGTGAGAATGCAGGTGACTCCGGAGACCTTAATGTTCACAGAAGTGAATCAAGTGAAAAGCTACAGCATTTTGTTTGAATCCAGAAAGAGATTGATGAAGGGGAATAGTCACGCAGAAGGGAGTCTGGTGTGGATGCATTCGAAAAATGGAAGTTACAGGGTGAGAAGCCCACTGTCAGTGACTTGGGCAGGGGATGAAGCAGAAGGATAGGATCAAAAATTTCTCCAGATTGATTCAAAGATTCTAGTTGATTTAGTGTTCTAAGATTTCTGAAATTAGGATGAAGACTTCTTTATTGAATGGATAAAGAAGATAACTGTCATTTATCAGCCTTACATAACTTGTAAGAAGGGCCATTATCATCTATCAAAAAGCTATACATGGCTCAATTGAAATAATAAAATTCCATTTTACTGCAAATCTGCATGTTTCAATGCATCCAAAACACTAAGCCACAGTTTGTTTGGTTCAAGAAGGCACAGAGAGTAAACAATGAAGTTTTTCTGTAACTGCTGTTCAAAGGCTAAATATTTTATATTCAAATTTTGCTTCTCCGATCACCTATACTTTTCAAGTGACAACAGAAATAATCTAAATTAGTTGATACTTCAATACACATAACACTTAAACAAAGAAACTTTCAACTTTTCCGGTTCAAAACTTGAATAATTATGTATGAAGTGAAATGTAGGAAACTTTCATCTGTATAAAACTTTCATATTTATTGGTACCACTGTCTTGTTTCTGTTCTTAAATTCACTTCTTACTCTTTTGAATAAACAGTAAAAAAATATCTGTATAATGTCTTGCTCAACCATATCAAGGAGCTAGTAAATGGAAAATTTCATCATCTAGATGATCTTTGACACACTGTAAACTGATCAAAATGACAGCAAATTCAAATTTTGAGCAGGAATCATCCCTTTGACAGTGTCCATGACAAAATAACAGTTCAAAGCCAAAGCATCCCCTAAGAGGGTCCTAATAGGGGGACAAATAGAACTATATTACTGTTAAGATGGTGTGCAAATTGATCAATATAATCCTAGTAACCAAGAATGAAATCCAATATTTACAGAGAAGTGTAAAGGCTACACATTAATCACTGTTTGGTACATGGGTGCAAAGAAGGAAAACTGACAGTAAGGTCATAAAGATTTGTACAAGGACATAATAAACAAAAAGCACATAGGCAGCTCATTCAATACGCATCATACACTGTCAAGCCATCATTGAGCTTCTTAAATGGACTATTCTTCTTTCCTTCGTTTTAAATAAAGATTGTCCACCAGAACAGTTGAATTTTCAAATTTCATTTGTTATACACTTAAAGAGTAAGAAGTGAATTTAAGAACAGAAACAAGACAGTGGTACCAATAAAAAAGAATAGAAATTAGATGAAAATGTGCTTATCTAGAACCAAAATAAATGTCAGGCTCACATGGATTCAACTAAATTAATGAACATTGAAATGTCATATTTATGTGGCATAACCTTTTTTTTGTGGACCAGTTCAAGAATTGCATCTAGAAATATGAAAATATATGTAAGTAGATTGAGACTTAATGCCATTGATGATAAAAGACTTGGTTACAAATGCAACACATCCAATAAACCAAAAGAACTACTAGAGAAGTTTCAATGTTGTAATGGTATAACCAGAAACAAAAACATGACCAACCCAAGTAAACTTTTGAGGTTAGTGCTTAATTCAAAAGAGTGGTTGAATTTTTATTTTTTTCCTTTTCTTTTTAAGTTTTTTTCTAGAAAAATTGAAGGTTACCACATAAACATTAAAATACAACTGAGCTCACTGGCAAAAAACTATATATAGACAGCTCTGGTAAAACAACTTCAGGGAAAGGGGACAACTGAACATAACAAGCAACAAACAAAATCTTGCAAGTGTTTGATACACAATCACATGAAGCTTACTTTGATGTTTGCTGGCTCAATTCTTGACGAACTGCAAACCATTTGCATTTGAGTATCTCTCCATAAATCTCATAAACCTATCCCATTCTCTCGGGCTTCGCATGATGTACTTAGCTTCTATTTTTGCTGGTTTCCCATTAACAAATTTAGCATTCACATCAACAGACTGAATTGTGCCTTCCTCATCAATCATGTAAAATCCAGTGATATCACCGAGTTCACGAGATGAGTCGAACACAGAAGGTTCTTCAAAAGTAAAGGTGGCAACACCATTCGTTCCATCACGAGACTTGGTTAATTTCACATCAGGTATTGTCCGCTCATCAGTTCCTTGAATGAATTGAATTGCCGGTTTGACCATCATTACTATTGACCTGGATGCAATAGACCTTCCTTCAATTTGGGCCCTCCTTAGAGGTAGAAGCTTCAAGTGTAGACCACTGAATGAGGAATGGATGCTTTTGCAATGAACCCCGGGGATTGATACTGAAAGAATGCAAGCATATTTAATTTAATAGGGGCTATGTGGAGGTTTTGAAAATAAGATTATATTGCAGCATGGTAAGAGAAGAATGCTTGATGAGATTTGCTATCATAAATTACCAGATCCACAACCACTTTTGGGAAAATGCAAGCAAAGACACATCCAGCATGATAATAACAATATCCTCTATGCAAAGGTACAATCCAGCTATCTAACAAACTATAGAAACAAAATTAAATGTAAGTTTATCTGAATCATCTTAAAGAAAACCACAACTTTTTTCAAGTTATCAACAAATAATCCAAATAGGAAAATTAAAATTTTCACATCCATTGACGAACTCACTACAAAAGTAACTACAGGCTTTGTTTCATTAGACAAAGGTTTATTAATCAAGTGTTCTCCTCAACTAGGGAAAGGAATAATGTATTACAATCAATTGAAGTTCGGAAGTCCAGAGAGCTTTCTGTCAGGCTAAAAGCTCCACCTCTTCTTCAACATTAACATCTAAGGATTCCTCATGATTGTAGATACTCTTGCAAAATAAGATAAATGCCTCCATAGAAACTAATATCCTACAACCAGGTTACAAAATTAGTCAAGAAATTCTATTCAAGCAAGACATCATGTTCAATGGATAACACCAGAAGCATCATTAAATTTCAGTCTGCATGAACCCTAATTGACCTTCTCGCTTCCCAAAAATTTTCCAGAACACATTATATAAAGCTCGTTGTGTATGCCTCAGTTTAGAACATCTAATCAAAAGATTGGTTCTTTACACGGCCAACCTACAATTCTACATAGACACTGAAAGAAAATGTTTACCAAAACCCTCCTTTTTTTTCCTCACAGCAAACCTCAAACAAAAAATCAAAGCTTTTTCAGTAAAACAACAAATCCAGAGTGATGCAAAGAGCATAAGAATAAAGTAAAACAGCAAAAGAACATATTTCAAAAAAAAGATAATGTGGATCATTGCCAAGTTCTAAAACCAAAACTAGCAAGATTTCACATTGAGACTGTGCGGAGAACTCTACCTGGCAGGTTGTTATGGTGCTTGGGAATGCTGGCAATGGATGGAGCAAGAGCGAGAATCTGCATTGTAGCCATTCTCAATGAGACAGAGAAAGAGAGAGAGAAGGAAATTAGCAGAGGATTGAATGTGTGAAATAGAGAGAAGAGAAGGGGGAAAAAGAAAAAAATGAAGAAAAAAAGCGAGGATTGGGTGAAGGAAAGAGATGATGGATGGTGTGTAGCCTCGAGAGCCAACCAATGCTGTGAGGAGTGGAAAGTCAGTGGGACCCATCTTCAAATTTTAGATTTGGTATCTTAATGGGCTGAACTTGATAGGCTTAGCCTGCATATGTAAATGGGCTCATCCAACAACCAACCTTCACGGACAACCTCATCCAGCTTGTGGAAAAGCAGAAATACTCAGAGGATGGAGAAGCAAATCAATTGCTGCTGCAGGATACCAACAAAGTTGGAGCACCGGAATATTAAAAGATCCTAAGAGAGGAGAATGAGCTCACAAACTGTCTTGCAAGAAGAGCAAGAAGGGCAGTCGCTCTGGAACTATTGAGTCCGCTGTCAACCCTCTTTGATATTCCTGCTAAAGAACTCCTTCTCCCCCACTTGCAATGGCGAGTAGGGGTGGAGCAGGGCCTCCGAGGGGGCAAACCACAACAGCGCAAGCGGGCAAGTCTTGGGCGCAAGTTGTTTCTGGAGATCAAAAGCTGAAAATTTTTGGAGATGAACTGGTTAATACCAAGGAGAACTTTGAGAGGCTTAAAGGGCTCAAGCATCTGAGGTACAAACCTGATGGAGATTTTCGTGTGCGAGCCTATGAAAGGATGCAAACGGTTCTATATGGAAAATTTTTGGGTAAAGCTCTTCCTTTGGAGCATGTCAAGGGAGTGCTGGGAAACCTATGGCGTGAGTTTGGCTCATTCTCAATTGCTGATATGCCAAATGGATTTTACTACATCCGCTGTGAATCGACGGACATGGTGGAGAAACTCTTGTGGGAAGGGCCATGGACAGTCGGAGGTATGGTGCTGCAACTCATTAGATGGAGGGAGGGATTTCAACCGGGATTTGAAAAACTGGAAACAACGGCCGTGTGGATTCGGCCGCATCATCTTCCGGTTGAATTCTGGGAAGTGGACACACTGGAGGGATTGGGGTCGCTGCTGAAAATTGATCAACATACACTGAATGTGGATTTTCATACTGAAAGTGCGGGCAAGACAAAATTCGCCAGACTGTGTGTAGAGCTTGATCTGTCAAAGCCCCTGCAGAGTGGAATATGGGTGGGGGAAGGGGAAGAAGAGACATTGGTCGCGGTGTTGTATGAGAAGCTGCCCTCTTTCTGCTTCCGATGTGGAAAAATTGGCCACATAGTGGCAGGTTGCCCGGAACCTGCCTGTAATCAAGCTGCCAAAGGAGCAGAAGCTTCTTCTCAGACGGCTGATAGAGAGAGTACACTACAGCCAATGCAACTTGATCAGAAGGGGCAGCAGGAGAGCAACACTGAACCAGTGGAGGTGGCAATTCCAGATGACCAGCAAAAGGAGAATGAGATATATGGCACCTTCATGACGGTTGGGCCTCGAGGGAATCGCAGCCTTGATGTGATGCGTGGGCGTGGCGAGGCTTGATCTCGACGGCGGGGAGGATGGTGGCGGTGACACGTGGGCCAAGGAGGTTGGCAATGGTCAACGAGTCCCTTACCATCCTGGAGGCAGATCGTCACGTGGAGGACGTGGTGGCAGTACAGGAGGCAGAGGTGACAATGGAGGAATGCCTCGTCATCGGGAGAGCACTAATCCTGAGGCAGAGTTTATAACACAGGTTACTCATTCAGTGGGTAGCCTCTCTCAAGACCCAATTCCTACTCCGCCGTCATGCCCAACAGATGCTTCTTCAAGGCAACTGGTGATCAGAGAGCCAAAGATGACCGTTGGAGGTCTACCCAAAGATGGTGGCCTGGGCAAATCCAAATTAAGACTGATGGGTGACACCAGCATGGAAGATATGGATCATGGTGAGGGAGATTTGGCTGAAGTGATGGCTGCCCCCCGCCTCCTCACATCTCGGCAGGAATCTGGGAAAAACCGGAGCCAAGGAGCCGTTGAAGATGAGACTTCTCTTCATGGGGAACATGTACGGTTGGTTGATAGAGTGGCTTCTGCGCTTAGGTCCAAGGAATCTGGACAGGCACCTGGAGATCAACACATGGAAGAAGAAGTAAAAAACAAGGGTAAAAGTGTTGAAATTTTTTATGATGACATGCCTTTGGTGTAGGTTCAGAAGGATGCCAAGCTTGAAGCTTTGGCAAGAAGAGGGAACCCCAATGCCACTACTAGTGCAAAGAAGGGGAGAGTAAATTTGACCATTGATGGAGCATGAATATGGATCCTTTTTGTGATCTTGACTACTTCTATATATTACTAATTGTTTTTATGGAAATTTAAAATTATGCATTGGAATTGTAGGGGTGCTTCAAGCCCAAGAACTGTTTGCAGGATTAAGGCCATTATGAGGAACCTGAATCCAGATATTGTTTGCTTAGTTGAGACACGAGCTGATGAAGCACGTATAATCAAACTCTGCAACAAATTTGCTAAACAATGGCAGTGGGCTGCCCTACCATCGCAAGGTATGTCAGGTGGTATTATCGCCTTCTGGAAACAGAGGGTGGGAAGGATCACCCCTTTGGCTTATTCCCGTTTCTCTCTCCACCTGGTTTTGTCAACTGATAGACCAAAAGAATGGGTTTTATCGATTATTTACAATTCACAAAATGGAAATATTCAAAAGGCTCTTTGGGGTGAGTTAACTACTTTATCTAATCTTAACATTCCCTGGATCTTATTGGGAGATTTTAATGCTATTTTAGACCCCAATGAACATAGAGGAGGGAGTTTTGATCATTACTTTTTGAAATCAAGATATTTCTGAGAATTTGTTTTACAAAATCAACTATTTGATTTGGGTTTTATTGGTTCTTCCTTTACATGGTGCAATAACCAGAGTGGTTTAGCTAGGAGATGGGCAAGACTTAATCGTTTCCTAGCTAATAGCTCTTGGGTGTCTTGTTTTGATTCATACTGTAACAAGCACCTGCCACGCACCTCGTCGGATCACTCTCCTATGTTCCTTTCAGCCAAATTCTTTAATTTGCATAAAAAGAAGGTTTTCAGATTTGACAACTATTGGCTTGAGTATGGGGAATGTCATAGATCTGTTTCTAAAGCCTGGAATTTCAAATCAAATTCTTCTCCAATGCATGCATTTAGCCATTTACTTGCCCGCACTAAAACCAACCTTACTAAATGGAAAAGGAATGGATTGACTCCCTTAGATGAAGCTATAGAGAAAACAGAGGAAGAAATTGCCATCCTTAAATCTCTTGAGAACTCAATAGATTATAGCGATCTAAATTCAATTGCACTTAGAGCTTTATATAATAAACATACTGCTCTACTTAAACAAAATTCTCTTAAATGGGCCCAGAGAGCTAGATTAATGTGGCTTAGGAATGGAGATCTCAACACTGGTTTTTTCCACAACCAAGCCAGAATTAGAGGACATTGTAATAAAATTCCAACCATCATTAATGCTCAAGGGGATGCTATTAGTGACCATCATAGTATTGGGAGGGAGTTTGTGGAATTCTATACTAAACTTTGGACTGCTGCCAATACTTTTGATTGTCATGAACTTATGCAAAAACTACCATCTGATTTACCTACTCTAGAGGATGATGATAGGAATAGACTTATTCAACCTGTTACAACTGCTGAAATATTTCAAACACTCAAAAGCATGGCTAAAGGCAAAAGCCCTGGACCCGATGGTATTAATGTTGAGTTCTATTTATTTTATTGGGATGTGGTTAAGGAACCTCTAATCCAAGCTATTGAAAACTTTTTCCAAACTGCCACCCTCCCTACCTCTTGGGGAAGAACTTACATTGCTTTGATCCCCAAAACAAAAAACCCAAATCGAGTGAATGAATATAGACCCATTTCCCTTTGTAATGTTTGTTATAAAGTGATTTCTAAAATCCTCACCAATAGGCTTAAGGGAGTCATCCACAAGCTGATTGGCACTGAACAGGCTGGTTTTCTTGCGGGAAGATCCACCTTTGATAACATTATTGCTGTTCAAGAGATAGCTCATTCCCTAGAATATGATTCCCAATCTTCACCTAGGATGATTTTAAACATTGATATTGAAAAGGCTTATGATGCCTTAGAGTGGAATGTCATCCTTGCTACTCTCCAATTGATGAATTTCCCGGCTGAGTGGATCTCCTGGATTAAAACTTGCATCTCCTCTGCCTCTTTATCTTTCTTAATTAATGGGCAACCAACTGAATGGTTTTCTAACCACAGGGGGGTCAGACAAGGGGACCCTATATCTCCATTTTTATTCTTACTTGTGTCTCAAAATCTGTCTGCTATACTTAATCATGCTATGAGCATGTATATGATACCTGGTTTTGATGATAGACTAGCAAGAAACTTTAATCATTTTATGTTTGCTGATGACTTGATAATAGTTACAAAAGCTTCAAGGCATGCTGCTAGATACTGTAGACTATGTCTTGATATTTATAAGGAACTCACTGGCCAAAAGGCAAACTTATCTAAGTCTAGCTTACACTTACTCAGCTGGTGTATTAGAAAGCTTAGGAGATCCATCATTACAATTCTTGGGATACAACTTGGAAGCTGGCCTTTCAAATATCTAGGCATGGACATCTCTCCTAACAGATTAACTGTTCATCAATGGCAGTCCTTAGTGGATAGAACCAATCAAAGCCTAAATCTATGGAAGTGCCCTTCTATTTCTCTTGCTGGGAGAGCTGTGCTAGTTAATAGCTCTCTTATGTCCTTACCAGTATATGCACTGTCCTGTTACTCTGTACCTGATACAGTTTTGGATAGGATATCCAAATTAGCTAGAAATTTCCTTTGGGGAGGAAGCACTGCTGGAGGCAGATATCACTCTATGAATTGGAGCATCACTACACTTGCAAAAGCTTAGGGGGTCGGGATTGGGAATCAGAAACCTTAGGAATGTGAAAACTTCTCTTATGACTAAGAATATATTCTTTGTTTTAAATTCCAGTACCAAGCATTGGGTTGACATCATGCATTTAAAATATGGTGGGCTGAAACCATGGGCCAAGCCTAATTTACAAAGGGCTTCTTGGTTCTACAGAATGGTTTGTAAAACTGTTATACAAATCAGACCCTTTGTAAGGCTGAATTCCTGTAATCCCATACAAACTGATTTTTGGAATGATGCATGGTTATTTGACATTCCCTTGTCATTGAAACCTACATACATCAATATGGATAATTCAATGTCCAATATGTCTATACCTGAGTTTATTGTTGATTGCACAATTAATCATAATGTATTACTTGAGCACTTTGGTGATTTGCCTGATTGGACTTGGGTAAGCAAGATGACTTTTAGTGATCAATACACCACTCACTGGATTTGGTTTCCTAATGCTTCTGCTGGTAAACTAGTTAGAAGTGTCTATCACCATCTCAATCAGGCTTCTATACCTGAGAATGAGAGTTGGGAGGGTTGGAACAAAATATGGAAGTTACCTGTGGGGCCAAAGGTTCAAACCTTCCTTTGGAGACTCCTACATGGTAGAATTCCTACATTTGGAATGCTGTATAATCTTAGAATTGGACCTCAGGCACCTTGCCCCTTCTGTGAGATTGAATTAGAAACTATTGATCATATTATGAACAATTGCAGATTGGCTAGGCAATGTTGGAGAATTATTTCAGACATTACAAGAACCAACTGTATTACAAATGTTTTAGATGGTCAATGGCTGGTAAACCTCTTTGGAAATGGGAACCAAAGCACTCAAGCTTACAAGGCTTTGATAGCCACCTGTGCATGGGCCCTGTGGAAGGCCAGATGTGACCTTGTTTTTAATAACAAAAGATGGCAGGCTGAGCAAATCTGTAAATTGGCAATGCAAAATTCTAAGGAATACATGTGCAGACACCAAGGAAGAATCAGGGAGTTTCTTAACACTGCTGTTTGCAACAATACAATTACTGTTTTTTGTGATGCATCGTGGTTTGCTGATTCACTTTCAGGTGGTATTGGATTTATCGTGATTAAAGGAATTGATTCAGTTTGTCTTGCAGGAGCTGCATCGATTAATACTGACTCTAGTGTTCAGGCTGAAATGATGGCAGTTGCAACTGCAATGGACCACTGCAGGGAGTTCAACCTAGTTCCAGCTAGAATTTTAACTGATTGTCTCACAATTGTTGAACTTATCAATGGTATGGATGTGCAGGTTACTTGGAGATTCTCACATGAAATTCAGACCATAAGGAGGCTCATGGAGAACAACCATGGAGTGGAGATCGGCTACTGTCCGAGGGAGCTTAATGTACTTGCTGACATACTGGCTAAACATGGAAGATCAAACCCAGAAATATCCTTATATCATAGGGGAGAAGACAAGCCAAGATGGCTGGAAAAAGCGATGCTAGAAATTTGGAGTTCTTGATTTTAAAGCTTAAGGGCTTTTGAGTATGTTTTTTTTATTGTTTTTTATATAGCCTGAATCAGGGTATGTCCTAATTTGGGCTCATCCTTGTTAAAAAAAAAAAGAAGAGCAAGAAGGGAAGAATTTGGAAGTTAGATTCAGATGATTAGAAGAGACACCAAGAAAGTGTAAGTTATAGTCCCATAAATTAGCGCTGAAATGTAACTGTTAGTCTTTAAAAAAAAACAATCAATTTTCACACACACAAAAAAAGTTGGTTAACTTATTCGCTCTCACAACAAGAGGGAGGAGGGTTCCAACCACATCTATGGTCCTTAGCAAATATTGGGTGGAGTCGGTTGCACCTATCTTTCATGAGTCTTCCATTTATTTACTGACACGTGTACAATTATGTGTTACCAAATGAATATAATACTCATAAAAAATGGATGGAAGACATAAACTCAGTTTTATAATTCATTTGTTGATATATGATTGTACATATGTCAACAAATAAATGGAAGACTCATGGAAGATGGGTGTAGCTGGCTGAACCCAAGTTTTGCTCCTTCTAGTGACTTGTCCAAATTTATAAAAAAACCAACTTTCACAAAAAAAGTTGGCTAGGTAATTCTCATTCATAAAAAGAGATTGATGGTTCAAAGCACATCCAGTGGTATGTTTCTAACAACTTATCTATATTTATAAAAAATTTTTTAAAAATAAACTCACCCAACTGCTTATTTTAGATATACGATAACATTTGCATGAATGAATGTGTCGGAAAAATATTTGTTTTCACTTATAAGTGTTAGTAAACTTGTGTGTATATATACAAGGACATTACTAATGTGTGGATGTAGATAAGCATCACTAGTACATAAAAATATTTTTAGTAAAAAACAATTATTTCTAAAATAAATGTAATAAAGGTTGACTATGGGCGACATCAAAATAAAATATCACTTTATTTTTATTCTAGAAATATTAACAATGTTAGTATATTAATATCACTATAACAGTAAAATTTACAAAATGTTAGTATAGTTTAACATTTACTGACATTAATATTACGTTAGTAAAAATTTATTTTTACTTATATTAATACTAAATGTCACTAAAATAAATGTTGCTGATACTAAAAATCTAAAAAAAAAAAAAACATTCTAGTGCATACGCATATATAGTGTTGTTAGTGTTTCTCAACGTCTTCAAATAGATGAATTGGAGGATATAAATAATTAAAATTGGTTTACTCATAAATCACACTGTAAATCTTGTTATGCTAGTATACCACAAAAAAAAAAGAAAAAAAATTTCTAATTTTTTTATAATTTTTATATAGTGTGTGATTAGATTTTAATTATAATTAATACCATATGAAAAGGTATAGGGGTATATCACAAAACTATGAACAAATATTATTCTTCATAGATTTTTAGTAGTTATATACTCTTACACTATATATAAAAATTATCTATATAATTTAAAATATAATAAATTTTACGAGCACACTACATTGTTAATGAATATGTTTTCACTCGAGGCACAACATTAGTATTAAACTGTTACATCTTTTTTTTTCTATCTCTAAACTATTCCATTATTTTCCTTCTCTAAACTCTATATATAGCAGAAACTTTGTACCATCAGCTGCCCTTTTTTCTATCATCTAAAAGATAAAAATCAATTTGATTTTCTTTCTTTCATTTTATGGATTTTTCTCCATAATTCCACACCTCTTCACGTGGGATCTCTAATCTCTAGTTACCAAATATTTTTTTTAAAAAGATGAATAAATCATGTTTATTTATTAATTAGAAATAGTTCTTATATTGTCGGGTTAGAAGGTGTATGCATTAAATTATGTAAATATCTTAACTTTAACCAACTTAATCATGACATAATGAGACAATTAACCTATTCAATTATTAATATATTCGGCTTCTTTGACTAAATTATTAATCCTTCATAAATTAAACAAAAGGGTTTGCCTTTCCCACTGGCACCAACTAGGAATCTTTTACCCTTTCTTTTAAATAATATTATTAATAAATCTATATAATTGGGTTTATTCAAGCAACTCCCCCACCACTAACCTTCTTCACTAATAGTCAAATACCTAATTGATCATTATACAAGGAATCTTTTGTCGTGGAATCAAATCAAGATTAAAAATCCTAATCACGAGTTGATCCCCCACAGCCTAATGTATATGCATGCATATACATATGGATGGATGGATTTTGGGTTATCTTCAAATCTAATCCCTCTAGTTATCTTCATTATCTCCTCCCTTCTCATCTTTTGTTAGATGGCATGTATTGTTGGGAAGGAGTGCCTTCTTTCTTTCTTTCTTTCCTTCCTTCTTCTTCTTCTTCTTTTTTTTCATTTAAGAGTCTATCCTCCTTGTAATGTTACGCTAAATTCTATTATTTTAATAAATTATAGATAAAGATGTGATTTGTGATTCTAACCAATATTGTTTATTTATTTATATTTTTAAAGTAAATAAACTACATTTATTAAAAAAAAATGAAGGTACAACACGAAGACATGTTACATAAAAATGATCAAGACTATAAAGTATAGGACCAAGGCCATAAGTGTAATGACCCGAATTTTATATAAATCTTAAACCTCCATATAGAGTACCGTCATAGTACTAAGTGTGGATGAGCTTAGGGGACTCTTTTAGGATAAATAGGAGTAATATTGATTTTTAATAGGTTGAAAGGGATTAAATGCATGAAAACCCCATACAGGGGGTAAAAGAAACAATCAAACCTTAATAGGGGTTATTTGGGTCATTAATGAAATAAACAGGGCTAGAGATTTTATAAAATACAAAAATGCCCATGTTATTATGCCTTAGAGAATGAGAAGATATTAAAGAGAGTGAGTGAGAGTGAGAGTGAGAGAGAGAATGATCTGCATCCCCTTTTATTCAACCCTCCCCTTTTATTCAACCCGATCAAACCTCACACATCTCTCCCTTACACCTACGATTTAAAAGAAGGAAGTGTGATCCCCTCCCCTCTTAGAAGCTAAGGTGAGCTTCAAACCCTCTCTTCTCATCTTCTCTTCCCAATTTATAGATATGAAGGTCGGTTTTGTTTGGTTTGAATTTTATTAATGAATGAATGGAAAATTGGACTTGATCGGAGATAGAAATGAATGGAAATGTTATAGATTTAGTTATGGGATGAAATTGCAGAGGTTGAATTATGGCACTGTTGCAATAGGTATTATAACATCGCAGATCGAGAAAAATATAAGCACTATTACATCGCAGAACAAAAAACCAAATCAGCACTGTAGCATTTATGTAGCAATAGATACTATAGCACCGAGAGTCATAGCGATGAATTTTTGTTGGTTAAAGGCTTGTTATAGCATTGTAAACCTCTAGAATGCAAAAATTAAGGGGCTAGAGGTGAAATCGAAGCGTATAAGGCCAAAAACACATTAAAGAAAGCCTAAATTTCATAATGCATTGGAATAGGGCATACAAATAAAGAAATTGATTCTAAACCTTATGAGATGCTAAAAATTCATAAATGATTGTGTTTTAGGACCACGAGAAAGTTATCGAAGATCGATGGGAGGGCCCTATAGCTGATAGAGCCAAATAATACCCTAATGAGTAGAAAATAGAGGAACCCCAGGATTTTCTCATTTCATGATTTTATTTTATTTCTATTATTAATATGAATGTTTATACATGTATATATATATATACTACAATACTTTTCAATACGGCTTTTTGATATGATGGATGTTTATTCATTGATTGTAATGAGCTTGTATGTGATTGAAATCACCTAGATTGAGAATTGGTTTGATTTGAGAAATGATGTGATTGATTTGGTATCAATGTTAAGATCATACAAGTAAATGCATATGATAAAATACCATTGGGAATATGTCATATATGCACCCCATCAAGATGTGCAAAGTTATGCATGAGTTCGATGTATGAGTAGCTAGGGTCTTTGGGACCGTATTCGATTATCACATTTGGGTGGAGTGTTTCAAAATTGAAGCATGTATTTCTATAAGACTCCTACCCATTACTCTTTGAGAGCATGGTATGAGGTGTCTTGCCTTGAGCTTCGTGTTGTTATATACATATAAGTTTCGTGTTGAAATAATTTATGACTTATGTGATAAGGTCGGATGTGTTGGAAGCCCATTTCATTTTGGAGGCTTATTGTGGGCTTGTTTTAAAAAATTGGTTTCAAATATTCAAAAAACTTTTAAAGTGTTTAGTCCCACATTGGCTATGGAGAAAACTTATACTCCCCTTATATGTGTTTCCATTCTAAAATTCTATTGGGCTTGTTGGTAAAAATGCACGGATCCCTGAGCAGAGTCGCTTTGGTGAGGACGCGCGGTGACCGAGGATTGCGGGGAGACAAAGGACTGCCCAGCGAAGGAGGATTGACTTGGCTGATAGTGGTAGAGGTTGGCTGGCGCGTTGGTGGATGTCAGGTTAGGGCTAAGGTAATGAAAGAGAGGGGGAGGGTAAGGTAGATTACCAACTTATTCCCACTACCACCTTTAACAAACGTGGTAATGTTTTTACATTACAGCGTGTAATGTGAAAACATTATCTAATCAAACGCCCCAAAATGTTGTCCCAATTATTGGCCAAGTTTAGAAGTTCTTACTTCTTTTTTTATCGAGCCTCGATAAAAGATTACATAGAAAAAACATATTATGGGGTGTTTGATAAAGATTTTTTAAGGAAATATTACTATGAAATTACTATGGAATTCTTGAGTTCCATAGTAATCTTTTAAGGAAATATTATGAAATTACATAGAAAAACATATTATGGGTGGTATGATCTAATTTGAATGAATGGGGCTTAAGGTTAGGGATGGGCATAGGGCGGAGTCCCCTCTCCCAGTGGGGATCTGCCCCATTCGGAGCAGGGAATCCCCTATTTCCTCCCTCATGGGGCAAGAGTGAGATCATTGTAGCGGGGCAGGGATAGGTAGAGCACTCCCCCGCCCCGAAATTTCCAGCCCTATATATATATACATATATATACATATACATATATATATATATATATATATATATATATGGCTTAAATAAAAAAAAACATAAAAACTTATATTTTTTGATATGTCCACTTTAATATGCTGGTATATATAAATATAAACAATTGATCATGCTTTAAGGCTGGAAGGAAGAAGGTTGGTGATGCATTTGACCCCTTCATGATGAAACTTTCGATAAATAAAGCATCGTTGACATATATATTTAGTTCTGTTTTGGTGACCTAATTTGATTAAGTCTTAGAACTATCACATTATATCACAAGTTTTTATAGAAAATATAATTAAAAAAATGTCTAAGCAATATTTCAAAACAATTTAATATGATTCTGCTGTAATTGTGCAATTAAGAAATGTTATACTATTAGTATTTCTGGTTAGTGGTTACATATGACTTCTGCTTGTATGACATGTTAAGCCAATGTTCATGTAGTAATAACAACAAACTTCTTAAGTTATATCAGCATTAAATCCAATCATCACATCCAATTCAAATTTTGTCATTCAAAGAATTATTTAGTGACTTGCGCCATCTTAACAATGCATTTTCCGTTCTGCCTATTTCAGAAGTCTATTATTCTGCATTTTTCCCATTCTTCAATGAAAAATATTGTTGCTCGAATAATTGGATGAATACAAAATATTAGGTAAAGTTGCTAATTGGCCATTTTTCTTCTCTACAATATTGCCTTATAACCTGCTAATTTTGAATTAAAAACTTTGTATGCAAGGAGTTTTCTATTTTCTAATATGATTTCCTTTTAATATGAAAAGTTAAAATCTAATACAAATGCTTTTGCGGGATAGTTGGTTTATTGTTAAAAATACAAGTTGAAAAGAAGATTCATAACCAGGGCTGGAAGAAATCCAATTTTCTGAAATTTCAACTTAAAAAGACAAACACCAAGCTTGGATTTTATTAACAATTCATTTGCTATGTTGCCTATTTCAGAAGTCTATTATTCTGCCTTTTCCCTATTCTCCAATGAAAAATATTAGTGCTCTGGTAATTGGATGAATACAAAATATTTGGTAACGTTGTTAATTGGGCTAATTGGCCTTTTTTCTTCACTACATCATTGCCTAACATGCTAATTTTGTATTAAAAAACTTTGTATGCAATGAGTTTTCCTATTTTCTAATCTAATTTCTTTTTAATTTGAAAAGTCAAAATCTGATACAAATGATTAGAGGGACAAGTGGTTTATTGTTAAGAATAAATGTTGAAAAGAAGATTCATGACCAGGCTAGAAGAAATCTACTTTTCTAAAATTTCAACCCGAAAAGATAAACACCAAGCTTGGATTTTATTAAGGCAAAAAGCCATTTTTGGTCCCTGTACTATGGTATATTGTTAATTTTGGTTCTTGTACAATGAAAATGTTCAATAAGGTCCCTATACTTTTGGGATTTTGGCAATTATGATCCCTAGGATTGAAGTGGCAGCCATCTAGCATACAGATTGAATACAACAATTTTTTATTATGACGTGACAACTTACGTGGCATGCTGATGTGGCATGAGAACTAGACTTCAATATTTAAGGTGTAATTCCCTAAATAGTCCCTCTATTATGGCCATAGTGCCCGTTTGGTCCCTCTATTTGAATTTGATCCTTCCAACTTCCTCTATTATTCCAATTAGAAAATCTCAATCCTGAGCTCGACGGCCATTTCCTTTGTCGTTTTTGCTGGCTGATGTAACACCCCCAAATCCGGGACCTCCAGATTGGGTGCGTTAATCCAAAAACATAACGTAAACATACATAATCCTTACATACTTTATTACATCTCCCAAGATCATATCAAAAGTTTAGGAGTTTAGGAGTTTAGGACACCATATACATTATTACAACCTTTTATACATAAGCAAATACTAAACACATAAACTTAAAGTCTTGAAGCTGACCCTATAAGCGTCCTATTACGCCCTCTCCTCCTTAGACTTCTAGTTCACTTTTGGGGTGGGGAATCAAAGAAATAAAGGGGTGAGAAATAGCCCAGGTAAGGTAGACATGGTATGCAGTAAAAACATGAGCTGTGAAAGTAGAGTCATTGAAATAACAAAGTCATAGAGGTACTAAACATCAAACATAAGCATCAAAGCGAGGTGAAAAGATATCATGAATAGATGCGGATGTTATAAAACTTGTCAAGGCTAACCGCCGTGACTTCATTCTTACTTTTCATAAGTGTGTAGGGGCTATAGCCATGACACCATACTTATTATCCTTGGGTCTACCAATTAGGGATATGCTTTTACCGATGCATTGGAGGTCACGTATAATTACAGGGCCCACCCGTCAACATAACATTTATCCGGACTTAAAAGCGAGAAACAAAGCATTGAATCCCAAAGAAAATAAAGGATTGCAAATACTCCTTGTTCATAAGGAGGCCAGAAAATATAGCCATAGAGCACATATAAAGAATTCAACCATGGAAAAGCTTCAAGGTTAACCCATAGAAATCAAAATACTGCAAGAAAAGGGTTAACTTTACCCCGTCAAAAAGTGGATCCCTTACCTTAGCTCATCTTTGTCTTGTCTTATTGTCAACCCCCTTGTGGATTTTCTACGGCCATAATAAAAAGTGAGATTAGATTTAATGGTTTCAAATCTTTCATTCACCATTATAGTTTAAAAGCGTGATTGTTCAAGCTACAGTAGTCTTTTTGTAGATTCCATAAAAATTGATTTTAACCCTAAAATTCATGAAAATTTACCGGTATGTACTTATAACCATTGAGTACCATTCCAGGTTTGGATCTTGTGATTATGAATAGATCTAAGAGGTCAAAAAAACGTATTCACAGCAGGTTCGTAAAACTGCAGCAGTCTTGGTAAAAGTTCAACACAAGTCTGAGGAAATGTCCAAAAATGCTGAAATTTTTGTATGTGGTAGATAACATCTTTTACTAAAACTTTCTTATTTGTATCCAGTTCCAAAGATCACTGGATGGTCCCCAGAAATATGGTGACATGTCCAGGTTCCAGCAGGAGAACAGATCCAGCAGGCCCTTTTTGTAAAAATCATTAAAAATTGTATTTGTCATGAAAGTTTCTGAAATTTTGTAGGCATAAAGGAAACATCCAGATATACAACCTTTGTTCACAAAGTTTTTGAAAAATAATTCGTCTATTACTCCAGAACAGAGATGACAAGATCTTGTTTCTAGTAGCAAACTTTCACTAAAAACAGACCAGCAGTCCCTCTTTGGAAAATCATTAAAAACTGGATTTTTCATGAAAAAGTCTGAAAATTTGCAGTCACGAAGGAAACATCATGATCTACAACCTTTGTATACAAAGTTTATGAAAAAGAATTCGTCTACTACTCCAGAAAAGAGAAATACAGTAGGAATACGATTGATTGTTAAAACACATTTATGTTCCTCTATGGAGATTAAAAACCTTTGTAAAACTCTTCATAACATTGGAAAACTCATTCACATGGATGGTTATATGTGTAAGAGGTTAAAAACCATTGTAAAACTCTTGATAACATTGGAAAACTTATTCATATTGATGGTGATATGTGTAAGTATCAAAGAGCTTTTGGAAAAAAGAAAACTTATTACTTGAAGACTCTTGATCTTTGCAGGGCTTCTCCAATGGAACTTAGAGGAAGATTAAGAGAGCAAGAGAGCAAGAGAGCAAGAGAGAAGAGAGGAGAAGAGGTGTCTATTTATAGAGAATGAGAGGCATGAACATTTGAATAATTTTGAGAAAAGATGAGGGTAATATAGCAAATTAACAAGAGAAGGGAACTCCCTGGAAGACTGATCTGGCGGTTTAGGAAGAGATTTTTTTTTGACATTTTGCAATTTAACCCCTATATTCAATTAAATCCCAAACCTCCTTTACTTCATGACTTTAATAATAAGTATTAAATTTCTACATTTCTTCTTTTCTTTTCTTCTTGTTTAATCTATCATTCCACCTTATTTTCATGATTTATTTAAGTCGAAAAAAAAAATCAGGGTATTATAGCTGATGTGATATTTTTTATATCTGAAAATATATTAGAATATTTATTTTTTATTTGAAATAACAAAACAAGTTCGGATCCTTCTCTTTGGATCTGAACCCGCTCATTCCTCCATCGTCTATCCGGCATCAGACAATGATCACTGTCACGTCCTCCACAAGCCAATATTAAACTAATTAAATAAATAATAATTACACTAATTAACAACTAATATAATTAAACTAATTACAATCAAATAGTAATTACACTAACTAACCAAACCCTAACCCTAACCCTCCTCTCCCGAGAGCCGCCACGTAAATGGCGACAACGGTTGGGGATCCGGGCTCGAATGCCGCACCTCTATCACCCGCTCCGCGCTAAGCTTCCGGTACTGTGATCCACTCGCCTTCTCGCGGACCGTCCTCCGGCTCGTTGGATCCAACGTCCCGAGATACAAAAACTCTGGCCGACAGTTGGCCTCTTAGCTTGTTGTCAGCATTCCTCCGATAAGCTTCATTGATTGGGAGAAGACCGTGCACCACGGCGATAAAGGAAGAACCCTGAGACAGATAACAACACCAATATCGCGATTGCGATGATGAGCCTGACAGTGACCTTCGATGTGACTAAGTGGTGAACGGGGGGCTGGGCGGAGGTGAAGATGTTGGCAGAGGAAGGGGTTTGAAAGAAGGTTGAGTCCGGTGGAGGGTTAGGGAAGAAGGGGCCCTGAGAGGATTCGAGGAAAAACAACGGAATGTCAACGGCAAAGTCGGTGAGGGGCGGTGGGCGTGATCTAGTCAATGGGGAAGAGTGGCTGCGTGGAGGATATGGCGGTAATCGCGGTCGGATCAGTGGATGGATGGTGGAGGAGTAAGATAGGTTCGGATCCAAGGAGAAGAGATCCGAACCCGTTTTGTTATTTCAAATAAAAAATAAATATTTTTATATATTATCAGATATAAATATTGTTACACCAGCTAGCGAAAACAACAAAGGAAACAGGCGTCGAGCTCAGGACTAGATTTCCCAATTAGAATAATAGAGGGAGTTGGAAGGATCAAATTTCAATAGAGGGACCAAACGGTCACTATGACCATAATAGAGGGACCATTTAGGAAACTACACCATTTATTTTTTAATGATGACGTGCCATGCCATATGGCAAAAAAAATTAATAAAATCTAGAAAAAAATATGATCCCTTGGCATTGCCTTTTTACACTAGACTTTGTACCTTAATCATATGGTGTGGTTAATAATGTGACAAGATTTATATTTTTATTAAAAAAAATAATGTCATCTGACCACCTTACAAAATCAATAATATTGTGAAAAGAATATCCATTTTCATTTTAAAAATAAAAATCACATTTTTTTAACAATTTTTCAGGTTGATTGTTAGGATTAAGGTACAAAATCATGTGTACAAAGGCAATGCCAAGTGCCCAGATTTTTTTAGATATTTTAAGATTTTTTTTATTTTTTTTCCACGTGCCATGCCACGTTATCATTAAAAAATAAATATTTTGAGAGTCCAGTTATCATGTCATGTCAGCATGGCACGTAAGCTGCCATGTAAGTTGTCACATCATAAAAAAAAAGTTATATTCAATCTGTATGTCAGTTGGCTATTACATTAGTCCTAGGGACTGTAATTGCCAAAACCCCCAAAGTACAGGGACCGTATTGAACATTTTCATTGTATAAGGACCAAAATAAACAATATACCATAATACAGAGACCAAAAATGATTTTTCATCTTTAATTAATTGGTATTGCACAACCTTTCCTAACAAGTGTTGTTACTTCCAAGTGTAGAAATATCACAATGGTCCTAATAAATGTTGTAGTATATGTATGAACTGCCTTGTGCTATAATATCTAACACCAATTTTTTTATTATTAAAATAACTTATGTAGGAAATTTTTATTGTGCCTAAACAAACATTAATTCTGTAGGAATTCGTGTAAGCATCATTTCCACAACCTACGGAAGAAAATTCCTACATTAAAATTTACTTTGCATTCAAGCAGGCACTAAGCGAATACTAGCTAGTCCATGACTGCAATCTAAGAAGTCAGAGGCACCTCCTAATTGAAAACAAATGTCCACTTAACTTGTAATTACTTGGGTTCCATTAGCTTGAAACACACTAATGCATGAGCTATATCAAAACTAAGAGAGAAGAAAATCAACGTCAATAATCTATTTTGTAAGAACATGTCATTTATTATCGAAACATCTTTTGGCCAACATTTGATGATTCACCCAGTTTAATGTGAACATCGAGATAAGTATTTTAAGAAAATAGAAGGTGGAAGTGAAATTCATTCAAATTGACCATCTTAAAAATAGGATTAGTACCTTTTATTTGTTAAATTAACATAATTTATCCACTAGTATAAAGAAAAAAAAGGCAACTATATCGAGATAAGTATTTTAAGCAAATAAAAGGTGAAGGTGCATGAAATACATTCAAATGAACCATCCAAAAAAAGAAAAAACTCAGTACCTTTTATTTAATAAATTAACATAGTTTATCCACTAGTCTAATTAAAATTGTAAGTTCCTCCGGGGTGTTGTGTGGTGTAGTTGTAACACCCATTTTAACTCTCTCTCATAGAATAGCTTTCAAGCTCATTTCACGTATGGGAAAAAAAAAAAAACAATGCAAAACCAAGAGAGGGGACACAAAAGTTTGGTAACAGGTTAAAACTTCTAAGCCTAAATGCCTGCCAAGCCCAGAGAAAACAATCCATTAAAAAAGAGGAAAAAACATGAGTACAAATCCCTTGTCACTCATCTCACAACAAACATAAGCACCCTCACTCAAGATTGACCGATGACCACAAAACCTGACTCCCTTTGGTCTACTCCGGTAGCTCTATCCTAAATCCTCAGAGCTCGGCTTTATATAGATACTCCACGAGCCTAAAATATTACTTGCCTCTTTTAGGATCTCTGAAATCCCTGTGAGAACTAATTTGGGCGCCTTCCAAATTTAGTCATTGCAACTCCTATTGTAACTGAGCTTGCAACATGGCGGATCATTAACCCGACTAAGAGGCTGCGGCAAATTGCGTTGCCGCACGACCACCTCAAGACCCTCCAACCCTCTTAGGCTATATGCGAGTTGACCTCTCGTCGGATCCTCCCGATCACGACCATGGCAATGGTTGGACTCCTCTCTCCTTCACGTCCATGATCCTCTTTAATGTAAGCACCTTACCAAGGCGTACACACTTTCCAAACTTGATCTCCCTTCATCTAAGTTTTGGTTACACAATCTTCATGATCTCCATCATATCTTCAACATACCAATGTTAGTTCATACCATATTTAGTTTCCAATCAACTCTAAATATGTTCTTCAATCAAATCTCTCATCAAATCAGGATCTTCAAGTAAAGTCTTCAATTAAATCTTGACTCTTCCTTTACTTGGGCTGCTTATATATGTAGCTATTACTTAAAATAGCTTTCTTTCAAATTTCCCTCCTAGTTGGAGGATGTTGCCATGAGTGTTGTAACCACTTTCCAAATATAGCTTGCACCAAGCTTGCTCTCCAAGTAACCAAATGACTTTCCAAATATATCTTAATTTGCTCCGTAATCTCTTGCCTGTTGGATTCTTGCCAACTATATCTCAATATATTTTCTCCAAGGACATCTCAATAGCATCTTCAAAGCTTTCCAAACATAGCCTCTTCTTAAAGATAGCTTCATAAGATCTTCAAGCACATGTGGGCTTCATAGAAATATCTCCCCAATGCTTTCTCCTCGTGCCTTTGCCACGTCACTTCGCCATGTCATCACTTGGGTCATGTGACCATGTTGTCAAATTAATGCCAATATAAGTGCATTACGCACAAACAATCTCCCCTTTGGCATAATTTGACACATCTACCTCTACTAAAGATATCTTGCCTTATAGTGGAATGCTTCATCATCATGCCTTGTCCTCAAACCTTGCTATGTAATCACTTTGTCTTTTTTTTTTTTTTTTTTGAATAATGCTATGTAATCACTTTGACAAATAATCTTTTTGCCATGCAATCACTTTGTCAAATAATGCCAATATCAGGTGCTTCCAACACTAACAAAGATGGTTACAAATGATGTTATTTCCCTGTTAATTGAGGTTTGCACAAGTCTAATGTCTAGTGCATCAATCTTGTGAGCTAAGATTTGATGATCACGAAAACAACAAAAAACAAACAAAAAGAAAAGGGGAATGAAGGGCCTCTAATTCTTCTTCTCTAATGGCGATGGAGAACTTTTACAAAAAAGTTGGGTAGCACATTCTCTCTCATGTAGAGAGGTTGAGGAGTTCAAACCATATTTGTGACATGTATTAAGTTACTTGTTCATATTTATAAAAAAAAAAAATGATGATCACACGAACATGCTTTTTCATTATGGAGATATTTTCATTAATTCAATTGTTTATCTTTATAGTATTAACTTTCATAATAAATTATTTACATACATCCATGTCCATGAAACTTATGCTTGCTTTTGCATATGCACTTTGCTGTGAAAATGACAAACCATGACTCATTCCCCCATGTCATCTCATGGTCCGTCTCATCATCTTTCGGCCAAAAGAAAATGATAATAAAAGATGGACATATCAATAAAGCATCGGTAGTGAGTCACATTTTGAGTCATTCTAGCACTTTTTAGAAGAAAAACAAAAAGATTAAGAGATGTGATGATAAACATCGATCACTTGCACTAATTAATTATCATTTTTCACCTACAAGTAATGGAAGATGTTTTGAGTATTGTCATTATGCATAAAAAATGAAATAATTGAAGAAGAGCAAATAGCAAAAGATGAAGAGTTCAGAGTTTTATAAAATTAGGCAAAAGGATAACGAGGTTTTAAATTAATCATGCTTCTAATGAACACATAGAAGGAATTAATTAGATGGCATGGAGTTTATTGTTAAATAAGAGTCAGTAGTTGGTGGGTATGAAACATGTCTTGGATGGTTGAGGCAAGCTAACAATTATTATAAGTACTAAATTAAATTAATTAGGAGTTTAATTAACATGACCTTGGAATCTCAACCACTAATTTTTATGGTAATTAAACACACATAGACACACAGGATTGAAAGATAAAAACTAAACACTCGTTAGAACTTTCAACAATGGCCATCATGGACAACATATACATTTGAGCCATGGCATTGAAACATATATAATGTATATATCATATTTATGTGGCCATCCTCATTGGATTCCATATTGGAAAAGCATAGGCTGGGGTTGAAACACTTAAACTGGTTGAATGTATATGAATGGAAGAAAGGTGACAACCAATACAGTGTTTGTTTAATGGCTTTTGGGACCTAGAACCCTACAAGGGCTTGCAAATGATATTCATCATCCATAGTTGACAATATCTTAATGGAGTGAGTGAGGTGTCCTTATTGCATGTGTCTTTTCTCCTTTGGCTCCCCTTCCTTTTTCCTGTTCTTCCAATGAGAAGTTGAGATATCCATTCCCTTCAAAGCATGAGTGCAACCAATCCCCACTAAAAGAGAGAGATAGAGAAGGCATGATACATCTCAAATTTTGAAGGAGGAGGAGGCAATGGATCCTTTGGAGGTTATGAAGTGGATAGTGCCAAGAAGTTGTAAAATCAAGGAGGAGGAGGAGGAGGAGAGATGGAGAGCCAAGAGGAGGAAGAAGTGAGGAAGTTGGTGGACTAGTTCTAGGCAAGTCTGATGCTTGGCTTTTGGTTTGCTATCATGGTTTCTCTTTTCTTCATCTTCTTTTGATTTTCTTGCATTTGTTTTCTTGGTTTGGTGATCTATGAGAAACACTGATTGTCTCACCTGTTATGTTCCATTATTTGGTGTGTTTGACACAATTATGAGAGCTTTCTCTTGTTCGTTCTGCATGAGAGATGTCAATAATAATGTATTGGTTTCAGTACTTAATTTAGTTACTCATGAAGTTCTTTCTTCCAAGGATAAATCTTCCTAACAAATTAAGTTGTTCAAAAGATGAAGAGGAAAATTAAAGCTATATATATTTAATTAGGCTCCATGGTAATTTATACTTGGTTGGCAAAAGAAATCTAAAGTAAAAGATGTTATAAGATGAGTTGAGAAGTCATCGATTTCAATTGAGTATATTCTGCCGGCCCTCCGATGATAAAGACCAAAAATTCAGCCACAACAAACATTATTCTTTTCTATAATAGAAGCATCTTAGCTTACAATGTTAACTAGTATCTATATATTACAAAACTATTCTTGTAATCAATCAGGTATCTGTTGATACTTTTTATACAGGACCCCTGTTCCTGTTCTTCTGGCTTCTTTTGTCAAACTATCTGCAAGTGTATTTCCCTCTCTCGCTATCTGTCGAATTTCCCAACTTCTGATCCCATCCAACATTTGTTTACACTTTTTTGTTATCTCAGTAGACCTCCAGTTGTGTTTTTTTTTATAAAGTGGATAAATCACATTTTATTTATGAAATTAGTTGTTCATTACAAGATACAAACAAAAGGAAAATAGCTGATACATGGTTTTGTGCCCTTCCTTATGCACGATTTGTTGTGGAGCTCTCCACGGGTCTCCCTATCCCATCTGGTACCGTTGTTGGGCCATCCCGAATGCATCCTCGTCCCCATCGGCTGTCTGGTCAATGCTGCTATGAACTTCGGTACGGCTTTATCGAATCAGGGCCACTTCGACTTTGCCCTCTCGCCACTAGAGCTGCATCCAACCAAGAGATTATAAGGAAAGAAATAGTAAACCTCCAATTGTGATCTATCGTTTCTTGTTTCAATATTCTAGGAAGATATTTGTTGTTTGTAAAGATTATTGTTTCCTAACTCTTCAACTGCAACAATTTCCCTATCGCCAACTTCATTGTTTAGAGTTCACCCTCAAAGGAAATTTGATTTAACCCATTGGTTCCCCTCGTGACGTGCAAGACATAACTCTCCATTAGTACTTAAAATGATGTACCCTATATTTGCACTCTCTCGCTCCTTCCATGACCCATCTATGTAAAACTCATGCATGTAGTTCTCCTTCCTCCATCTCCTTCCCTTGAGTTTCTCCTACTTGTTTTATTGCCAATTCCACGGTGATAGAACTCCCTTTACTAGAGCTATTAGTTCTTGCTATCCATTTTAGGCTCAAACTCCATATTACTGGAATATTCCTCATGCACATGGCTATCTTCTATATCTCGCCATAAGATTTATGCTATTAGTGCTACTTCTTTGCATGTTGTTAGTCTATAGGGTCCCAACATTCTCTTCACTAGCAAGTCTCCATCTCTTAGGTTTGTTCCTCTTGTCCCAACCTGTTAGGTGGCTTTCACTCTGAACCTCATTCCAAAATAACTCTTTAACATGCACTCATAAAACAGGATGTCTAATGCATTCATTAGCAGATTGCATATGAGACGAGGTGAGGGGTCATATGGGCTAACATTCATTCTATACAAGTAGTCTCTTAATTATTAGCAGCCTTTCATTCGACATATCTCTCTTGATAGACTCAACTATTTCCACATCACTTGTCTTATAAAACTCTAATCCTCAACTTATCCATTCTGGTCACCAATGACTCATAAGTCCATTGGCCATCCCTGGCCATCGAAGAGAGCTCCGCCAGCGATGTAGGTGTGGCCTCGAGGTCTACCTACCAAGGCATTTTTCGGAAGTGAGTAGTAGTTGGTGTTGGGATGATCCAGAGTCCCACATGACGCTGGGCCCTCGCCTCATGTCCGCCTCCATCGTATCAGGATTATTACGGTTTTACTTTAGCCGCTGCTCAATATACCAACAAAAACTTATCCATTCTGTCATGGTGTTGATTGGGTCTAAAGAGAACAGTAAATAATTTATCTTCACTGTAAATCACAGTTTCAGATTCAGTTAGGAAGAACAAAAGATCTTGTTAGCCATTGATGCCTAACAAACAGATTGCAAATTTGCAACCAATTATAGCTTGCAAATAGTTGTGCGTGCATGGCCACCCTTTCCCCATTCCAAAATTATCAACACCCAATAACGTCCATTGCTTGCATGGGATCTTCCTACGTCCTCTCCATGCAAATCCATGTCCTAGCCGATCGATGCACAACCATCAACCACCAAATGGAAATCCAAGTCACCGGCGCCAAGAGGCTGGTGATTGTGGTGGCTGATCCTGGCCGGGAATCGGCCGGAGCCCTTCAATGGGCTTTATCTCATGCAGTGCTAGAACAAGATGAGATAATTCTCCTCCATGTAGAGCCGGTGAATGCTAAGCGAGCAGGCACACTATCATTCCTCCGTAGGCCTTCTCAGGTGGCAGGAAGCCAGATGGAGAGCGGCGGCTGTGGAGAGTATGAGTTTCTTGATGCAAATGAAAGTTGAATGCGAAAGAAGCAGCCTAAGGTCAGGGTTCAGATAGAGAGGGTGGAGATGGGGGAGAAGGATAAGGCCTTCACCATTTTAACTCTTGCCAATGCTCTTGGGGCCGGGCTTCTCGTCATCGGCCAACGCCGGAATTCGGGGACCTTCATAGGGTGAGTTACATATATAACAAGCAAATGAGTATGTTTGAAAACTTTCATATATATAAATATATATAGCTTGTTTGAAGATTCAATGTTGATTGTTTGTTTTTGTCACAGACGCAAGCTAAGTTGAAAGCAATGTCCATGAAGGGAAATGATATTGCTGATTATTTGATTGAGAACAGCAAGTGCTTATGTGTAGGAGTTCAGAAGAAGGGACAGAATGGTGGTTATGTCCTCAATACCAAGACACATAAGAACTTTTGGCTTCTTGCTTAGTAGTTGTAGCAGCAGTACTACTGAAACTCTAAAGTGCATGTCTCGCAAGGAGATCTTTATCTTTCAATGTTAATTAATGCCATGCTGTGATTTGTTTAAGTTCTGTAATGAGATTTAATGTAAATAAGTATACATCAATGTTTCCTTGTCTAAATGAAGAATGATCAGCATCTTCAATTCTTTATTTTATTAACTCTGTTCTAATTCTATCATAGAAGAAATTAGAACAACATTAACAAATTCAGCTACAAGTTAATTGGATAATTCTGATGCTTTAGTTTCCTAGCATCCATTGCTAGGATAGTGCTCAAATTCATCGGAGACATGTATTCTGTTGATCCAGTCATAAATTGGCTAAATAACAATCATCCGAGTCGCTTCTTCTTTCAGTAGGATGAAATGCATCCCAAAATGCATAGATATCTCTGTTCGGGCATAGGTTGGATAACTGGTTGCACAGTCCAAGACCATTGTAAGGACCTTGGCCACAACATGCTTCCTTTGATGTTTCAAAACCTGTGAACAAATTTGTGTGATTGAATGTCAATGTTGATCATTGAGTAATTGTTGCCAAATTTCTGAAACGTCTTACCAAAAGCTTGTGGGTTGCTAAGGAAATCAGAGTGCATTTTGAAGGCATTTGCTGCAACAAAGACATCCGATCCATACTGTGTGTTGAGCTCATTCAAGATTGTGACTAACTGAGGATTGAAGAGATCTCCGGCTTGAAGTAAATCCGGGTTACATTCACCATTCCTGCTTCTCGCAATCTCTGAAGGTACGCAGCCAAGGGGACCGGTTCCGGTGACTATAACTCTTCTAGCTCCCAATTCATAGAGCCTCTGTGATTCAACATAATTTTGCAATACATGACAGCTTAAAGAATTACAAGCATTGAGAATTAGTACAATGAAAACTTACCGCAAGGATCTTCTTGTACTCAGATATTAAATAAGTAAGTAACAAAAGTCGGGGCAGCGAAAGTATCTATTCACGAGATCGAGCTGAATAAGGCACCAAATAGTAGTTGTTCACAAAATCATTGCCTCCAAGAACAATCAGAACAAGAGCATTGTTCACAATCTGCTGAGTTTGATCAGGACCAACCATGGAACTCAATCTCTGTTGATGCTGTTGGAAGAACTCCAATTGTCTTGTGATCCTTATAATGCTCAACTAAAAATCATCAAGACATTGATCATCAGAACTAAAAAAATCAGCATGAACTTAAAAGATTGATCATTCATGCAAATAACATTAATTTTTACAAATTGAATTCCGGTGTCATTGAGAATTCCAATCCCTGCTGATGCAAAGTTTGCTCCTATAAGCAGCTTCTCGCCGCGAAGATCAGGGCTTAAGTATGGCAATGTAGGCTCAGCCCCTAGGTACTCACCTGAAAACAAACATGAAGATTTACATTAATGGTGATCTTGATGCATGAACTCTCAATAAGTAGAAGTTGCATGAAAGAACAAGAAGTTCACTGATAATGTCAGGCATGTTGAGGCCATTCGAGAAGCGGCCGGTGGCCTGATGAGTGGGATAGTCGATGCCATAAGGCGTGAGTCTGCTTTCGAGCAGTTGTGGCCAAATAGTTGTTATTGCCACTGTCCACAAGAGAATCACCAAAAACAAAGAAACTTTACCCTCTGAAAAATCCGATAGTGTTCCTAAAATCACAAGATTAAGTAAAGAGAGGGAGAGACCAAGAGACACACATATTTGTACAACAGAAGTAGTTCATTAGAGCTCTTTCTTTATATAAACTCCTAATTTCAATGGTAACTGAAGATTTTAACTATCAAGGGAAAGTGTCACATTCATGGTGTTGATTCAAGCCTTCAAAGTTGGTAGTAGTTACTTTTCCATCATTTCATCATATCCATGTGAATTGCTTAAATGGGTGGATCCATACCTATCTGCCCTTGCCAAAGAACAGAGTACTAAGGCTTAAACAGAATTATAGACAAACTCAATTTTCCGGTCATTAAATTCAATGTCTTAATCTTACAGCCTGTTCTCATTAGTGCTTAGCAGGGGAAACCTTTTTCCTTTTTCTGAAAACATTAACTTACTAATTTAATTAGCTTTTAATCTCTCAACAGGATATAGCACTATTAAAAAGGAGGCTTTTATAAAAGATGCAATTTGGGTCTTCCTCGCCATTAATTGGTTGTTGGAAAGCAAGCATTTAATCTGAAATTGCCCTTTAGTGAAAGCATCTGCATAATATTTACTGAATTTGGTTTGGTAGTTTAACAACATCCTTCTCAGAATTGGATTATTCCGACAAAACCTAGATATAGTTTCTCAGAATCAAACATTAGGGCTTTATTTAGAGAGTGCTACTTAGATTTTCAATGTATTAATGGAAATTCTCATGTACATTAATGCATTGAATGCCATGTTATCAAGACATTGTGTGAAAAACTTATTAACTAATAAATTAAACAAAGCTCAAAGTTCTGCTGGATTTCCTCAATTGTTGAACATGTGATGTTTATTTGGTTCTTTGTGTTTTATTTCTAATGACAAGATCCTTCACACAAGATAAGAACGCGGGTTTCGAATCTACCTCTGTGTGAGTGAGCTAGCGTAGTGTGTAGGTCACCCAATGGATGTGCGCTATGCCCATAACTCAGGTGTGGAATTAGTAGTCACGGCGTGGTAAATGGGCCCCAAGCTTGAAACTACCGGGTGAATGCACTTGCGTTGTATCCTGCGGGCGGTAAAGCCGTTTCTCCCATTGACACCCGTGATAGCCCGATCCGTGCGTACGCTCTATCTTGATTATAATGGGGCGTTTCAAAAAATAAAAAAATAAAAAAATAAAATAAAATCTGATGACAAATGAGATAATGCTGGCTCATTGAAACCTAATTTAGCGGTCGGATTATTGAACATTTATGTTGAAAAAAAATGATATTACTCAAAGATCTTCATAAGATTGTGTCTGTGAATTTTCATTTCTAGAGGAGATAAAAGATCCAATGAGCTGAACATTTTAGAGACTCTACTATAATTAGCTCAAATTATGGGGGCTTTAATGCAACTATCCTGTGCCTCGAGATCTGTACTTCTATATTAAGGCGGATCTGGAGGCTTGAGATGTTCATATTTACCGACATACCCTTCATTGCTTTACTTCCCACTCGAAATCGAAACCCTCTGTGGCGCACCATTACCGGCATGCGGCCATGGATGGCGGAGCTCAGCTCCAGAAGCCTTCTCTCAAGCGCCCAGGAACCTCCGCATGCCCCAGGATCTCTCTCGGACGTAGTGTTTCTTGCCATGCCTCCGGTGAGGACCTTTTCCTCTTTGTAGTCTTCTTGTTTTTTTGGATATCTTGGTTTCTTTAGTGTGAGTTGCTTTCGTGATTTTGTTTGAAAAAGAAGATTTTGGTGCCGAATGTTGTGAAAGGTGTTCTTTTTCTCGGTTTTGGTTTTTGTTTTTAGATCTTCTTTCTGTTTAGTGAGATATGGAGATAGTGTGTTTGGGAAAATGCATTCTTTTATCTGGTTATTGAGAGTTCAAGGAGATCAGCGATGGAGCTGGTCCAGGTGATGACTTTGTAATTGCACCTGAGAAATGCATTTATATAATCTCTACTGTGAACAATTAGCCTTTAGCATGCTAATTCACTGGTTTGGAAGTTCATTGCTGAGTCTTTATGGCCTTGGTAATTATGAATATCAGTAATTTGGCTTTCTCTGTGTGCACATTCCTTTTCATGGTTCTGTATGTAAAATGTGATATGGAACTTGATGATAATCTTGCTCTTGGTTCTTGAAAGAGTAGGCCGTATACTAGATTTCTCCCTTTTTGGGTGAACCATAGGCTCTTGTATGAAGAGCAAGTGTCTTTTCAACTCTCCTGGAAATTGAAGATATGGAGGGGATTATAATTTCATAACTGTTAATGCTAAGTGGTTCATATTAGAGATGCCTGCTAGCTTTTATAAAGGTTAATGAATATGAAAAAAAAAATCTTTTAGTTGAGAAATTGATATTAAAGACAGTTGCTAGCTTTTATAATTGAAATTGTCTCTCAAATCCGGTGTATTGTACAAGTTTACTGGAAATTTAGTCATTAGTCACCTTTGATTAAAGTCAGAAACTTGTGGAACAGGTTTAAGCCAAAGGAAAAAGGTGAAGTTTGCAGACATGGCAAAAGTTCATCAAGAGAACAGCAGAAAACAATCTTTACCACTTTCAGAGGAAAGAGCTCATGTTCCTAATAGTATGTCTCATCTTCTAATTATAATTTATCTCCACATTAGGCGATGCATTGTGAGTAGATTTCGTGAAGTTACCTCCTACGACCAGTAAACCATTAATAATCTCATATGATTCTCTACATACAATCACTATCATGCTTAAGTGGATGACTAGTGAAACTCAGTAGCTAAGTTTTGTCATATTGTGATCTTCCTTTACTCCCATTTTCAATGTCATATCTACCATTTACTCAGTCCTCTTATTATGCGTTTGTATGGCTGAACAATTGTGTGTGAAATTGGGATCTATGGTTCTTGGACACAGGAATTTTCATGTTTTACTTGCCTACTAAAATATACGCTCTTCATGTAACAAAGTTTTCTAGAGAACTGTTTGCTGTAGTTCCATCATGTTTCATGAATTCATAGAAGGATCAATGAGTATTCTATAGAAACAAATGTGACCATTTAAGTGTTTATGTTTTCATAGGTGTATCCTTATGTGTATATTGTGATAATTTTTTGTTCCACAAGTCATGAAAGTTGAAAATCAAAATCCAACTGGCTCCTCTCACTTAGGGTCACTGCGTGACATACATCATATGATGACTTTAATGTTGTATTTTCTTAAGTTCTTGTTTGTGGTTTTGCTAACAGCAAAGCGCCCAGTTGATGAGGTGAAGACTCTTGAGTATAAATCCTTCAAGAGGCTCACGAGAAGAAACTGGTCGTGAATTCAATCCTTATCCAGCTTCATAAGAAGGATGATGAATTTGAATACATCTGAAGCAAGTGATTGTATCGGAGGTTCAGATCCAAGTGCTTTATTTCTTCTTTCCTAGTCCAACACTCTTAGTCCACTATTGATTCCCTATCACCATGTTTGGTTGCTATCTTACTGTATACCCACTTAACAAGTATTGTTCCCTTCTTTTTGTAGAATTGACTATGATGAATTCATCCAACTATGATGTTGCAAATCCAACTTCCTCTTGTTCAGAAGGGAATGACACCTAGATGAGTTTTCTCCTTTAACACCTAAAGCTCCTGCAGAAATTTGGTGAAGCAATTGTCCTCATCAGTGCTTCCCCAAATTGTTTCTTTTGTGTTCTGATTCAAGCGTATCCGGAATCTTGACAGTCCCATTTGCCCAGCTTTCTCTAGGATCAATTGACTGCTAGTTTATGTAGTGTCCATATTAAGCATTATTCTAATGTGCTTAGTCAAAGTAGAATTTTCTTCAAGCAATTGCGGAGTGTTATATCGTGGCATGCTCTAGAGCTATATAATAATTAAAGACTAATTAAGGATATTCATTTTTGACTATTATGTGCACCAGAGCTTGGTTATGTAGAAAGACTGATTAAGCTTTTCTTTTTTAAATCTTTTGGAGCCCAGACGGAATTTGCAAGGGAAGGTGGATTGTTTTTTCATCAACGAGAGAAAGCATACTTCAATTTGCTTCTACAGCCTTATCTATAGAAATAAATGAGCTTAAATCAGATAGGTTTGATTTATTACATTGAAGGTTAGCCTTGTCTGTCAGATGAATTTCAGGTTCCTGCCTAACAAGCGCTTTTTTTGCAGATTGGACCTGATTCCAGAGTTCCTCGCTGAGAGGCTAGGGAGATTCAAAAGAAAAAATCGATGAGTAATGTAGCTATGTCATTTCCAAGGCTCCAAGTTCATTAGCATTTAAACATTTTTTCATGCTTGCTCAATGTCTCTTTTAGATGTAGAATTTGACATTTATGATCTGAATCGAGGAAGTAATATCTTCGCAGTTTGAATTTGTGCATCACAGATGCAGAAGAACTCTGATGACTGATGCATATGTTTGCTTGCTTCCATCCTAATTCAGATGATCCAACATGAGTATGTGCATGAGGACTAGGAAGGGAATGGAAACTGGTTCCATAGCCAAGAAAGAAGAAAGAACCCCTGGGGAGAAGATTTGTTTCCTTATAGGCATGGCCAAATTGATAAGTTCATCAACTTCAACCACAGCAGAGACTGTTTGCAGCTGAAGCTTTTCACCTTTGGCCTTTGTCTCAATCCAGCTGTTTGCTTAGCGTCTTCCCCTGGTTGGATGACCACCATGAACTCTTACAAAGAGACTTCGAGTGAGAAAAATTCACTTCTCAACTCTAACGAGAAGAATTACGAGAAGACATCCTTTGAAGCTCGGGCTTTTCTAGCTTCAAGCAATGTGCTTCAGAAACCAGTCTCCCCAATCCAAGCAAATGCAATCAAAATGGGTGTCAGACACTTGTGGGGAGAATTTCATATCCATTGCTTGTGCATCAAAAATCCTGCTGATTCTGAGGAGCTGAACATAGAAATTCAAATGCAGAAAATACAGCAATAAGTCAACTTGAAGCCATTTGACTAACAGATTTTGGCACAGAGCAAGCATTAGTTCCATTCATCAATCACTGCCTCCTTGGAGGTAAGTAGGCTTCTTCTTACTCCTGATTCTGCACTCAGATCCTGAAGAAGGAAACAGTGTACTCCTCCCCTGCTTTGGATGGAGGGAACGGATGATGTTGAGGCAGAGACTGGGCTGCCTTGTTGGCTTCCTGACACAGAGCTGCTTCTAGTTTGAACCAGATCATTTAGCACTGATTCCATGCATATCTCCCCAGGCTTTCTCCGCCAAACACCAACCTATGAGTGCATTAGATCAAGATTTTTTGATGGTCTTCTGTCAAGTTCAACACCATATTCTGATGTCAGGTTTAAGAGTTGGAAATTGATTTTGATAGGACATGGTATTCACCAATCTCATTATTATGGATTGGACTGGAGAATCATTTTTTCTTTTTTTCTTTTTCTTTTTGTGCAAATCTAGATAAATTTGTTGGATTTGTTAATCCTTTTGCTTGTTGTCTAAGCTTGCAAGATGTTTTTGCACTTAATATAGTGATTGAATTGAAATCTCCAAGGAAGCAAGATCAGTTTTGCAGTTTTTGGCTTTATATTTTGATTGTTTTTCTTGATTACTCCCTTAAAAATAAAAAATAAAAAATAGTAAAAAAGTAAAAATAAAAATAAAAAAAAATCGAGAATCAGCTTAGGGTCCTTTTACATTTACTTTTTTTCCAAGTAAATTTCAAAGGCAAGAAATAGAGTAAATACATAATTTGTTGCTTTAAAATATGCTTGGCAGGAGAGCAACTGGGATATCATTGAATTTTCAACTTATTATAAATCTGAATACAATGACGCATACATCATAGAACAAATCCTTTTTGTACTTTCATTAAGATTTATGTTTAGTACCAGATACAAAGAATGTGTCTTTGAAATTGGCTTCTCACTCATGATCATCAGCCAAAGAACTCAATTTCTTTTCAAATCCACTTGGCAACTTCAGTAGAAAAGTGCTCAACTCCTTTTGTTCTTTTCCTTTGAATGGCCACACCTGTTTCGCTGAAAATGCCAGATTGCAGCATTAAATTCACGAGGAAAGAATGCTGTAACAAAGTTTCAAATAAACTGCTTCTGAATTGGAGGGTGAAAATGAAACTATTCCCTCGTAAGGATGAATCTTCTGGGTTTGAATCTCCATTTCCTGTTTAGCTTGAGAGAACCTTTTACTCCTTAGTGTCTCATCAGGAACTGTAATTCCACTTGTTTCCATGTCTGCAGCAACAAATGGCCACGGCCGCATCTAGTTCTCCAAGATCAAGGCAAAGCGCGGATTGACCTCTATCATACAACCGACTTGATTTCCACCCAAAAAGAAAAAAAGTTAAATGAGTTTAGACATATTAAAAGTAGGACGAGAACAAAACATGATCATTTGCATGACGCCAAAGAGAGGAATTCATCAAGAACCTAGAGTATTTAGAGAACTCTCAGAGTATTGATTACCCAATCTAGGATTTAAGGGAAATAAAAAATTTCATGATATTTTTTTATACCAGGAGTTTAAGCAGGGAAGCATTGATGGCAGTATATTACTTGAGTCATGTTTCCTCCTATACTGACTAAGCTTCAACGGAAACTACCTGGAATTTCAAACAATAACCTACTTAAGTGAATGACGATATGATTGAAGCCATTTGATACTTCAATGCCAAATTCTAAGAGGGCTTTCCAATTGAGATACAACAAAGTTATCATGCACATATCTCAGGCACAGACACCATCAATCTTTACTTCACCCATGCATCCAAAGCAAAGTTTACAAACAAAAACTTCAACCTTCCAAAATAGTTAGAGAAATTCTACAGTATCATTTCTTGATTTCCATGGGCAAAACATCTTATTATGGAGAGAGAATGAGTGGAGAAAATTTGCCTTCCAAAAGCATATCCAAGGCCATGAGGTTGTAATGCTAAGATTATATCAAAAATGCTGAGGGCAGAGGAGCTCTCTTATAGCAGCACACAAGTACCATAGCACAGTCCTCAATTGTTGGTTTCCCACCCAATTCAATCACCCTGTAAAGTTCCCATATTTAAAAATAGGGAAGTTTATAATATGACAATTCTCCTTAACAGAATTTTGACATGTATAGCTTTGCAAAAGAATGCATAAATATATGGTAATCCCACAAGCAAATCAATAATACTAGTCTAAGAACTAATTAAGAACACATTCCTCAGTTTCTTTCTAAAAAATATTTATCACAAATCTTATTTTTGCGTTTCTTAACCAGGATTGTTAGATGCTTCTTAGTCCTACTAAACACACACACACACATACCAAAAAAAAAAAAAACACATTACAATATGTGCATTCCATGAAGTTGTTAAAGAAACCAAAGAGGCATATATAAAGTTATAACCAATCATTTTATAATAGATCAATACAACTTAAGGCATACCATTACACTAGGATAACAAGAAAAGGTAAATTTTCAAGCATAAGCACAATTAAACTTTTGTGTGTCATGTGACAATATTTATGTTAAGCAAGACATTTGGAAAATATCTCCAATATAAAAACTACTTGGACAAAAGAAACACAAGTCATACTTAAATAAGGAATACACAAAAAATTTTGTCAAAAATAAACTACAGGTGACAGTAAGAAATTGTTGCTTGTAGTGGAACAAGGAACTTGCCTTTTGCATAACTTCTTTGATAGCTAACTCTAGCTTCCCATTCTTGTGACCATTTCCTTGGGTGCAATCTCTATCTTCAACTTTCCCTCCCAAGTCCATCCCAAGCATCAGCAATGGTGAACATATCTGATACATCAAAAATTCTTCTCTCTCTCATTTCCTTTGAATGCTTCATATATGGGTCTTCAGGAAACCAGTCATCATCATCATCCTCCTAATTACATATATCCATAGAAAGAAAAATTGGGAAAATCTTATATAACAGCTTTAGTACGTAAGGTAATTCTCTTACAAGAAGCTGAACAATGTAGGATTACAAGGAGAAAGAAGACCAAATATGGAAGTTTGACACCAATAAACTACCAAAACAAAATAGAATTATTAGGGAATCAATTCTTTTGTAACTCCAAATTGATACAAACAAACAAGTCAATTATCATACCATTTTTATCTTTTAACAAGTCAATCAAGTATAATAAAACAAACCATGCTCTAGTAAAGGGCCCCTTGGAAAACGTTAGATACCACATGCCGTACGATTTAGCATCAGATGGATAAAGAACATGTGGCAAATGATATACTCAGAAATAGAGACAAGTATCAAACTTCTTGTGTAGTACAGTTAGTGTCATCACATAAGACTTATGGATTTAGGTTCTAAAAGCAAAATGCAGCAAAAGCCAAAAAGAAGCTGAAGGAAGGATCTGGAACATTATATATACAACTACCATATAGAACGTGATAAGTAGATAGTTACCACACCTCCAAGAGAGAAAATTGACAATTTAAACATATAGATAGCTGGTAAATCTAGGAATCAATTTATTAATTGAAGGTAAAATGCCTCAACAAGAAAATAAAAGATATCAACAAAAATATCTATAGAAAGTGATATAAATGAGAGGGCTATTGAAATTTAACTTTGTATCAGCACAAAAAAAAGGGATCTTAAGTAAAGCGGTAATTAGGAACTATTTAAGCATGGGCAAAGCTTAAATTTCCAAAGACAAACCTCAGTAGATGTACGGGAACTCTTCTCCTTGATTTTCTAGAAGATGTAAGTTGTCGGGTCAAAATCCTTCTTTTTCAACAACTGAACTCCAATCATTTGAAGAGGCCGTAAGTCTCTTTGAGCTTCTTTCCCTTAATTCTATCAACTGTTTGGTTTTCTGTTTGTTCAACTTCTCTTTCCCCTGTTGTTCAAACTTCTTCTCCTCCTCTTCATCTACATCATCATCTTCTGTTTCCTTTTTTAGAGGCATCCTCCCCCCATCAGCATCATCCAAACATATCATGAAGGGATCAGAATTTTCTGACTTCAAGTGTCCTTAAGTGAACAATTTCATTTAAGCCTCTACCAAGGAAACGCATTGTATCCAGAACTCTCTGTATTCCCATCTTCAAGTTTAATCCGTGATATTAGTACCATCTAACTCCCTTTCACCCACCTATCAAGAAAATGAGACAAATGGAAATATCATATACATTCATAAGTGAATAGAAACTCATGCCTGCAAATAAACTTTGTCAGGTAAGCTAGAAGGCAAGCAAATTTCGTATAATAAAAGAATCTGCTGGCTTTGTCTTTTGTTGCTTCGAAGGGGTATACATGTAGAAGTTAATCTTTAGCTAACAAGAGAAAATTATTCTAAAGAAGCATTCTTTCATTCTATGGATTTCCCTCTCTTCTTAAGAGAATTATAAGGATTAAAAGCTATAATTATAATTCACATACCTTCTTTCTCTTCTTCCTCTTCCACAGGAGGAAACCCCAAAGTGGCCGCCTCGGGTGGATCGGTTTATCCTTCTTGCTTTTTGCACTCGCTATAGAACTTGTCTAGTTCTATCCAATAGGCAACCCCTTGTGCTTCTAATTCCTTCTTTTTGTAACCTTAGAGACTATCATTTTGCTGGTAGCCTTGGGTTTTAATGTATTATGGCTTCTCAGGTCCTTTGATAATCTTTTTCTAGTCTCTCCACTACTTTCGAAGAATGTCATTTTCAGAAAACATCACCCAAAATTGCAGGTCCTTCATTCCTTAAAGTTCAAGTAGTAGAAGTTTACGTGCGGTGGATCTCTCAATTCACCCCTCCAGACACCCTGCTGTTTGAAAGAAGCTCTGATTGGATTTGAATAAGCAAACCCAGCAGCAATTTCAGGATCCAGTGGTGTTTTACCTCTCCTGCGGAAAACACCCATCTCATGCGCTCTCCCGTGAGCCCTCCCTTCTTCAATATATCTTTTTATCACAAACAGATGAATAAGCATCAGCAGACCCCAAAGAAAAAACCATTAAGTGGTTATGCTAATACAAAAATGCATAATCAATAACAGTTCTTAAGCCCTACCATAGCAATCATAACTAATGATATGAACTTGGATAGGGAGGATAACTTTCTTTTACCACAAATAAATTCCCCTTCCAAGAATGAACTATATCCATAAGGTGTTCCCATGTAACACTAGTATCTACTATACACATGGAAAGGTGGCAAGCCAACCAAAAAAGACAAGGGACTGATAAAACAATGGTCAAAGTGATCAAGCTACTCTAAACAAATAGGGTGGAACACCGCCAGATTTATAAATTCTATAGCTGCATGAAATTCATGTTAGTCCTGCAAATCAAAGCAAGGAAGCATATCATAAGGATGGAAGTAGTCTATTAAATAAGGAATCCCTGATCAAGGAATAACTAAAAGCATCCTGCCTTTGAATTCTTGTTTCAGTTTTAAAAAAGAGACATTTCCCATGAGGAGAGCTTCCTATTTACAGTATGCCAGGACTGTACTTTATTTTAATGTGTGTCAGGTTTCCTTTCCAATATCAACTTCTTCCTGCAACAGTAATATTACAAATATATAAATTATATTGTCAAGTAAAAGTGCCCACCTGGCAATGTAATCAATTTCTTTTTCCAATATCAGCTTCTTCCTGCAAAAAGGCTCTATCCATGAGCTTACTAATGAACTATATTTTCTGGTCAAAATCATTGCTCTAGGTGCAATAGGTTGTTGGTCTTTAGCCATTGCTTCCAGAAATGCCTTCAAGCATCTATCAACCATCCTTCCTGGATTATAACACACTATACCTGCTCAGGAAATTATTAACTCAATTTAAAAGCACTGAAAATTTGACAAGCACAATTTGCTAACTAAAAGTATATTTTTATTTGATAGAGGCTTGCAAAAAGAAAATTTAGTTTTGATCACGTAATTCTAACATCTTTTTGATTTAGCAATTGCCCCAAGATAAGTGCGCGATACCTTCCCGGCTACAAAGCTCAAGAGATACAGAGACAATGGATCTCCAAAGTTTCCTTCGCTATGTACCAGTTGTGCCACCAGGGGAAGTTCTTACATGGGCTGAAAAATGACGGATTGTTTCCCCTTTACAACACAATATTTAGTAAAACATTCCACCAACAGCCTGTGATGAAAAGAAAAATACCAAATGATTATGCCCCCCTTAAACAAAAAATTAAGTCAAACTTTACTCACATAACCTTTTCAAATTTGGACTAATACTTCCATACAAATTGTGGAACAAATAAAACTAAATTGTCTTTCTAAATTTGATCGCGAACCATCTATCAGCAACTATTACCTTGATTTTGAATTAACTACGCTAAGACATCCAAAGAGAGTAGTTGCAAGCAACCCTTTAAGTACTATATTTCCACTGTATAGAACCTTGTGAAAATAAGTCTTTCTAATTTAATGGAAACATGTTCTCTGTAAATGACAATGTGGAGACAGCAAACAGAGTTGACAGGTCTGTCCATCATAACATCAGTCTACAACTTGATAGTTAATTAAATTGGATAATATCCTTGATAAGTAAAATAAATTGCCATAGTGCCTAAAATGCCTTGCATGCATAATGTCTTCGCTACTGGGTTGTAAACGTTTGTAATCTTCAACCATCATTCCCAGTAACTCAGCCATTACCTTGCACTCTAAAATAAATCTTGGATCAGAGAACTAGAAATGCCCCAAACATCTCAAAGAGGTCTCAAAATTCTAAGCATAAAGAACATCAAGAAGAGATAAAATAAGGTCAAAGTTCCAATTGATGGTTGTAAAAATAGGACAATAGTGACAGATGGCTTTCTAGAAGTTTGACAATGTGCCAAACACCATGGTGCAAGCTTGATTAAACATATTCACCGCCAAGGAAATTGTAGTATCTTAATTTAATGACATTATGGTATAAAGCATACAACTTTAGAACAGAACAAATAAGAGGACATTTTTACTTGTAGAGTTGCTCTGCCATTTTCTCTGGATCTAATTTGGTAATAGTTGAAGTATCAGCTTTCCAAGCCGCGGCAAATGGAATCATCTTGCCAGAAGAGTGTTCCAGAATAAATAAAATGCAAGAACAAGATACAAATCAAAAGAAGTCTATAGTGAAAAAAGGCAGCCAAAAATCCATGAAATCCCACCTGTCTAGGATTCTGCCCTGGTATATGCCTGAATCACCCAGTTATAAGTCTCTCGTATCAGGTTTCATAAAATCTACAAGAAAAGACAATCAGTGATTTCTCCCTCAGAAGTGCATTGAGTGGGATCAAGAAAAAACTTCTCATGGTGCGATAAGCAACAGATTTTTATATCTATGCATACCATGGAAAAGTTATCAGAATTCACACCCATCACCTCATACAATAAGAAAAATGTACATGAGAGGTCATCAGCTAGCTGCTATACAATATTTTAACTCTATTTTGTCTATTAGAATAAGAAAGTGAACTTATGAGCATCTTTATATGGTTATTTAAAAGTGTGAACTCTGATTCATCAATGGTTAAATTTAACTATGTGAATAGTCAAAATATTCATGATGAAGTCATATAACATCAAAATCCTGTAGCAAAACAGTAAACTGTATTCTGTGAGGGAACGACCACAACATTCAGCTGGATATAAGTACCAAAGATGAGAGAACAACGATATTGGAAGTTTACAGTGACTTGAAGTTTCCTAAATTTTTCAGGAGTTTTATGATTATTCTGAAATTCGCTTTGATTACAGAAATAAGGTTTTCAAAACTACCATAAAGCTCTCACTCTTCATAAAACATTTACATATTATCCCTGTGATAGCCGGCTAAAGTTGAGTGTCTGCAACATGGTCAATTTTCTTCATGGGATTGAGGAAAAATGCTGCTGGAAAACCACCTCACATAACAACAAGGGTGTAGGTCAGCAGTCAATGCTGAAGAAACTCGCGAGAAATGTAGTTTAGGTGGAAGGAGGTATGGAAGTGGTGATGGTTGGGCGATTTTCATGTTTTAAGTTTGAAAGATTGGGATTTACTAAAATGTGGTTCAACAACCAAAACTCTAAAAGCAGCCTAGAAAAAGACCTCTTCAAAGGGATTGGCTCTAAGAGTCAGATGCAAAAAGCAAGTGGAATGGTACTAAATCATTTTCCATCAGCTTCTTCAAGCATACCAATGCCGGAGTGCCCCTAAATTTCAGAATGGTCATCCATATTGCGGTAGAGAGCCAAAGAAAATATATTGTACGCTTTAAAGGATCTACCACTCTCACCTCACTCATATTCCATGTTTTCAAAAGCCGTAAAAGTTACCGGCGTGTCCTACAAGTAGCCTGCATAAACAGGTGAAGATGGTTTAACAAAAAAATATCACACAAAGGTACGTTTGAACACAATGATAAGACTTTGAACATATAAGTAGGCTAGTGTTATAAGGACTCCTTGGTTTATTTTCATAATCATTAGAATTTCATAGACTCAATACATATTGGAGAGAAACATATAGCACAATAAAGAAAGTGAATATGTGTGGTGAGTAGGTCTCACTTTACCTGTACACTAAGAAGACAATTAAAATTTTGGAAATGTGGTTGCTATTCTCCCAGCAGACTCCATTTCATATGCAATTGTCGTGCTAATTTGGAATGGATCACTCAGCTTTACAATCTTCCCCAATTAAAAGATCATATAGTTCATCAGTAGCTCTCAATCCACCCTTGAGCCCCTTTTAGAAATACACTACTGGCCCCTTCCAGGTATTGGCCCTTGACTAACTCCCTCTGCTTTCAAGAAAAACAACTTAAGAAACTCTAAGGTAGTTGGAAGCTAAGAATACACCATGCAAGTGTGGGAGTAATATACCCACTAGAACTAGCCAGGCCTCTATGAATATCAAACTTCAGCTTCTTCCATGGCAGCAAGAATTTCCATTCCCCTTGGTTGCAAGGCCTTTTAGAGCCAAACAAAACGAATCAGAGCAACAAAAGTTTCATGCAGCGGGGACGCAATCCTGCACTCAACTCCCTCTCCGCAATGAATGCATCTTGCATTGATTATACCCAGCATACAAACAGGAGAAAAAAGTGAATCAAAAATAAAACCAATTTGAACAGTAAAAAAATCGCTGCTTTACAACTATACAGAGAATGGTGAACCACCCCTATCAATCAAACAAAACTCCAAAACAGAAAAGTAAAGAACGGTGATTACTGCTCCTCCACATCGCCCGTGAGGGCATGGGAGACGATGAGGCCGTGGAAAGACCGTGGCCCGGGAGTGAGCCCGGGCGGCAATCATATCATAGATAACGCTTTTGTTCCCGTGGCAGAGTCCTCTCGATTCCGCGCGCGTTCCATTAGCTCCCTCCATGAACGTGAACCCCAGCCCTTTCTCCATCGCCGAGACTGCAGCACTAGTAGAGGGAGACAAAGAAGAGGAGAGGCCCCCATCTCTCGACTGCTTCTTCTTCCTGTTCTTCTTCCTCCCACCGTCGATACAGCACGAACGGGTGAGGGACTCGCCGGAGGGGTCCTTCTGGAGAGGAGGGAGGTGTGGAGGATGGGAATTTAGGCGTTGAGAATAACAGCAACGCCATTGGAGACGCTCACTCCGGCGAGAGAGAGAGGAAACGGATAAGAGAAGGGGGAGAAGAGGGGTTTCATACTATCGGATTCTTGGATCTAACTGTTGTTTAGACCTGATAACCTGACAGCATAAATTCTCTTTTTGCATTAAGCTCTCCTGATTATTACTTTATTTGTTACAACTTTCCGACAGTTGGATGGCCTGCCAACAACTCCCTCATTGTACTGTTTGCAATAAAATTCCTTACTATCATAGAATGATTCAATACCTGTTGCCTCAGGAAAAATCATGGCAAAAAGGTAAAAAAAATTCTCTCATACTTTGTACAAATATACATATAAGCTTCACATGCTCATCTTTAGCCAATAAAAATCATCAAGGTGTGTACCAAAAAAGGGGTGCAAATAAAGCCCCTTTAAAATAGGAAAAATTACCTGCATCTATTCCTCAAGAGATACTCTCACTTTCCCATACAAAATTCTCCGACAATCCAAGCCCTATTTAACCTTCTCTATATTTTTGAAATTCTTCCCAAAGTTGTGTCCTCGTGTCGTTAGAACTGCTAAAGCTTATCTTCAAAATTGCAAAAATGCTTCTCTTTTTTAAATGGTTTGGGCTTAGAAAAGTCTTGCCTGGGCCATATTTTCAATAAAAGTAGGTATTGTTTTTTATATATTCCTTTTACTTGATCTTTAGATGGAGTGTGGCTTCATTTTCATACGTTTCAGGGATTTTTAAGTTTTTTTTTGTTTTGAAATTGATTCAATGCAACGCCCAAGTGTTATTTGATCCTCGGGAACTTGTGAAAAGATTTAGCTTTCAAGAGAGCCGACTACAAGGTTCCTGCGGTGTGTATTTTTCTCTCTCAAATCTCAACTTATTTTTTTAGGGGGTTCTCTTTTGTTTGCGTTGGGATTGGCTGTGTGTTTTTGATAGATTAGTTTATTTTTATTTTTATTTTTTAATTTGACTAATTGTACGCTTCTGCTTAATTGTCTAGGGTGGGCATTTTTAATGACCAATTGTATTATTTGTGATAAAGTAGGGCTTGATTTTCATCTTCCTTTTCTTTTCTCTCTTCATGGAAAATAAGTAGGATGTTTGTATGTGCAAGATATCATCCCACAAACAAAGTGTTTAGTATTACAAAATGTGTGCTTTTACTCCCTTAAAAATATACACAAATCAAGTATCGGAAGATAAAACACTTAAGTCATACAATACACACCCTTTAAAAATACATGCAACCTCCAAGAAAATAAACTATGTTGCCAATACAAAAATAATGGCAGTAATCTCATTTTCGCTAAGTAAAAACATAAAACACAACAACCCAAAAATAAACCCTAAAACTCCAAAGGATACACATACACTCTCACAAGAGAACTGGGCCATGAACCCAAAGCACTAAAAACAAACACTCAAAACTCCCAAAAGCATTAAACACTAAATTAGAATTCGCCTTTACACTCAAGTATAAGATGTGCCCTAAATCTCTTTAAAACAAATAACAACCCCCGAATCATACAATACCCAAACCCCCAAAATCGAAAAGTTTTTCTCTTGTGAGAGACTCAACCCTCAATCACAAACCCTAAACCACCAAAACCGAAGATAAATCCTTGGGGATAACTCACCAAACCCTAAAACCCCCAAACTAAAGAAGTTTCCTCCCAAGGTGGGGCTCACCCTGGAGATGATCACTAGATGTCCACGAGGAGATGGTCTTCCCCAAATGGCGATAAATAGCGCCAAGCGATATGTTGTGAAGAAGCAAAATGGACAAAACGATTTACCTCAAAAGCGGTTGTGTGGTACACTTAACTCCGAGGGAGCCTTTTAGTTCTCTCCGTGGATCGCCATAAGGGTACTCTCACTCCTTTTTAACAATCGTCAGCTACTTTTGGAGATGACATGACATCTATTTAAAAAGTAAGGGCTTCGAGAAGTGGAAAAATATCAGTGGGTTGGAAAGTGTTTGAAAAGTTTCCAAGTGATTTTTGGAACTTACCTCTTAAAAATAAAACCGCTAACTTGCTCTATAGTTTTATTTATTTATTTATTTTATGATTAGCTTTTCCCTTTTCTAGTAATGTTTCTGGCCAATATACAATGTATTTCATATTCTTTGGGGTTGGAAAAGTATGCACTGTAAGGTTCTAATAGTAGCTCTGGCTTTGATCTTATTTAATTGTTTGGTACTTGATGGAAATGTTTCAGATCTTAAATGATAATGTTACTTCTAGCCAAACTTCTAATGAATCATTAGTGACATATGTAATTGTGTTATTGTATTTATTCAACTAATACAATCATTGATGCACTCTAAATGATAAAATGTTTGTCGCACTCTATATATATATACTGTTTCTATTTAATTAAAAAGGTAAATCGCTTTTTTAATTATTAAAAAAATGTAGAGATTTGAATAAATTAAGTTTTGTTTTAGGGTTTGCCAGTCATGTGGGGCCTAAAACAAAGCTCAAGCTAGGGGCTTGTGTTTGTTTGTGGGTAACTATTAATTACTCCTAAAACTAACGGCAAGTTAAATCCATCTTACTTTTAAAGGCCTAGTGCACCCTTTTCGAGCACCATAGGGTGATTTTTTGTGCTAAAAAAATGATCGTATAGGATTTATATGTACACTGCATAAAGTATGGGTGGTTATTTTTCACCTTTTGCCTAAAAATAAAATGAATCTTTTTCTTTATGCTCTACTCTTTATCCTCTTCCACTTCTTTTGAATTTTTAATAAATGGTGATTTATATTTGGGAAAATTATAAAAAACTCATGGAGTTTCAATGGATTTAAAACTCCAAGGACAAAGATTTTTTTCGATTTTATTAGATGGTGGAGTCATTGAATAAAAAATGAAAAACCGTCACCAATGTTAACTTAAGGCCGAAGTCGGGTGATGGGAATCTCATCAAATCTCGTGAAACTCGAAGTGTGGTATTGAAAATCTTGAAAAGAAATTAAAAATTTCACGAATCTTACAAGGCAAAACGAAAGGTCAAAATCAACCGCTGAAAACCCCATCTCATTCTTAACCTCAAAACCCTGCTGTGGGGCCTTGTTTGCTTCATTCCACGGTTTTACTTTGCTCAGTTAACGTATGGTATAGTTTTACTTGCTTCGCTTCTTTTCACTTCCATCTCGCATTTATATAGCTCTTCGGCAGTTTTGAAAAGTTTACGGTGGTTTAAAACCGCTTTCATTTTGTTGGATTTTC